>CM031241.1:603277243-603478934 GCA_018340775.1 Taxus wallichiana var. yunnanensis | reverse complement strand
CAATCGATATTTGGTATACCCAAATACACGACTATCTTACCTAAAGCAAGATACCCTCATACCTATCAAAAATGGTAGGAGGTCCTTCCAACAATGTGCATCCCGCTATGTTATATTAGGGGGCATAATTTTACAAAAGAGGGTTTGATGACCTTCTCCTTCGATGTATTAAATCTCTAGAGGCTCACCAAGCTATTCAAGAAATCCATGATGGAATATGTGGCAAACACTTCAATGGCTTGGTCGTCACTAAACGAATCTTGCGGATGGGTTGCTATTGCCTATGCTTAACCAAGATTGTTGTCAATATGTCAAAAAATGCATCAAATGTCAACAACACTCTAATCTTACACACATCCCTAGTCATGTTCTTTAACCAACTCAATATTTATGGCCTTTTTCACAATGGGGACTTGACCTCATCGACCTTATTAACCCTCGATCATCCCAATGACATAATTCCATCATCACGACTACTGAATATTTCATAAAATGGGTGGAAGCTATCCCTCTTATCTCCACTAAAGTAGATAAGATCATCAATTTCATCCATCATCACATCATTTGTCGCTTTAGCATCCCTCATAAAATCATCATAGACAATGGTAAATCATTTAAAAATAAAAAGTTCAAAAAATCTATGACACCTACAATATTAAACTCAATTTCTCCACACCATACTATCCACAAGCTAATAACCAATCGAAGCATCTAATAAAAAATTAACAAGATCCTTACCAAGACTATTGATAAGGATGGTAAAGATTGGCATCTCCAAATTCCATTTTCATTATGGGCTTATTAGACCAACATTTGAACCCCTATGGGTGGTACTCCTTTCTCTCTAGTCTATGACATCAAAATCATTCTTGTGCTTGAAGTCCAAATTCCATCTCTACATTTGTCTTAAAGATTTCATCCACAAGGAAGAATATCATCAAGAATGCCTCTCACAACTCAAATTGTTAGATGAACACCGACTAACCACCCTTAAACATCTTAATGTCTATAAAGAATGAATCAAACGTACATATAATAAACATTTTTAAAGAACAAAATTCAATATTGGTGATCTTTTCCTTAAATAAAATAAACATGTCATAAATATGGAAAAGAGTAAATGTGGAAAGTTTGCTCCAAACTAGCTTGGACCATATATTATCACTCACAAATATGGGTCCGAGGCATATCACTTATCCTCTCTTGATGGGAAACCTAAAAAGATCCTCTTAATGCCTTGCACTTGTGGCCCTTTCTATTGTTAACATATCTACCTACATGACCTTAGTCCAACTAAGATCCCCACCTTCAACATCCACCAATCCCTTACCTAGTAATGATTTGGAATTATGTGGTCTCCCATCAGTATATCGATATGAACTTAAATATGCACACATCCCTCCTTATAACATATTCCACATGGACAAGTCCCCTTGATTATAGTAGGGGACCTTGAAATCATTACTCCCCTACTTCACCCTATCTACCGACAAACAACATGTTTTGGGTATGCATGTTATTTGTATATTAAACCCACCCTCCTCAAGTGGTCTCTTAGGCCCAACCTTAACTAAAAAAATAAAAACACTATGGGATGAAAATCATTATATCAAAATATAGACTTGCTCCTTGAAGGACAACTATCAATCAAAAATATATCCGTTATCACCATCAAAATATGAATATATTATTGTAGACCATTCCCTCGAAGGATGGATACTCAATCTAAACAATATCCACATACATGGAAAAAAAAAAATTGAAAGCTTCCTAAATACATCTAAATATTTTATCATTGAAAAGACATAACGATCAAATTTCCTGAAGATTAGGATCAGCCCATGTAATCTAAAAAAAAAAATTTGGGGTAAAACCTAAGAACCACTAAAGAGAACATAGTTCCCGTACATGATATACTCAACTCTCGAACATATTAGAAGGAGGTCGATAGAATATGTATCTCATCTCATCTTAAATCAATAATATATAATCTTAAAATGGACTAACCATTGTTAGTTATGTTACCACCAATTAGGGTTGTAAGTGCATTATCATGCATTATGCATTATCATATATAAATTCCCATATATATATATATTCCAAGTCAAATAAAGAATCAAACACATCTCACAAAAATGCTTTAACCATCATCATACATATCAATAAAACCAACACCCATACAATACAATCACATCTAATCTATATAATATTCACCATGATAAATTAAATCATCACATTCATACAACTATATTACAACCACATCTCATCACTACTATATGATCGCCATCATATCTAAATCTATCCATAAAATCATATAAAACATTACACCAAATCATGAAAAAACAATTACACATCTAACTATCGGAAAAAACATATATATGTATGTATATTATATAATACATACATATATATATATCTAAGTCAATATATATCGTAAAAATTAGGTACTCTGGCCCATATAATAACTACATAGTAAAACACACATCTAAGAGCCCCAAATGACAACTCTACCCTCGTGATCCCTCTTCGGCCCCTCGATACTCCTCATGCATTAGTAGAGGACCTCGTTGAGATGTCTGCCATTGATTCACCACATAATCTACATATCGTGGAACATATGGGAGTCTCCTCCACCACACCCTCATAATATCTATTAGCTCCGACATGAAATGCATCGATCTAGTCTCATTATCCCTGGTGACCCCATCGCCCCTCTGGCATAGCATTTCCTAGCCCTCTCATGCTCCCACCCCTCTCGATGCTCCAACTCCTCCTCTCGACACCCCTACTCTGATCCAACTGGCCATGATGCTACCAAAGTGTACTCTATGTGACTCAAATCACTCCTCAAGAGATCATGATGATGGCGGTATATATCTAGTCTGCCACACATGCCCTAGCTTGTCTCTCCAAAGCTGTCATCACCCACCCATCCCTTTGCTCCATTTGTTGCATAAACCTCACTACCTCATCCTCCAATATAATCACTCGAACATCTCTCCAACTAGCCCCTACCTCAATCTCTCCACCTTTGCCTCCAACCCACCACCTTTTGCCTATCCCTTCCTTCATCCTCTTCTCCCATCTCCACATCCTCCTCTCCCCACTCCCATCGTTCCCTCATGACCCTATCTCCTCGAGCCACCATCTACTCCTCCCACCATGCTACATACTCAAGTGTCACCCCTTGACATCATCAAATCTCACTTGATGCTACCTCTCCTCCAAAACTCTGAATATCTATCATCTCTGCACTTTTGGAAGCTCTATATCTCCCTCAACCCTCCTATAGAAACTAGGATTACCTTGTATATCGTGTCCCTGTGCCAAACTGTCACTTCACCCATCAAATTGCACCACCTCAACCATCTCCCCATCGCCCCTGCATTCACTCTCTCTTTTGCATCATACACAACTCATCTCCCTCTCCCGACCATAAAGGGAAGCGTACATATGGCCTCAAAATAACATCATCTTCCCCAAGCCACATAATAACCATGCACAATACTCTAGACTCCTAGATACTACATCTCGGGAAAAATCACTGTGCCATATCATAAATCCAACACAATATACACTATTATGCCATATAGCCCATGGAATACCTCATGTGATGGATCACTCTAGATATGCTCATAGGTCCAACACTATAATACAAAAGTCACGTCTAATCCAAACCTCCTCCTGCCAGACCACTCCCACAACTCCCTATAAACCAATTCCTAGTAAAGTTGCCCCTAAGTAAAAATAGTCTAGTACTCCACCATATATGTCACCACCCTAGTCAATTCCCATGGAAACTAACCCCCTCTTGATTTTGGTAAAGCATAGAAGATAATCCCCACCATAATCATAGTAATCAACAAACTCCAAACCAATCCATCATCCCAAAATGACTCAAAATTAAATCCCCATGTGATATATATCACATCTAAAACAACATCACCAAAGTTTCCCCATCTTGTCTCATTAATAGGAAGAATCAACCCACCTCGAATAGGAAGAAAAATATTTTACTCATCCTCTAGGGTAATGGTAATATCCCTGTAGGTAACTATAAATGTCCTATATTGGCATCCCATCTCTCTAACAACATTACCATCATGTCTACATCTCGATGGAAGTGTACTATAATGATGTAGTCCACCCAACCCCAATACCTCCAAAATGGACCAATCATCATTATCTATGTACTCACGTAACCACTCTAACAATGATGGTACTTGATCCCTCATCTTTGCCAAAGCGTATCTTTCGCTTGCATCCACAAAATACACAAATAAATTATTAGCCATGAAAACAAAAAAATTTATCCAAAATTTCAAAACCAAAAAAACATATCAAATCAACATTGATTACATGGATCAAGTACGATCCTAACCAAATTGGTGCTAATCCTAGTAATCGACGCCAATCAAATATCCTCGTATAACAATATATACACACACACTCAACTAAAAATACAAAAATGAACCTACCTCTATCGATGATATGGTCATCATCATCTTCTCTATCCACTCCCACAAAAACATATCAAATCAATACCGATTACATGGATCAATACTAATCCTAACCAAATCAAAGTGCGATCCTAGTAATTGGTGCCAATCCTATATCCTCATATAGTAATATATAAATATATGTATATATCAAAAATATAAAAAGAACCTACCTCTATCTAAGATGGTTGTTGTCTCATCAATCGCCAATCCTACATATATATAAAACCAAAAATACAAAAAATTAACCTAACTCTATCTCGAAATGGTTGTCATCTCCTCTATCCACTCCCACTAGCCTCCATCTCTCAAAATGTCAAAATCACAATTTTATAACAATAAACACGATGAGCGAGAATGAACTTTCATGATTACCCAAATCTATATATAGGATTCTGCCTCGATCGAAGCCGATTTCTAAATGGTTTTGATCTTGCAAGAATTGATACCGATTGTATAAATAGATAATGATCCCATTAAAATTACACACTTTCAAAGTTTGTGCTTTTTTTTGGTCCCCAAGGCCCTCAAAAATCCAAATTACATCCTATTCACAATGAGCTCATGTTTCCCAACCCAACGTGGATTCCACATCCTCACGAGAACCTTTTCCCATTATTTCTTGTAAGTCATACGTCTATAGGTCAAGAACCCATTGGTTCCCCTATCACTTGACTTCTTGGTCGCGTAAGCCCACATTTGTAGTAGTATATTTCATGTCCAGCCTTGGGCACCTTAAATTGAGCATATCCATCTACAAGTGTAATCTTAGACAAATCTACATGCTTTTGCATTTATTCATCCATAATCCATTCAAATTGGTGACCATCATGATGATGTCTCGTGATGACCCCCAATTTGAGGGGGATCACCTATCAACACAAATCCAACTATCTCACTCATTTTTATCCAAATGACTTGTCCATCACAACTAATTGAAAAAGAGGAAAATGTAGACACCAAAATTAGGTCACCCTAATTCTACGACACATGTATATGCACCCTAGAAACCCCTTTGTAATCCCTACACAATCAATTTACCCTTCTACCGACTTATATTCACCATTTTACCACCCATAACCACTACCAATAACCACTTGTAACAAAAATAAAATAAACAAAAACAAACCTAAACAATCCTAACCTCCCAACAAACTCCCCATGAGCCTAAACAACCTAATACCATTATAAACCCCAAAAATCATGTAAAAGGAAATGGTTGAAACCAAATTCAACCATTCTCCTCGAAAAAGACAAAAATTGGTTTCGATTCCCGAATCGGCACCGATCGGTATGGATTTAGTTCAAATGACATCGATCTATAAAAGATGGCTCAATCCAATGCCAAAGGATCTACGAAAAATTTATAGTGTAACAAACATAATCTTTTAGACTTGTGCATTGAGTGTTCTATAGACATGAAGTGGTCAAGACATCCTCTTGCCTTGTTTTCCCTTGGAGAGATATCTTCTCATCAATCGATCATTCAAATCACCTCTATTTCCAAGTATGTACTCCATATAAATTTGTAAAACCCTTGTTTTCAAATTAGATCTTAGTATTCCCTCCCCCATTCATGTATCTAAGTCTTGAACATCCTCATCCTATCATTCCCTTTGAGAATCATCCATGTTAAATGGCTGCAATTTTGTACACAACAATCAACATAAATCCAACGATTAACACAAATATATCCAATCAACGTCGATCCTTGTTAGAGTAGTCCATTTTTCAATCTTAATACATTTTCATATATCTTCATAATATCTTACAATCATGACTACTAATTTTTTACTTGTAAGCTCGTATTTATGTTAGATGACCATTCCAGAGTAGCTTATGAGCTTGATACCATTTACGACCTACTCATAGTTCATCAACCATTCGTGTGGGAGTAATCCAACATCGAGCATGAGCTAAGCATATGCATCATCATCCTCACACCTAATCCATATGACATTCATGAGAAGTTGGATATTCTCCTCGAACATAGTGACGAGGCCAATCTCCACTGGGACAATGTTGTCAATCCTCCCAACCTATCATCGAGGACATTGATTTAGTCCCTACATCCATAGGGGTTACATATCTATAATTTTTCATATGTATCATTTTATATTATTTGTAATCTTATCATTATTTCTAGCTTAATTGTCTAAAAATGAGTTGACACCCATCAAAGGAAGCCCTTTGGTTCTAGAAATGTCCTTTTCCAAGTAACTCACCTCATAATTATCTAATATCTCTCTTGTCAAGTTGTCTATATGTGTGCACGTTTCCATTTCTTTAGGAGAGGAGCTTTGTATACCCGTTTGTAGCCACCACCTTCCGTCATCATCTAGGCACGTTTCGTTAAACCCTAACATTTACGAGTTTTAGTGATTTGTTTCATATAATAAAATAAAATCCTAAAATCTACTAAAACATAACCAACCCATTAGTAGCTGAACATTTTTCATTTTTAGTGATCAATAAGTGGGTCTATATGCTCCACTTATACAACTATTTTCATCTCTCCACCCATTCAAAGTTATGGGGAATATTTGGTGTGTGAACTGTGTGCATCTCATTACATGTAGTTATTCATGTGAACTCTTTTGAATTTTTAACATGAGATAGTGTAACCAACTAGTATACCCAACATATATTTTTAGTGATCGAGAAGTGGATCCACAAGCTATAATCAAATAGATTTGATTTCTAGATCTTTACAAATTACATCTTAAGGGGATTTTTATGTATTTAATTGACCATATACTATTGTATGTATTTAAGATGCACTCTTATTATTTAATTATAAAATAATAATTATTATATTTATATAGAAGAGTAGCAATCAAGTTATTTACTTGATCAACTTCCATTATTTATAAATTAAAGAAAATATTAATAGATTAAAGCAAAATTTCTTTACAAGAAATCTACTCTCTAAATTTATTAATAACATCTAGTTTTTTTAATAAAAGCATAGAGAACTAGAGTACTAAGAAATTCATAGTGGACGAGATTCATTGGAATGCTCCTATGAGGAGGGCCATTGACCATCACATTTGAGCTTAATATATCAAAAAATTAGTGTGTAAGAGAGATTCATTGTAATACTCCTTTAAGGAGGGCCTCGGTCCTCCTTCACATCCAATCTTTATTCATTCGTAGTAATTATACCTTGATCAGATTTGTGTTTATATTGCGTTAATGTTTTAAAGGTATAAACATGCATGTGGGTGATTGTATTAAAATTATCACATCAATCCTAGAACCTATATCCATACATAAGCACTCACACACATGTAGACAAGGTGTATATACACATTCAAATTACACAAAATCCTAATGGAATTGTAAATATCAACGAAACTATATATAAACCTAAATGCAATTATAAATATTTTAATGAAACTATATATATAATAGAATGTAATGTATGCATTTGTAGACACAAAATCACACACTTGGGTACATTTCTAGGTCCTAATCACATACTACTATTCATATGATTCCTAAGCAAGAAAACTAGTAATTGACATCTATCTTTGGCCTCTTTTCTATCTTTTGGTTTCCTCTTTGGTCTTGCACACCCCACAACCTAGTCTGATCTTCATTGCTTTATCTTTATTGACTCTAGACACCGACATTTGCCAGCTGTGGACGCTGGCACCAGGTGCCCTTGTCTCCTCCGGATGCCCCCAAGCTGACATTGTATCTTACTCATCTCTTTTGGGCCTCTTTTACTTTTGGGCATCTTGTTTTCTTATGGGTCAAACTTTTAGTTTTCAATTACGAAATTCAAACAAGGGAATCATATAAATACAAAGATATGTGACCATAATAAAGGACCAATCTCTAAGAATCTACTATCATCACCTAAGGTTACATCCAAAGGAATTCTAAGAGCATCAAAGCATCCATATAGCACTCACTCAAGGATAAGGGACTACATTTTTGTATACACACATAAGATGGGAAGTTGATTTTTCATCCACACATCTACTTACATTGATAAATTTAGCTATCACTTGTTATCATTTATATCTTGCATAAGAGGTCCCTAGGGCACAATTTCTACACACACACAAGAACTACATGGAGTCTGAGATGTAGTGTAGTGCTCGGTCATAAGTTCACTCTATTGGGTGACTACTGGGGTTAGTCGACTCCCCATTTACATTTTATTTTTAGATTTGATGTGTTTTGGGGTCTTGTAGGTTATATTCCTCTTTGTAGGTTATATGTGAATACAACAATCATTAGATGACATATATGCAACCAATAACAAAGGTTGGGAAACATCTCACGACACAAGAATAATTAGTTTCGACCATTGTCATAGTCACGGTGCCCAACAGAGGTCTCAAAGTGCCCATGTGTGTGACCCAGGCGACCTAGTCTAGGCTTATTCATCATTTACAATTTTTTTGGGGTGCGGTTATGATAGTTAGCTCCTCATATTTACCATTTTTCCAATTTAACACACTTTGGGATTTATTGTGAAATCAACTAAGTCTTCTATTCCCACTATTGCACTTAGGGTTTCAATTCTCATTAGTTTGTTGCTTGTGTAAGATTTGTGCTTTCACCATTTATTTATCATATGTGAATATGGAATATATAGGGTTTTATAAATTCAATATTTGTTAAATCATTTGGTGAACTTGTCATTGAACACTCACGAATCTTTCTTCTTTTTCTATACTACCATGGATATCTCCATTCATAACTTCTTGCAAGCTATACCGATTATGTGAATAAAATCAGATCTTATTTGGCTAATACTCACATTCATCCTCATACTTCACTGAATATGTCTATCATAAGTTTACTTCAGCTCTATCTCTCAATGAAGACCACATTACTTTCACATCAGATGAGTTTCCTTCTCAAGCTATATTAGATAATGATTCCCCCTTTATATTCAAGTTTGTATCAATAATATTGGGGTTAAACGAGATTTAGTCGATAATGGATCTAGGCTTAACATTTGCAATCTCACATTCCTTAAGCAACTTGGCCTCTATGAAGCCTCTTTAACTCCATCATCTATTTGCATTCGTGGCTTTGATAATATGCCTAAGTAAGTCTTAGGTACAATCACGCTTCCCATTATTGTCGGGCCATGCACTTTGTCCATCCCATTCCATGTCATGCCTAACAATCTTAATTATAATCTTCTTCTTGGATGACCTTGGATCCATGCCATGCATGCGGTTCCTTCCACCCTTCATACATGACTTAAATTCCTTTATCAAGGAGTTGTAGTGGATCCATCCCCTTTCACATATTGTAATTCTATTGAGCATTCCGTAGAAACCCCTATCTCTTTTACATCTAATCAGCATTTCTCCAAATATGGCCTTGGATATAAGTACTTGCTTCGTTATGGTTTCACTAGCACTAGATTAGGAAAACATGCAAAGGGAGTCAAAGAGCCTCTTTCCATTCCCACACAATCCACTAGACTCGGCCTTAGATATCACCATAAGATTGCTCCTTTTGTTCCTTCTGCATCTCCTCTTGAGGTTTATGCTATTTCACGTACTCACCATCACAAAAATAAATTTCCATTTTCTCTCAATGCTACAACTTACTTTGGTAAATATACTACTCCTAACACATTGCCACATTCGCCACCATGGCATGCTTTCTCTTCCATTCCTAGATAGATCTCCATCACACACTTGGGGGCATCACGCTCATTTCTCCCCCTCTAGCATCATCAGTGTCTACAATTTTTATTATTTTACTCCACACTTCATATCTCATATTTTTAAGCATCATTACATAATTTGATACACTTTGTATCATCATTAAACTATGACACACTCTTGTGCTAAGGTTTATATTGTCCCAAATAACTCCCCAAGTTATTTGGACAACTTATATTTTATTATGACTATGATGTTTCAACATTTTAGGTTGCATGCACTTTGGAAGTTCACTGGAACTTTGCACAGATTCTAGTTCTTCCACACACCCTCGCACACCCTTCTTGCTTTCCCTTATGTTCTTCTATCTCCTTTAATCCTCCCTTTGTGCCTTCCTTCTATGCACCCATTTTTACTTCTAGTTTGTCACACACTCCTTGTGCGCGCACTCTGCAAAACTTACCTTCCAATTTGGCTAAGTCCCTCGCATGCTTTTCCTTTCGTGCATGCCTTTCCTCATGAGTCCCACGTATCCCTTGTGTGCATTCATCTTGCTTGTCCACATTCCTCCATTATGTAGCAATCCTTTGCACTTGTGTGGTGTGCGCTTTATTCCTTCCTAGCTTGCTCTCGCTCCCTTTCCTTTCTTTCCTCATGAACTCATTAAAGCAGATACTCATGCCCCCTTGCATATTTTCCTACTCCTGTAGTTATGCACCTTTATTCCATGTGCATACCTTTGCACACCCATCTTCTCGCACCTTCACATTTATTACTTTCATGCCTTGTGCCTTCTTCTACACCAGTCATTGTGCCACGCCATTACCTATCAGGGTTAGAGTGCGCTACACACAACCAATCAAAGCATGTTATTAGGGCACGAATATGGACATCCAACTAGTGTGTGGAAGAAACAACAAAATAAATCAATAGTTGGCTGATTTTTTTAGTCAATTAGCATGCGCCATGTGTCTTGCATGTTGAGATGGCTCTAACATCCTCGATAACCATATCTTTTGCTACGGGAGGGCTCGACACACACACACGCATGGGCTCATTTGAGAGTTCTTGACATAAAATCCACGTTAGACTTTTCAAAATCAAATTTGGGCAGGATTTAGTAGGTGAAAAATAGGAAACATAATTTTGGTCATCAATACATGCATCCAATCGACCTTAACTACATGATTTCTTCATATCATGCCCTCTTCCTTCTTTTACATGCCAAACAGACATGGGGAGGCACATCTAACAACATTGCAAGCAATTATTTCTTGTTGTTGGTGGTTGAAGATTTGAATCCGAGTTTCCCTCTTCTTTCTCCTCATCTTCTCTCTTCTTCTTCTATAAACTACAAAGTTCTACATTGTCAAAAGGATGCCTCTTTGTTGTAATAACACTATGCCAAAATGGTGGCCGACTTCCCATGAGTTTTAGACCTTGGGCTTGGTCTCTGTAATGTATTATTTCCTCCTGCCATGAATGTAACTTCTTTCGTGCATCTCTTAAGAAATAAATTAGGTTTTGTGGAACTTATATCTTCCCTTTTCTCATTTATGTTGCATCTTGCCTCTCTGTCTACATTTTCTGGTATGTTGTGCATATTTCCCACTTGCAGTCCCCATGTTCATGTGTTTCCACATGTGAAATCTATTTGCGTGGTTCTTGTCTATGGTGTGTGCCTGTCCACCCTCTCTCCCATGCTTGCTCCCTTTCCTGCCCCTCATGGAGAGTGATCGACCCTTCTTTTGGTGCTATCACCACCCCTTTAGCTTAGGATTTCCCTTTCTACATATCCTTCTATCCTGGTCCCTTGGAATTATTAGCTTAGGTTTCACTTTCAACATTAGGAGTAGTAGTAGTAGTAGAAATAGGTAGAGGAATTGGCCTTCTCCGAAGATCCGTCTCAAGCGCGCAAGGTCCCACAACTTGGAGACGGTTCCATTGTTGTCTCAAACAAATTGGCTCTTCCAGATCCAAGACATGGGTGCATGTTTGACAACCAAAAATTCACACTTGATTTGTTGAGGGAATATTACATCCATGAACCTCACACACTACACATTTCACACTCTACGCATTCACGACACATCTTTCTAGCATCACATTCTCACACAACACACTACCCTATGGCACATTATAGTTCCACAGCTCAAACTCGACTACTCTTTGAGGGTATAAATCTGAAATGAACCTCAACTCATCCGACACTCTTCACGCTCTATGCTTCATTGATTATATATTCCTAACACACATATTTAAACCATTTCCTAATGACACACTCTTGTTCTATGGTTCATTCTTGTTGAGGGGTCTTTTATAAATTTACCTCATCTTATGCTTATTAACATTCACTCGGGGGCATGCTACTCATATCACATTCACTTTGCATTCCGTTTCATTTAAACTCACTCACATCATATTACATATCTTGGTTGCACTTATTATTGTTTGCTTATACTCACATGTTACACTTTGCTTACTATGTTAGACAAATATCCAGTATGTCATTATCTTTTCTATATACACATATGTGTTCACTTGGTATTTAGTTGTGAATGCAAACTTCCTACATATTGTTACACATAGAAATGATGCTTGGCATTGTACCTCTTACCAGTCCCACTAAGGCTCCTGAGGGAATCTACTTTCTTACACACTACAAGTGCTATTGTTTCATTTTGTACTACTTCATATTCTTACTAGCACACTACTCTATCAATATATACATGTCTTGATTTAATTTTTATCTTTCTAACCTACTAATGGGTGCTTCATGTGCAACATTTGTCTTGCAGGAACTATTTTCTACCATGGTTGTATGATACTTTGCTTGATCTTGTCTTCTATTGTATGTCATTTTTGCGGGATATGCCTTATGTATTGCTTGTTCATTGCTCGTATTCTTTTGGCCACTTTAGCCCTGATTGTATTACGACATTATGAATGATGTCCCCTGTCTAAAACCTACTTTTTGTGGTCTATATTGTTTTATTGCTTACTTAGCTTACACATTGTCTTATATATGCGTATTTGTCTTGATTGCACTAACACATGTTTCTAGCCACTTTATTTGCATGTGCCTTGGTTTCTACCATGCACATTCCTTCCCCCTGTAAGGTATCAATTTCATATCAACATTTGGTCCTCTCCTTTAGGTCACATCCTCCTAGTGACGTTGCATGCACCCCAAATGAGGGGGAATACATTGGGTGAATTAATCACCCATACAACAACTCAAAGCTTCAGTACATGCCTACACAATATAGGAACAAAACATAGTTACAGACATAGAATGACCAGATTTGACTTGGGTGCTCGGTTTAGCAAAGACACCACTAGCTCGCCCGAGATAAAGACATGAGTGCATGGGCGCTCCTGACCTTTCTTGGGAATAAATGACCAAGGGGAAGTATAGTTACTTTCTTAGAATGGAAAGTTTTAAGTAGTTTATAGAGAGATTTTTCACAACACATGCACAATCTTCCAACAATAAGAATGCATTCTATCTTCTTTTTCTACTTGGATTGAACTGGATCAAATATGGAACAAAGTAGGATCACACCATTTGTAGTGGTGTATAAATTTTAGGAAGTAGTTAGGGATGGAGAATAACACTAGAAATTTCTCCCAACACTCTTCTACCGTAGTGTGAGATCACCAACAAAACCCACTCTTAGCGTGAGATCACCCAAAAACTTGTTCTTTTTACAACATTGTTAGGACCTTTTTATCCTTTTCACTCATCACATGATTGGGTGCACACTTTCCTTTTACTAATTTTTACATGATTTTACACATTTTTACATACTTGGATCATATTTTTCACATATACATGACTTTGAATACTCTTTCCATCTTATTTTGTATAGTCGTCCTTAATACGTAACAAGAAGAAACCCCGCATCATTCAAGCACAACATACGCTTCACCCCTAGGGTCACTTCCTCTTCTTTAGCTTCCACACTTCATTTTTATCACTCCATGCTTTTTCTTTTCTCTTGACATGATTTTGCCATTGATCTACATGGTTATCAGGTACACATCTCTTATCTACTTTATGTTATCAAGTATTCACTCAACAACATAAAGTGGGGAAAATGTAGACACAAAATCACGCACTTGGGTACATTTCTAGGTCTAATCACATACTACTATTCATATGATTCATAAAGAAAACTAGTAATTGACATCTATCTTTGGCCTCTTTTTGTCTTTCTAGTTTCCTCTTTGGTCTTGCACACCCCAAAATCTAGTTTGATCTTTGTTATTTTATATTTATTAACTCTGGATGCCAACACCCATCCAAGACACCGGTTCTAGGCGTTATCTCGTCCCCTCTGGGCACCCCGACCTCTTTGTATCTTACCCGCCTCTTTTATCTTTTGGGCATCTTGTTTTCTTATGGTTTGGACTTTTAGTTGTCAATTACAAAATTCAAATAAGGGAATCATATAAATACAAAGCTATGTGACCATAATAAAGGACCAAACTCTAAGCATCTACTATCATCACCTAAGATTGAATCCAAAGGCGTTCTAAGAACATCAAAGGATCCATCTAGAACTCACTCAAGGGACAAGGGACTGCATTTTATGCATACATGCATAGGAGGGGATTTTAATTTTGTCATCAAACATCTACTTACATTGGTACATCTATCTATCACTCGTTATTAAGTGTATCTTACACAAGAGATCCCTAGGACATGATTTCTACACACACACACAAGAATTACATGTAGTCGAGATGTAGTGCAACTCTGGTTGTAAATTCACTCTGTTGGGTGACCACCAAGGTCGATCACGACTCCCAAGTTACATATTTTTCTTTTTAGGATTTGATGTGTTTTGGGGTTTTGCAGGTTATCTCCCTCTTTCCGGGTTATAGGCAAATACAACGATCATCTAACAACTTATATAGCGACCACAAATGAAGGTTAACGACCATCTTCGACATAAGAAGAATTAGTTTTCAACCATTTTCATAGTCATGGGCACCCAACAAAGGTCTCCAACACCCAAATGCCCTGACCCAGTCAGGATCCCTAGTATAGGATTATTCGGTAGTTAAAAAAAGTTTATGGGTGCGGTTGTGACAGTTAGCTCCTCTTTTTACCAATTTTAGTTCAACACACTTCAGATTTATTTCAAAATTAGATAAGACTTCTATTCCCTCTATTGCACTTAGGGTTTCAATTTTCATTAGCTTATTACTTGTGTCAGATCTATGCTTTAGCATTTATTTATCATATGTGACTTTGAAATATCTAGGGTTTTACAAATTCAATATTTGCTAAATCAATGTCTATATGGATATATAAACACACACACATGGATGCATGTAAATACATGCACATACACATGCATGTACATACACACATCAAGTACAAAAAAAACATGACATAATCAAGACAAATGCATTATCTATGCTTGTTCATCGCGAGTAAATGGATCTTTAAGCATTATATATGAAAGGAAAAAATTAGAAGCCCTATGCTAACTAAGAGTGATGTCCAAATCAATCATCTCAATATTATCATTGATTTCTTACTTTGATCTTTATGAAAGAAAATTACAATGTTATCATGCCTAATTGATTGAGTGTGATTCTTTATATACTATCATTTATTAAATTGAAGTGTGAAACTTATACATGTTGCGAATTGAAGCTTTATGAAAGTTTGATTGACCCACTTTGCATGTTCTTCAATGTTTAAAAAATATCATTATTTATGTAGGCTACATATTTACATTCAAGCCTAATTGATTAGCTTCGGTTCCCAAATGGAATTTTATTTTTACATGTTACTCATGATATGCACATAAAATTAAATATAGTATTTTAAAAAAATATTTGTAAAAATAATAAACATGAATACTTGTAATTTTTTTATCAAATTAGGTATTTTTATTTTTGAAATAAATTTTCAATGGATTGAAACTCTCTTTTGAAAATTTCTAAATTTATAACAAAAAACTCCCTCGTCGGTCAAGGATTGACAAATTCTTCTTAGAGGAACATATTTAAAGCTATATCAATTATCATATAATTTATTTACTACTACTCAAGATATATTTTCAACTACCTAGTGAATTTATTTCCATGATTTCACCTTTAAAAACATTGTTTTGTATATTAAGACTCAAAATTAATGAATTATATGAATCGATTTCAATATGAGAAATTCAAACATGTTTTAAATGTGAAATGAAGAATAATCTATAGGAAGTATCAAATATGATTCTTGATTTTGACAAACATGAACTTCATAAATGTTGACTTCAAACTCCGTAAATTCATTGTATCCCCCGAGATCACACTTTTTAGTTTTTGACCTACTTCAAATTGATGAAGCAACTCCATTATAGATGGAAAATGGAGATTTGCAAATATAAATCAAATTCCATCTTTCTTGGTTTTGGAGTTTTATGAATTACATATTGAATGCTTAAATTTTCATGATTAGACTTGTCTTTTTCCATTTGGGCTTCAATATATAGGGTTTGCAATTTTTTTCCAACACATTATGAACTTGGTTATTCAAGAGCCAAATCAATAGTTGAAAAAAATGTTTGATTGTTTTTTATAATTATTACAAATGAACCATTAAAATCAATCCTTTAAGATTTTCAAAAATTCAAATATTTAGGGGTTTCCAAATGTATTCATATTAAATGCTTGAATGTTCATGATTAGGTATGTCATTTTTCTATTTGAAAAGTGTGGGGCATGTATGGTCTTATTGTTGATTTAGCCTAAATTTAATCAAGAAAAGGTTAAAAGGGGGTTTGTAAAAGTGGTTTATTCAAATTTATTAATTAAATAATCAACATATAAATCATAATATAGCTCCAATAAATAAATAATCTAAACAAAATGTACAATTGCTAAAATGATAAGAAGGAGTGCACTTAGATTATACATAGGCACATAAGGTAATCGAATGTGTAAATTGAATGTGGAGACCGAGGGAGATATGAAGATGTTTGTTTTGGAGGTTGAAACTAGAATATGATCTGGAATAGGGATGTACAAACTAGGAAAATAGTAGAGAATGACATGATCCCTTTATTTATAGTTTTGGACACCTTTCATGTGATATGGTTATACAAAAATAAGGTGCTCTTTGGTGGTTTGAAATGTGCTTCTTTG
Organism: Taxus wallichiana var. yunnanensis; assembly: GCA_018340775.1. NCBI lineage: Eukaryota > Viridiplantae > Streptophyta > Pinopsida > Cupressales > Taxaceae > Taxus > Taxus wallichiana. The sequence continues at coordinate 603,461,638 of CM031241.1, read as the reverse complement.
TCATAAATTAGGGTTTGTGGAAATGAAACAATTCTTTTAATGAAATGCATCAAGTAGAAAACCATAGATACTTGTAACAAACTTCATACGACCATTAGATAATAAAAATAGAAATTTGTATGTGCTAACCCTCGATCGACCTTGGTGGTCAACCCCGCTTAAACTAATCCAAGTGCTACACTACATCCTCTCAAGAAAGATAAATCATCATGTAGTTATCCTAGTGTAGGTGTAAGTGTGAATGTAACTCTAAGCCTAACCACTAATGTGCCCTCTAGTCTCTTAACCAAAAGACAACCTATGTAGTTGTAGATAGATAAGAATATACCCTTCATGATTTTGTATATAGTGTTAGTGTATGCAGACATAGAAAGAATTATCTTGACCCTTTTGATGTTTGGTAATGCATACCCTTTGCTTAACCTTAATTATGGATTGGCTATTAGAGAGGGAAGATAGACCCTTTGACTTGGTTGAGTGCTTCAAAAGTGATATATGTGTTATTTCTAAGGACATGCTACTTTTGTAGATGGAGAGAGGAGAGCTTGAAATTGTTTTGGAAGAGTATTTACAACAATGTATAGTCAAAGTGTTAACTAAGTTCAAATGATGAATTATAATTTCTTAAATAAGTTTCCATGATTACTAAATTGCACTAAATTCGGCTTATGGGATAATAAAAACCCAAAGATATATATTAAATTTAGAAAATAGTTCTTTGGGTCTAAAAGGAAAGGATAGGGCCATATGGGTAGGGCCCAAGTCATAATATGTCCTAGCTCGAGATCGTATGGTTTTTTTACAAGTGATTCAAGTAATTAATCTAGAGTTTCGGGTGAGATGCCTAGGATTTGTGCTCTTCTTCGCATTAATGTGAATGGGTATATTGACGTCTAAGTAGAGTGTATGATAGAGAAATTCATGTAATAAAAATGTGAATACAAAACTGTGTTTAGGATGTATACACAATTCATAATGTCAAGATGATGTCAAATTTTCCATTTCTAAATGAGAAATTTCCAAATTTCGTGTTTCTATATTTCCCCCATTTAAGTGTGAAATAAAAAATTAAATAATTAAAGGAAAAGTTACCTAAGTGTGGAAACACATTCCGTCTTCACTCAAAATCATGTGTGCTCTTACATTCATGCTAACATGTTCCATGATGAAACATGCAATGGAGATTCTAGTTAATATCTAAAAATAGAAATCAACTTTAACTTGATTTGAAAACACATATTTTTAATTTGAACATTTACAATTTGTAACTAGTGAGAAGTGAAAGAAATAAAAACATAGAAGGAATACACTGCTTTATCTTTGTCAAAGGAGAATACGTTGAATGTTGTGTGCTTGGAGATTTTCAATTTGTAGTTGTTGTTAAGGGATTAGGAATGATAAGTCCCCAATGGCACCAAAGAAATGTTGGAGCCACATGAAGGAGTTAAACATTACTAGATTCAATTCTTAATAAGGTGCGTAGTAATTAGTCCCAATAACCCAAAGGATGGAAGATTTTTGCAGATATTTCTAGTCATTCCTCTTTCTTCCAACAAGAGAATGAGACTGATGGTTTTTGTAAGGCTTTATAATCACCCCAATTTTCATCAAATCCCATGCCCACTAATCACACCACTACAAATGAATCTACGTCTAAGTGTAAATTAACACCAATCAAAAGGGAATGAATGGCCCATGCCCCTAATGGGTGATTCCTAATATGGGTATTAATTTACATACCTACATACCTTTCTAAAGTAAAAAAAGGAAGGACCCTTCCCCCATACCCCATAAGTGCAAAAGTGTGCAATTGTGCGGTTCGAAAAGGAAGTGAAGTATCTCAAAATCCATTCGAAGTGTAGTAATTATGTTGTATATTGAGCCCAATAATTATAAATATGTACCGAATTCCCCATAACTAATATGTACCTATAATAGAATATGTATCTACTGAAAATTTGACCCCTTGGGGCATAGTGTATAATGGTTCCATCACCGATGTATGATTTTATCCTAATGTGCACAATGTTTGACTGTTTTGTATTTGTTCATCTTCCAGTGTATATGTATCTATTCTAACCTAGTTTTAATTTCATAATATTGTATGTATTTGTGTAAAACCCCAATGAACTCCATTTATTTTTAGGCAAGTGAGATATGTAAGTAGAATTCTTGGCTCAAAATAAATTAAGTGTACCCATGTTGAATTTATCTTGATAGTCTATATTAGATAACATGAAGGATGGTAGCCATTATGGGAATAATGTATCTACAAAAACAAAGGGTTTGTGCATGGTAGATGCAACACCACACAAGGTAAGTTAAACATGCAACAAACAATAGTAGTAACCAAGAAATCCAAGAGGAAAGGAAGTATATAAGTAAGTTAGTATATAATAAAGCAATCATGAATTGAAACCAAAATAAAGTAGTAATCTACCATACAAATGAGGAATCATGTAATCAAGTGACCAATCAATAAGGCAAAAAGGTAGAGAAGCATACAAGTCATACACCATACAAATACACAAGCAATGACATAGGTGTTACTCACACAAGAGACTAAGAAGCTGAAAACATGGGACACATGTGTGTGTCCCACACACAATCAAACATGAGCAAGAGGCTATGAGAGTTGAAAAAGGGACACCATAGTGTCACATACACATATTAAATGAACCTAGGCCACATAAAGAGTCAAACATATGAGAAAGAAAACAATCTATCAAATCAAGCAAGTTATCCTGTAAGAGCAAATGATCAAACAAGTGATAAATAAGTGAACATAGATCTATATAATCAAGAGCTTCACACAACACATGTAGTAGTAATATTAGTTTGAAAAATATATTACACATAGAGTAAAATTAGTGAGCAATAATGAGGAAAGTGATGATTAATTAAATTTAAACAATGTCACATGTAAAGGTGTAGGAGATGCCCCAATGGAACTTGGTCAACTAGGAATGGTTCATGCCAACACATCATCACAAATCAATATATTTATTGCTTAAATCAAGCTCAAAATAACTCATGAACTCATGTGTATAAAAGTATATAAAATAATGTTATTAGTCAAAGTAATATGACAAATAACATGTGTATGCTATAAAGCTAACAAATCTAGTCATATATGAGGTCCTAATTTTATATTTTTACATATATTTGAATATTATTGTATTTTAGAATATATATTATGTACAAGGAAGTGAGACAATTAAAATATCAAGTAAGTCATTTGCATCAAGATCAAATCTAATAGGAACGTATCTAGATGTAAACTCAAGATCCAAAAAGATTATATATATATATATATATATATATATATATATATATATATATGTCATAGCATGAAATAAAGGTCAAGTACCAAGATAGAAATATGTATGGAACAAACACCCGATGGTAATAATATATCACTATGACACATTAGATATATGGAGAGAAAAGGTAAGAGTTGGCATGTGAATGTAAATGCCAATGAATATAATAATGAGAATAAGTGTGAGCAAGCAATAGTGTACTACATAAAGTCATCCTGTGAAGCACATGTAAAGAAGTCACTAATAATATCATAACATGAAGGAATCTTGTAATGTGTAATGTGTGAGAAGAACTATTAAGATAATCCAAAGTAATATGAATAGTAGGATCTAGTGGTAGTGAAATAAGGGGATCCTCATCGGCAGGAGGAGATGGTCCTATAAGGGAAATAAACTAACGTATATGGAGCTAGGAATAAATCGATTGGTTGAGGAATGTTGTGCTCAGTAAAAAGTGGTAAGAGATGTAGGGAAAAGTCATTTTTCATAAAATGATGTGTTAAATAGCACATAAGGAAAACTAGCATGAGGATCCATAATGCAATAAATTTTAAATAACATCAACATCAATAAATTCTTGGATAAGATGCTGATTTTTATATCATTTATTAAAATCATGGCCAATACACTAGTAATAATCACAACAAGAATGTGGATTGAATGATTTACTTGGATTATTTCATGGGTCAATCTAGGTAGGATGGGGAAGAGACATAAGGTTGCCATCTATGAATTCTTAGAGAAGCCCCTACAGGGGATATGAGAAAATGGGTGAAATGTCACTTTGAAGGACATGTGGAGATGGTATATGTGTATGAAAGACATGGTGGTAACTAAGTCTAGGCCTAATAAAACATTAATTGGGACTAGGAGACTTAGGATGCTCTTGAGGAAGTGAAAGAGGTCCTTAAAAGGAACACATTACTAAAAATGAAGCTTGCAAGAAATATATCCAATACCCACACTAATGAGAGGAGGAGAATCATAAATAATTGATCCTCGAGACACAACCATGATAGAAGGATATTAAGAGGGATAAATTCTCTAGATGTGCTAATGATAGGAGATGAATCAAGAGAGATATATCCTCTAGACTCACCAATGTATAATATGACTCATAAGGGATATATCCTCTGACACACCGATAATTGAAGGATAATCATATTGGATAGATCCTCTATATGTATCAATGATTATAAATGACTCTGAGGACAAATCCTCTAGACACACCAATGATTGAAGGATACTCACGAGGAATAGATCCCCTATATATATCAATGATAAGAGACAAATCAAGATCTATAGATTCTCTAGAAACACCAATGATAAAATGAGAATCAAGAGGAATATATCCCTAGATGTACCAATGATAGGAGGAGAGTCACAAGTGATAGATCACGTAGATACACAAATGATATAAGATGACTCATGAGGGATAGATCTTATAGACACACCAATGATTGAAGGATAATCATGATGGATAGATCCTCTATATGCATAATTGATTTTATATGAACACGAGGATATATCCTCTAGACATACCAATGATAGAAGGAGAATCACGAGTAATAAATCCTCTAAATGTATCAATGATAGGAGAAAAATCAAGAGGTATAGATTCTATAGATGTATTAAAGATAGAAGGAGACTCATGATGGATATATCCTTTAGATACACCAATGACATAATAATTCTTATGAGGAATAGATCCCTTAGATGTACCAATGATGAAGGATAATCGTGAGGAATAGATCCTCTTAATGTACCAAATATAGGAGATGAATCATGAGGGATATATACTCTAGATGCACCAATGATAAGAGGCGTGACAAGGATAAATGATATATATATATATATATATATATATATATATATATTATATCAATGATAGGATATGACTCAGAGGGATAGGTACTCTAGATGCATTAATAATAAAAGAGACTCACGAGGATAATTCCTCTAGGTGTGCCAATGACAATAGGATCCTCACGAGCGATAGATCCTATAGAAAAACCCATAATAGAGGGAGACTCACGAGGGATATATCCATTAGATATAACAATAATAGAACGAGACTCATGATAGATAGATATTCTATATGTACCAATGAAAAATGAGCCTCACAAGGAATAGATCAATAGACATACCCATGAAAGAAGGAGATTCACGAGAGATGGTGTTTACACCTAAAAATTATAAGATAGTGTATTTATTTATAATATTGGGATGTAAGGGCTCATTACATGGATTATTCTAAATCAACTAATTAACATTAAACATGAAAATTCATAATAAAACATTAATACTTGCAACTATGCTAAAATGATAAGATGATTGCTTGAAACAAGCAAAGGATAATTACTTAACTACACGAGTGTGGTATAAAGATTATTTGGTTGTGCAAGGCTAGATGAAAATGTTGTTCTAGATATGTAAATGCTTCATATTTGAAATCATAACTAGAAACTTCTTTGTCTGCAGGACCATACAAGTACTTTATGATATTGACATATGTTGTATGATTATGAACTCTTTTGTGTGGTCTTGGATGTGTGCACAATGAGATTCTACAACTTTTATACAACTACAAGTGACTTTGAATGCCTTCACTCTCAAATACTAGGTGTCACACATTTTTGAAACCATTTGAATGATGTGAACAAAAATCAATTCCTAAGCATAAGTATGAGACCTTACAAAAAGGTTAGTGTTTCGGTTAAAGTACAATCTGTGCACCACCTACTTCAAGACTATTACAAAGAGGCCTCAAACTGCATGTAGTTCTCCACCTAGCATGTTATATCTATATGGATGCAACTAGTTTGATAACTTTATCATTTGACAATGCTTGGAGTGAATTTGGCCTTGTTAAGACATGACTCTTTGATATTTTGATGTTTGATAATGGAGGAAGCTATACTTTTGACTTGTTTGTGTGCTTCATACCTATTATAGTGGTTTCTCTAATTGATTCGAGAACTACTTTAGGAATATTTAAGAGAGCCTCATGAAATTTAGTGTAGGTATTTGTAATAGAAATTTATGAGAGTGTTAGGTGAGTTATAAAGTGAATTTAAATTTCCCATACAGGATTCCATAGGTTAGATGTTTGCATTGTGAACAACCAAGGGAAGTAGAATACACTCATAAATTGATTTAAATTCAAGGTATAGTTGTATCGTGGAAGGGTCCAAGATCGTACTAGTTGGTCAATACCATACTCCAATATTGACCATAACTATATGGTTTTGGACACAACTTTAGTGATGTAAAACTCAAATTTTGGACTGATGTTTGGATTTTAATTCTTGCTTTGGTTAATTAATATTCCCTAGATGTATGCAAAATTAGTGTGTATAGATGAGAAAGTCAAGAGAGACAAAGATGTGCTAGTTGGGTAATGTAAGCATTTGTATTAACATAGGAACAAAGTCTAATTTGTCATTTCCAAGGAATAAGTTTCCAAATTTTAGCATTTACATTTCCCCCTTTAAGTATGAAATGAAAATTACATACTTAAAGTAAAATATGAAAGAGGACCTAAAGATATCATAGAATGACATGTACATCGATGGAGATACATTGAAATAATTTCAAAAATTTCCTCCAAGTACTTAAAAAGCAAAACATGAACTCAAGGAAAAAGTGAATGCATGAAAGAAAAATGGTCTACTCATTCTCATAGATCAAAAATAAGAGTACATATGGGGAGTGTTGTGTAACTCCCATGCTTGGACATGTCATACTCCCATGATGGAGTGAGGAGTTACAATGCTATAATAACATGTAACTCCCATATGACAATGATGCATATGACAAGTATGAAAAATTCTATGATGAAATCTGTCATATGTCATATAACTCCCTAATATACCTATGACTCACCTAAGTGAGATGACTCACCATGTGTGAGGTGGAAAATGCCCAATAAATAAATAAAAGGTAAAAATATACCTCACACCAACACCCCCTTCATCAAATCTTAGGTAGAGGCATGGCAATATAGAAAGAGAAAGAGAACTCCCCTAGACAACTAAGAAAGATGTGTCATATGGGTCCCTGAAAAATAAAGGTCGATGAGGTACCCATGTACAAACTGCAATCTTTCTAGAATAATAAGAAGAGGAGAAGAGGACTAGAAATCTCGAAGAAGATGAGTGGCTATAGTAGACCTCACCCCAAGAAGAGAGCGCAAGTGAAGAAACTTGGCTTTAGTGAAGGGTTTGGTAAAGATGTTTACAACTTGATATGAAGTATGATAATACTGCAAATCAATGATGTCTCCATGAATCAAATCCTAAATGAAGTGCATGTGTATCTCAATGTGCTTCATCGCTAATCTTGAACTAGATTCTAGCAAATCGAGAGCAGTCTAAGGTTGTCATGATAATATTAGTAGGCCATCAAAAGTGAATGCCAAAATCTTTCGAATACCTTGTAACCAAATAACTTCCATGACAACATTAAGCTTTGCTCCCATGTATTTTTACTTTGTAGAAGATATAAAAATCAAATTTTTCTTCTTACTTGACCAACCTGGAAGGACTTGAACCAAGAGAAAAGCTATATCGAGAGGTAGAATTCTGATGATCGAGACCACAAACCCAATCAAAATTTTGAATTCAAATAAATCAATATCTATCCCTCCCAAGTAAAGAATGCCATCGATATGAGTGCCTGGACATAGTGAAGGACCCACTTAGATGCTTTCCAATGTATCTCATGAGGCTCCAACATGAATTTGGACACATGCCAAAATGAATGAAAACTCCAGCTGACATGAGTTAGGTAGATCAAGCTCCCCACAAACTGGAGATAAAGGGTACCATTGACTAAGGGAGTGGAGCAATCAACTACTAAATTGACTCCAAAAAGGAAGGGAGTGAGGGTGGCTTACAATTAGCCATGTGAAACCTGGCTAGAAAATCAAGGACATACTTAGGTTAAGAAATCATGATTCCCAAGTCGATTGCATAATTTGTATCCTAAGTAACTAACAAATAAAACCTAAGTCAATCAGGGAGAATTTGTTAGCTAAGGAAGTATTCATAGAATCAATGATCAAGGAATATATACCTGTAATAAATAAGTCATTGACATACAAAATGAGGATAATAATGGACTCATATTACCACAAAATGTAAAAATTTGGGTCATAGTGACACCTAATGAACCCTGATACAAGAAGAAAGGATTCTATCTTGGCATACCAAGCCCAATGGGATTTTTAAGGCCATAGAGAGACTTATTTAGTCTATAAACAAGGGAGGAATCTTGGACATAACATGAAGGTTATTCCATATAGATTTATTCCTCTAGGTCCCCATGAAGGAAAGCACTCTTAACATTCATTTGATGGACTTACCATCTATTAGTGGAAATTATAGATAGGTCAGTAAAATATAATTCATCTTCACAATGAGAGTAAAGGTTTATGAATAATAAACCCTAGCAACTTGGGAGAAACCTTTAGCTACAAGTCACGCTTTTATACTTTTCAACATTCCCATCGACACCATACTTGGTTTGATATATCTAGTTACATTGAACCATTTTTTCCCCTCAAGAAGAGGGATGATGTCCCAAGTATCATTATTCATGAGAGAGGAATAATCCTCCATGGCGGAATCCCACTCAGGAATCCCGGTAGCCTCTCGAAAATACCGAGGGTCGGAAGTGGAGGCGAAGAAGGTGTGGGGTCCAAGTGAATGCTGAATGAGTTCATCTCTCATATGAAGGATCCTCTATCCAATCTCATCACTCTGCAAGAGTGTCACGCCTATCCCAACGAGGACTAGGAGGAGAATTAGGCTCAAAATTTGTCAAATATTCACTCCAAGTGAGAAGGGACGTAGTCTTGTCATCACTACTTTCAGATTTTGTGGAGTTCAAAGCAAGAGAGTGGGAGGAGAAGGAGAATCATGAATATGAGGCTTAACAAGATCATCAAAGAGTTTGAATCATAGTCAGAGAGGGGTATAAGGACCTCAATAGGTGGAGAAGTGGAAGTAGAAGATGACTCATAAAAATTCACACTTCTCTTGATATAAAGATGATGAGTAGTGGGGTTTAATAATCTATATCCCTTCACACCTTCAACATACCTGAAAAATATACAAGATTTGGATTATGGTTCCAAGGCCTTACGTTTATTTTTGGGTATTTGAGCCATGGAAATAAAACCAAAGACACGAGAGTGTTCAACACCGAGGATTGCGTCCATACCAAGCCTCAAAGGGTGTCATCCCTTTTATTGCTTTGTGTGGAATGTGGTTCTAAATGTAACAAGACAAATTCATTGCTTCATCTCAATACTGTAGAGGAAGGGATTTATAATGAACCATACAAGTGGTCATCTCCTTAAGTGTTATGTTCTTTCTTTCTGTAAATCCATTTTATGAAGGGATGTAATAAATTGTACGTTGCAAAAGAAATCCCTTCAGAGGTTAAGAAATAATCGAACCTATTGCTCACTTACTCACCTCCATTGTCGGTTTAAGAACCTTGATATACCTTTCGGATTGTTTGTTAGAAATATCCTTAAGGTCTCAAAAGTGATAGAAAAATTCATATTTTGTTTAAAAAAGTAAACCCACGCGTAACGTGTAAAGTCATTAATGAAGGTAAGTATATAGAGAGCCCTAGTGAATGAAGGAAATGGAAAGGGGGAAAAATTTCACTATGAACAAGATCTAAGGGATGAGAAGATCTCTAGTCAAAATTGAACATAAGAAAAACACACAAAACCAAGAAAAATAACTTCCAAGCATAAAATGACAAAATAATGCAATTCTAGCATGTTTTCCAATACACGATTCAAAACTTACATAAGGAGAGAAAAATAAACACGAAACGAAGATTAATCAACAACTAATAATGTGAGTGACTCGATTATCAAGATAGAGATTTTATACCATGAAAGAGGGCTTGAATATCTCATGGAATGACATGCACATCGATGAAGTTGCACTCGAATGATATCACAAATTTCCTCCAAGTAATTAGCAAGAAAAACATGAACTCAAGGAAAAAGTGAATGCATAAAGAAAAATGGTCTACTCATTCTCATAGATCAAGAAAGAGTATATATGGAGAGTGTTGTGTAACTCCCATGCATGGACATGTCATACTCCTATGATGGAGTGAGGAGTCATAATGCTAGAAAAACATGTAAATCACATATGACAATGATATATATGACAAGTATGACAAACTCTATGAAAATTTTTGTCATATGTCATATAACTCCCTAATAGACCTATGACTCACCATGTGTGAGGTGGAAAATGCCCAATAAATAAATAAAAGGAAAAAATATACCTCACACCACCAAAATATACCCAAGTGTGTACACACACTTTGTCTTCGCTTAAAGTTTTATTATTCATTGTATTGGTGTTGACACACTCCATAGTGAAAATTACAACACATAGTGTAGTCAATGTCAATAATATAAATTACCTAATTAAGACTTATGGCTTGGTCTAGACTCACATCCATAACTAATGCCTCCTTACTCGCACCCAAAACCGACCTTCTAGCCACTTGACCAAGCCCGCAACTGATCTCTCGGGAGAAAAGCAGGGAAGGTGGGTTATTTTACTAAAAATAGCCTACTTTTTCCTTACCGATGCCGGTTCCTACTCGACCGCCATCGGTTACGCAACCGCCATCGGTTCCCTGTAAATGGGCTCCCCAAACCAAAAACAAAGGATCGGAATTTCATTTTTGGGATCAGGTCGAATGATTTTTGAATCAACAGAGATCATTGGGAGCGAAAAAGAGAGTCCAGATCTTCACTTGACCGGCGAGAGGCAGTGGAAATACCAGAAGTGTTTACAGCAAAGGAGATCAGCTTGCATCTTCGTCAAAACCAGTAAGTCACATCTTGCATGTCCTCTGTTATAACATTTCTTATGCCTTTTGAATTACAGTCCTCATAAATCCATCCCTGAATCCACTACCCAGCATGCATATTACCTCTAACTATCATTCATCTACCTCTCATCACCTTATTTCCTAATACCACCTATATCTGACCTTACTGAACAACACAACTACCCCACAAAGCAACTAACCTACAGATCCTAGAACCCACCGGTATCGGTTATCAGTAACCGGCATCGGTTATCAGTAACCGGCATCGGTTCCTCGATCAAAACCAGAAAACCAGCCTTTCCCCTACCCAGTTCAACGAAGCAACTTAATTGATATTTTACAGTCTTTTGTGTTAATTCATATTAGCAGGGAAACTGACCACCTTCGAAAGGAAGTTTTATATTTCCTGGGCCCAAGGCAGTTTCCTCATTTATTGTCTAATCAAAATCTTGTGGTCTTGTGTTCTTATTTGCAGGTAGTCCTTCCAAGACAAAAAGGAGTTCTTCGCAATCAGCCTGATCTTTCTCTGATGGTGCGCACACCATCTCGACATTCTACGGGTATTCCTCCTAGCCCCTAACCTTATTATCTATCTGTTTTCTAAAAGAGCGAATCATTAAGTGAAACATTTTGGCGCCAGGTGACCCATCTTGGGTTTGTTTTGGGAAAGTGGAGGATCTTTTTGGCACGCAGGTGGGACCCATCTTGGTTTGTTTCTCTTGCTTATTTTCATTTTAGGAAGCATACTTTTTGTTCTTTGCTTTTGTTATATATTTCGTAAAGAATTTGTCTTGCTTTCCTAGTTTCGCATTAGTGAAAGTCATCTCTCTTGCTTCATCGAACATAATTTTCGATTTGGGTTTAAAACACGTGCATTGCATTCTGCTTGTTGTTTTCAATTCTAGTGAACGTAGATTAAGTAGCAAGTCGTACGTGGGGGTGATATCCACGGTATTGACGGGAAATTAATCTTACATTCTTTGCACAACACATACCGAATCACTTCACAATTAACACAACAGCTCAAACATCCCCCTTTTTTTCCGCGGTATTCCTCACTTAGATTGAGGTAACCTTATAAGCCAAAACAACTTGACATTTCCCTAAGTCTCTTGTTTAGGATTACGACATCATTCTACGTCTAAAGGCATAAGCCCACGATAATTAAAATTAACCCTAGGGTTAATCTCTGGATTTGTGTGTGCATCTTGCTTGTTTTTAGTTCTGTTTTCTTTCTCATACTCTGTCTTCTGTGATCAATAATTGGACACGTATACTAAACGTTGTTAAAAATCAAATTAGCAGCCTTTTTATATCTTGTTAACCCAGACTTCTTACACCGACATCGGTTACCTGACCGACGTCGGCTATAGTATAACCGACATCGGATACTAGGCCGATATCGGTTCTCTCTTTTCTGACCCACGACAAACAATGACACCTACCAATTTCACCATTCTAAAGTTTGTTTACATTCGGATAGATTGAAACCCTACTGTGAACACCTGTCCATGGTTGTTATCACTCGAAAGCAAGCCGCCGCCATGGTTTCACATGCTTGCTCTGTTTCTTTACCTGAATCACCCCCTTCACATTCTGTGGGGAATCCTACAGACACCAGTGAGATCCCCCAAATTCCTGTAGGAGACAAGGACTTTGCCAAGTTTCTGGATGCTAATTCTAGCCTTTGTCAATACTATTTGTCCCATACCCCTGACCGTACGCCTGATGGTCAGCTCCTTGTTGGTATGCCTATTAGTATAGCTGCTCATTTAGCTCCCACTCCGCCTGATAATACCGCCTTGCTTCCTGCATCTCTAGCCCCGTCTCCCAATCCGACAGCTTCAGAGGTTCATACGACTCAGATTGGCTTTTCTTTGGCTAATCTTGGACCCCACATATCATTACCACCGACTGCCCCTACCTCATCTCTCTTGCAGACTACTCCATTCATGACTTGCTCTCTGCCACCTATCCACACGAGCTTTCCTTCTCAAGCTCCGCCTACCTTCTCATTCCCATACACGTATCCAGTAACCTCAACACCTTATATGGGACATCCCTATTCTGTCGCCTCAACATATTCATCCTCCATACCTTATCAACACTTAACTCCACCATTGTCCAGTGGAGGCCCTTGGCCCAATTTGCCTCCGTTTGCCACAACCGCATCATCATCTCATCCAACCACAGATTTCATCAAACAAATGATGGACAAAATGCAAAATCTGGAGGCTTCTGTGTCGGGAAGTCGTAGCGCCTTGACATACGAGCAAGTTTGTCGGGAGCCCATTCACCCTTCTGTCCCCCTTCATTCATATCCTCCTCAATGGGAGTTGCCGAAATTTACTCGTTTTAATAGTAAAGAGGATCCTCAACAGCACTTGCGATCATTTAGACATGCTTGTTATTTGATTGCCCATGATGATGCCTTGCTACTCCGCACATTTCCCATGTCCTTATCAGGACCCGCCTTGGAGTGGTACAGTGCTTTAACCCAGCACTCAATCTTCTCTTTTAACCAACTAGCCCAATCTTTCTTGGATCACTTCTCCATTAACATTGCTAAGAAAGTATCCATCACCGACCTTTATGCCATCGACAATTCGAAGACGAATCTATCGCAGATTTCGTTGGACGATGGCGTGGCCTTATCAACCAACTTACATATGCCTTGCCTCAGGCTGAACTTATCGAACTTTTCACACGGGCATGTGCTAAGCACATTTCTCCTACTCTTCAAATTCAAACTTTCCGCACATTTGATGAGGCCTTTACCATGGCTCGGAAACTAGAAATTCGAGCCTTAGAAGAAGAGAAATTGCGGTTGCGCAACAAAAACCCCAATTTCGAACTCCTGATTCTACCAATAAACCAAATACCACCACTCCTCACGCGTCCACTTCTTCTAAATCAAAAGGAGCTGTCCACGCGGTGATGGTTAAATCTCAAACACCGTCTAATACCCCACCAAAAACCACCTATAAGTACAAAGCCGAGCCCATCAACTACACTCCCTTGGGAGAAACATATGGTGTGATATTGGAAAAATTGCTCAAAGCAGGAGCCATTACATTACCTCCTGTTAAACCTCATTCGGGTTTGATTCCACTCGCGCCATACCTTCTGAGTACAAAGAAATGACACGTAACTTCCACCGCGTGAAGGGACACGGTCATGAGAAGCTGCAAGATGTTGAAAAACATAGTGCGGGAAATGGTTGTGTGGGGATATAACCCTCGATAATCCTAATGCCCCCCCACTTGACCGAAATTTGAAAATCTTCAACAAACCATTCCCGAATCACTCTTCCAACATGATAACACAAACCGGGATATCTTAGCGAAGAGAGTGTTCATGAGATCCATGCAGTCTTTGATACCCAGCCCAAAGCCTCTATCGAGAAAATTTTGAATCAAGCCTCTTCACTAACACAGGAGCCCGAACCTCCTTTACCACCATCGAACCAAAGCGAAATCATTCCTTTACCCATAAGGGAGTTAACTGCCCAGACTCCTCTTCCCATCGATGAGTCTTATACCACATCCCTCTGAGGCTGCGACGGATGTTATCTAATCTATCTATTTCCCAGACTTCCCCTTCTACCACTCTTGTTGCACAAGAGGAAGGTACGCCACTCCTTTTGACATCCTTAGACGAGAAATCTCTTGCACCGACATCACCAAATTCTTTAACCATGACGGATCCTCTCGAACACGCCCTCTTACCTATTAGTTCTTCATCGCCTAAATCTTTTCAACGACCGGTTGACCTCTTAACATCTATTGATACAGTACCTCATCTACTCACTGTATCACACCCACAGTGGACTGGAATCACAACCCACCTTTCTTCCGTACCAAATTTACAATTCAAGCCTGAAGACTGTCATTCTCCAGAGGATAGACAAATCCTATGGGAACGTTTGAGTATGCCATATTCTACTCAAATGCAAATGACCGATCCTGAGAACTCCACCATATACCCGAAGTGTTTACAGAAGCTTAAAATGCCCATGTTCTCACCTTCACCCCCCTCACCTCTACCAAATGCCTCGTCCACTTCTATTAACTTAGCCAAATCTTCCCCTACGCTTGGGACCTTACCCATACCCAGTCTAACACACCCGCCTAAGCGACTAGATTTGTCCAAGAATAAAGCCGCCCCGCCACCTAGGAGACACACTCAACCCGTGCCTCTATCACAATCAAAACCATCATCGTCATACCTACCTTCCATATTAGGACCTCATCCTTCCACCTTGCACCAATATATCATACCTCCTGCGTTTTCTTCAAAACGATCTACGCCTTCTGCACCCATACAGGGATCAAAGGGTATATCAACATTATCACCCCACGTATCCTGTCCACCCATCAACCCTAAACAAACTCCATCATCAAAGGATTTATTTTCTGTCACTCCCCTTTCTCCGTGGTTGTTTCCCGCTACCATGTCATCTGTAGCCTCATCATCTAACCAGCCGAACGTAGCTCCTGCGCCAAAGAAACCACGTTTAGTGAAAAACACATATCAACACCCCTCGGTTAAACCACCACCCATACGAACTAACCACGCCCAAACATTACCAAAACCCGCGCAATCAATACCCTCATCCTCTTCTGATTTTGACCCACTCAAAGGATCTTACGCCAAAATCCTTGCTATGTTAGTAGATAATGCGACCATTTCCCTACCCCCACTTAGACCTTATGACCCGTCTAAACCTCGACCTATAGGTTATGATGAGTCTAAGATCTGCGCTTATCACCGCACACCAGGACATGATGTGGAGGGATGCAAAGCTTTAAAAACCATCCTTCGTCGAGTCACCTCTCCCCGGATAGAAAGGTTAAGAAAGACAACTTACGAAGGGAGAGACCTTTAGCTTGATTCCCTCTCTATACCATCTATCCCGCCTCACCACGATCTATCATTATTCTGACCCCACCTCTTGAAGACCATAATTTATCCCGACCATCTTCCTCATCTCGGGTTTACGAGATTAATATGATTAGTGTTCTTTACGAGCGCGAGAAAAACAACGAAAGCGAAAGAAAGCACACTGCGTCCTCTCTCTTTCTCAGTCAGCATCCGATTGCACCACCACCCAAAGTGGTTATTCGTGGACCCGCTTACCCCGTCTCTAATGGAGTTGCCCATCGAGGCCATGATCAAACGACTTCACCGATCACCCGTCAAAATGACACTATATGATCTCATTCGGACTTGAATCTCATCGACAAGCTCTCGTTGAAATTCTTGAGGATCGAGGTCTTACCTAATGAAACCCCCACTGTTGCCTCCATTCTAACACCCGATCACGTTGCCTCTCTCACCCAAACAACCCACCACCCCTGACCATGTCTACTGTACCACAAGTGCTGCTGATCGGTTTCTCGAAGATGAAATTGTCGATTTTGAGTACGAGAAGATCTGACCTTACTGTTCATCTCGAAACTTACGTCGGGACATTCGTGTGCGTCGTGTTATGATTGTGGGGTCTTAGCCTAAACATCATCTCTTGAAAAGCTTTTCAACAAATGAATATCCCTTCTAGCTACATGTGTACCCGACCCCATCATGTTGCGGTCATTGATAATATTATTACCTCTACCTTAGGCACCGTGATCCTCAACATTCGGGTAGGACCACGTACTTTACCCGAACTCTTCTATGTCCTTGAGGAGAGTTCGATATAATATATTCTTTGGGTCGTCCTTGGATCGGGCCATGGGATGCGTTCCCTCGACCTTACATAGATGCATAAAATTTGAGTACGAGGGAAGTCCTGCGTAAAGCTGATCCTCCCCCTTTAAAACCTGTGATATGTTATACCGCCCAAATGATGTCTTGGTACCAATCAAGACACCCGTTCATTCAACCTGACCATCTTCTTGACTATGCCTCAACCATGTACCTCAATCGCACCTACGCCTTCGACTAATGAAACCACCAAGTCGCAAAAACCACTTCCCTTCCCATGGCTAACATCCCAACATGAGACCCCTTAGTAGATGTTTTTTCGGCGCCTTCTGTTTGGGAGTATCGCCTATATCTGCGTTAGTTCTTTCCATACCCCACGGGAGTACGGACGGTACATGCCCATCCTAACTATGACCGTCGTGTGGGGAAGTAATCTCCTACGGACCACCTCACTGCCGCACTAACCTAACGTATGGGGGTGTCGACGCATCTTCCGTTGCCCCTGAGCCTCCTCTTGGTGTGGTTCCTTTCGATCGATTTTCAATACCTTACCAATCGTCGCTTTGCCCTCACCTTCTTGACTCGCTGTGCTTGGAAAGGCTTTGGTTTTGGTCTTTATGAACAAGGCCGACATACGCTCATCCCCATCACCACACGCAAACATAATGATCGCGGTGGTCTCGGTTTTCTGAAACACCTACCACGGGGAGACACCTCGTGTCATTTGTATTACGGAAGAAAGCAGCGTCACCCCTACCAAACCATCATCACCCACTTTGCCATCATCACCCACAGAATCTATAGACCCTGAATCTATCCCTCCTAACTTTTTTTTTTTCATAAATGCTATCTTCATAGGTCCTCTCACTTATCAACGCGATAATGAGGACCCATCTTCTCTTCCCCTTCTGTATCCAGACATGATCGAAGAGGATTCGCCTTTGATTAATGTTGTTGAGTGTCGGGATAGCGACTCCATCCTCACTTACCTTGGCGCGGATGATTCTTATATCAATGAGCCTTACCATCGAAACCCAAACCATCTTTGAGCAGAATCTACTATAGAAATCAACATCCACACGGAGGAGGATCCTCACATTGTGAAGATCGGACAATCCCTTAACGCATCGAGAACAAGTCACCTTTACTACTTTCCTCCGTGCTCATGACCAAGCTTTCGCTTGGTCCTCTTGACATGCGGGGAATTGATCCGACATTGCTGTCCATAACATTCACTCTGAAACCCGATTCAAGCCAATTAAAACAAAATTGAGAAAAATGCATCCACGCATTGCCCTCTTGGTCAAAGAAGAGCTCAAGCGACTCTTCTGTTTCCTTCATCTTTATTATTGACTATCCTCAATGGATTTCTAACATCGTACACTGTCACTAAAGCGCGGGGGACTTCGGATATGCAGTTTACGGGATCTTAACCTCGCTTGCCCTAAGGATGACTTCCCCCTACCTAGTATTGATCAACTTGTTGATCTCACTGCGAGTCATGAAATGCTTTCTCTCATGGATGGCTTTTCGAGGATCTGACCAAATTTTGGTTGCCCCTGATCAACACAAAACGCCTTCATAACTCCTTGGGAACCTTACATTACCGTGTAATGCCATTTGGCCTTAAGAATCTTTGGTGCGACCTATCGGCGGGCTATGACCTACATTTTCATGACATTATGCACACTATCCTTGAAGATTACGTCGGCGATCTTCTTGGCAAGTCTAAACATCGCGGTGAACATCTCGATGTTTTAACCATTATTTTTGATGCTTTGTTACAATATTTTGTCGTCTTGACCAAAGAAATGTGTCTTTGGTGTCCTTTGGGAAAGCTTCTTGGTTTTATCGTCTCTTTGCGTGGCATCGAGGTCGATCCATCTAAAGTCAAAGCTATCATAGAAATGCCCCCCTACCAATCTCAAACAATTGCGTAGTTACAAGGTAAGCTCGATCTATCCGGCGTTTCATCTCCCGACTCTCGGATCGATGTCGACCTTTCCATCACCTCCTTAAGAAGGACATTGATTTTGATGGAGTGAAGAGTGCCACCAAGCCTTTGAAGCTCTCAAAACTTATCTCTTGCAGACCACCGTGCTTATCCCACCTCGAGGCGACCGCCCTTTCTACCTTTACCTTTCCGCCACTTGACCCCCCATTTGTAGGGGCCATGCTTGCACATCGTGACTACGAAAATCGAGAACAAGCCGTTTATTATATAAGTCGTACTTTGGTGGATTATGAGACTAGGTATACACATGTAGAAAAGTTGTGCCTAGCCCTATCATTCGTGGCTACCAACTCGACACTACCTTACGAATCACAAAACTTTCGTCATCACCAACACGGACCCCATCCATTACATGTATGCCAAACCTCATCTAAACCAACGCGCATCGCCCGATGGCTCATGCTCCTCGCCGACCTCGACCTTGAGTTCGTCACGAGAAATCAATCAAAGGACAAACCATCATGAGACCGACTTGCGGAAGCCCCTTTACAGGGAACAATTTACCAATTTTATATTCCCAGACGAACTCATCGCCACTCTTTCACTCGGGAAGAGTCGTATCAAATGACCCTCTTCTTGATGGATCTAAATGCCAGCGCGGTGGAGGAGCTGGCGTTGTTCTCGTTCCTCTTGGCCTTAGAGCCTATGCCTCTTTCATTCGACTCGATTTCCCTTGCACTAATAATACGGCGGAATACGAGGCCCTTGTTGCAGGTCTCGGGTTGCTTGTTGCACTTAGGTATCAAATCTATCAATATTTTTGGCGACTCTCGATTGGTAGTCAATCAAGTTATGGGCATCTACCGATGCAAAAATGAGGAACTTCAAAAATACAAACACTACGTGGATTAAGCTTCTAGCCTTATTTACTCACTATTCTATCAAACCATTCCACGCTCTCTAACAAATTTGCGGATACTATGGCTTGCTTAGCCTCTCGCAAATTCAGCCTCATCAGTGACTCGACATTTTTGTCTTGGTCAACAACTCTTTGCCCCATCTTATTCAGCCCGGTTGTTTGTACGATAAATCGTATGTCTGCTAACTCGCGAGGATACTTGGTATCACCAATTCCATGACTACCTTACTGACCTCTGTTCTCCCTTCGACCTTACTAGTCTTGGTAAGCGTGCTTTTCTTAAACGCGTTTCTCGTTATGTAGTTATGGGGGGACTCCTTTATAAACGTGGCTTTGATGGCATCCTCCTTCGATGTCTCACCGGTGCGGAGATCACCCATACCATCCAACAAGTCCATGACGGTATTTGTGGTGGACATTTTAGTGGCCTTGCCAGTGGCAAGCGAATCCTTCGCCTCGGTTATTATTGGCCTACTCTCGATATGACTTTCTACGAATATGTTAAGCGTTGTGTTATGTGTCAACAACATGCCAACCTTGACATACTCCTAGCCACCCGCTCGGAGTCGCTCGAGATCTTTGGCCCTTCTCTGATGGGGTTTAGACCTTATTGGTGAGATTCACCCGTCCTCTTCACAACGTCACCGATGGATTATCACAGCAACCGAATATTACACAAAATGGGTGGAGGCTATTCCACTCATTTCAACTAAAAAGGAAAAAATTGTCGAATTCATTAACCATCACATTATCTGTCGTTTTGGTATTCCTCATCGCCTAATAACAGATAATGGTAAATCTTTTAAAAACAAGTTGTTACAAGACCTTTGTGACAACTTTGGTATCAAACTTAGTTTCTCATCGCCTTACTTATCCATGAGGCCAATGGTGGTGAATCTTCTAATAAAACCCTAACCAAAATCCTCATGAAAGTTGTCGATGAATCCGGAAGAAATTGGCACGATCACATTCCCTTTGCCCTTTGGGCTTATATCGTACTAGCATTCGTACCTCTACTAATGCCACACCTTTTCTTTGGTATATAGTGCAGAGGCTGTTTTGCCTCTCGAAATACAAATACCCTCCTTAGAATATCTCTTGGGATATTCTCACCAGCGATGATTTCCGCCAAGAAGCGGTTAGCCCAATTGGAGCTTCTTGTGACGTCGTCTTACGACTCTTGATCACCTTCAAATCTATCAAAAACGCATCAAACGTGCTTATGATAAGCGACTTCATGAGCGTACCTTTAAGGTTGGTGATCTTGTCCTCAAAGAGAATCAACATGTCACCAAACTAGAAAAGAGCAAGCGTGGAAAATTTGCTCCCGATTGGATTGGGCCTTACATAATCACTCACACCTATGGATCGGGGCTTATCGTTTAGCTTCGGCAATGGTAAGCTGAGCTGAACCCATAATGCCTTGCATCTTGACCATTCTCTTTGTTGAATTTAGTGTTATATCACTTCTTATCTACCTTAGCTCGTCCCTTGAGCTCACATACCACCACATGCACTTCGTTTCCTACACCTCATAATAAAAATCAAGCTCACATAGTTTGATTCTCACCTCACCTAGCGATGCCTTCCCCTTTTTAGTCTAGTCCATGACTTCAAAGTTTTAAAATAAGCCGTATTCTTATGGGATTTTCTTGAGTCAAACTTCCTACCAAACTAGATGCTTCACGCGAAAAAGAACATCTAGCTATCTAAATTATATATATTGTTCCCTCGAAGGATGACTATATGCCAAATTATTCTGCTATTATATATATATATTTGCTCCCCAGAAGGATGACTATGCACTAAAATCATATCTGCTACTATAAATATTGCTCCCTCGAAGGACAGCTATACACAGTCGACCTTTATCGAAGCTTCTCGCATTGATCGACCGTGAAGACCTCAAGAATAGCACAATCAATATCCCTTGTAGACTTCCCGCATCGATCAGTCTATATTCAGTAAAATAAAAGCCTCATTCAAAAAGAACTTTTTGGGTCATGGACTTGTCTATTTAGGGTAGGTTCTCTTTCGTCAGAACACTCACTTTGTAATAAATTCTCTGTACCTCAGCTATATCATCCACCTCACCTCACCATTTTTTGACTCGAGGGACGTAACGTACACCCGATATATTGTGATCATACAACTCTTTTCACCTATGGACTTCTCGTCTATGCACGGTACCTAGGGCTTCAAGCTCGTTCTACGTTTGGTGGTTTGTTTAGCTCTTTTCACCTACGGAGCACTCTTTCCGCTTTGCCTCGCATCTAGGATTGTGTGTTGATCTTAATCAGGACATGGTTCCCTACCACTTGGGTAGGCTAACTTTCACTTCCCTTATACCTTTTACAACATCACCAATTCATTTCCGACACCAACAACCTTACCTTACCAATATTAATATCAATATTCTTACCAATCAACCAATTGCCTAAACCGTACCAAATTGCCTGAATTCGCCTCTCCCTGATCCTAAGGGAGAACTACATCGATCACGAGGCCCCTCCTTGCTTTGTGCGATGGGCTATGTAGGCAGCACTTCGGAGACATGGGGTCTCCCGAGGTTAGCTCGACCACCCCCCTACCATAACCTATCATGTGTGGTAAATATAAATATTTTTGTGTATTTCTATTTAATCACATTCCTCTTTATCCTTTTTCAAAACACAAAAGTCAAAAGCGAAAACATTCTTATTATTATAACTCAAATCAACATACATATCTAGGTTTTATTTAGATGTTAAACAAATACATCTTCTCTATCATCATCGACACGCAGAGTCGGTACTCTTATTTATTCTTATACCTTGCTAACATTTATTTAGACCCTCACGCCTCATCCCGAACTAGGTGATGATCGTGATCGTCGACCCCTCTCGCCAGGCCTCTCTGTCCTCAATGGTACCACGGCTATTGGTACCGCCCAGCCCTTTGATCTGCCGATCTCTCCTGTAACATATGAATACGCCCTCTCGCATGGAGGACTCCGCCTCTAGTCTCTCCTTAGTGACTCATGACCACTAATGATCCTCTTGTCTCATTCACTGCGTTTGGAGCTCTTTGAACCAAAGCAGCTGCAGACGATCCCTCTCTGCTTTGTAATCACCGCTATGTCGGGACGATCACGTACACCTCGCAGTTCTGCTACCCACCATAATCTATAGGCCTCTGTCGTTCCTGCATCCATTACCCTGCGATCGGCTGCTACCTCTTCAGGCCCTTCTGGAGGTGTTGGCTGGGGAGGTGAGAATACTGCCTCTGCATCGATCCTCATATAGGGTCTATAAGCCTGGGGTATATCCTGCACAAATCCAAATTGTCGCCGCACGCGATCTAGAGGAATCCTCTCATACTCACCTGGCTTGTGCCCTGCGATCCACCTCAATCGCTCTACACCCCTCAACTCCTCAGCTATATTCTCTGTTACCATATAGTTTCCGTAAGGCCATGAGATATCATGATCGTCACTCTCTCCCATACCTGCCTATAATACTCAAAGTCATCCGTCACGGCACTGGGATCTTGCCTCTGTTGCATGCATGCGGACCCATCGTCGAATCCCGACCTCGTACTCCGGTTTCTCATTTGGATGGATCGGCCTCTTGGTCGCACACAAACAATGTGCTCATAGGCCCAACGAGTGTAATAAGTATGAACAATCCGGTGTGGATTACGTGATTTCACCTCAAGCCCATAAACCCCTGTATAGCTCGCCGAATATGCGGTGCCCATGCAAGCGTCACGTTCCTTTCTATCATCTCCCAAATAACACACATCAATGCCTTTGGAAATCTTCCCCCATACGCCCTCGGTAATGCATAATACCCTACCGCTATCATTAATATTCTGCTAACCTTGTCTCCTCGGGATGTCTTTGCATACATTATCCCATACGTAAATGACAAACCTCGTTGTGTTAAATCTCGTGCGTATGGACCAAATCTTGCTTTATTATCGCTCCCAGTGCCGCATTTAGGTAATGCACGATATCTTGGTTTTCTGTAATTGGGAGTCTCAAAATACGGAACACATCTTCGATATTCTTGTCATTTCCCCTGTTGGCGAGATAGAAGGTATTTGTCTCGGGATTCCATCTCTCGATCAGCGCTTTGTAACATAGCATGGTTACGTGCGATTCGTGAATAATAAGCGGATTCCACTTAACCCCAAACGATTTATCAATGTCCATTCGGTGGCGTTACATCCGCTCGGATCGGATTAAGTGACAATGTATTTGGTACACTATCATTCATCCTCAACCACTGCCTCTGCTGCGTACATCAAATAACAAAAAACCATTCAATTCCTCGATCCCCGGGTTTTCTCAAATTCTGGAAATTCCTACGTGGCCGGTATCGTTTCTGACTAGCGGTGCGGTTGAGTAACCGATCCGGTTATCCTAACCGATATCGGTCCCTGTTACTTTCATACACCTTGCCTAAAACAACCACCTACGACAATAAATTGCTCGTTTATTCCTCTCTGTATACACAGACATACTTGAAACCCTTGATTACCTACCGTGTAACACTCACCCCATTTATAACCCTTGTTATCATCTTTTCTTTCTCATATCTACCCACATACTCTCCCCCATCTTATTCACAAAACATGCAGTAGTCAAATCACAAACAAAACGTTACCTCTTGGGTTGCAGTAGCTTGAGGTGGCCCTTGTCTTCCCTCTTGTCCCTGCCTGCTGGATGTTTCTCCTCGTCCTGCCATTATCACCACCTTTTTCAAACCTGCCTTTCTGTCTTCTGAATCTCAGATCACAATCACTTTCCCTGTCTCTTTACTCCTAATCACTCAAATCTCTCATGCAAATACCTGTCTCAGTCGTCAAAAAGCGTCGCGTTCGCGTATTTAACTCTTGCATGGCTCTAAAAATAAGAACTTAAGTTGCCACCCTAGCTTTTCTATTTTTAGAAAAGCTCATAACTAAATAACCGGTATCGGTCATGTGACCGATATCGGTCTAGCAGCTACCGACATCGGTTCGCTAACCGATATCGGTTATAGACCTATCTTTTTACAACATGGTTCTTTTTCTTCATTTTCTACCTAATTTTTTGTCGCGCCCGCCCTTTTTCCTGCATAACAACACCATTATCCATATTTCTCCATCCACCACACATATCATTACAATGTCCATAACATCATCTATTTTACAAAAACAAACAAACCATCAACTAAGTCACATCTACACAAAACCAAAAACTCATCATTTGGATCGACTCATCGGATACATATATAATGATGTCAAAACCAGCCCAAAACATGCAACATTTCATCATATAACACATCATCCATATATCAACATGTCAAAAAATAAACATCATCATATATATATTCTATACCACAAACCATTGTGAAATACTTAAACACATTTTGAACAACTTTGCATGTGGATCAAAACATCATCTCTATATATATATATATACAAATTTTCAAATATCTGTGCCTGCGCCGGGGCCTCTGTGATCTCATCATCTGACTAAGCCGGCACGCGAGGCGCGATAACTATCAAAATCTCGGCTCGGCTCGAGGCGGTCCCTCATATCAAAATATACTCGGCTCGCGAGGCGGTATCAAATATATCTGACCCGTACTCGACTCGCAGGCCGGTATATAATGAATAAATGAATCCATACATGAATAAATGACGGCACGCAGGCCTCTATCAACATAACCGGTTCGCAGACCGGTGCCCATATCCAATATACAAAATACAAAAACAATGCAGGGATCCCTCAGCTCTCCCCACCGCCCTCGGCACCTCTCCCTGCTGGTCCCTGTGGCGCCTCTCGCCTCCTGCCTGTAACAGACACGCCGGCTGTGGCTGCACCTCCCTGCGATCTCTGACTACGCGAGGTCTCCGCTCGGTGTGCCGCATATGGCTGATACTCAGCTCCGGTACTATCAAGAACATCTGATAGTCGGGCCTCGCTCTCGCCTCCGTATCTATCATCCGTGCCACCGTCAGTGTCTTGGGGCTGGTCCCAGGACTCCTCTTGCCCGGTACCCCCTGTGCTGTCTTTGGTGGTGCACATGGGCTGTATGCTTGCTTCTTTGTGGTGGTATCTGTACACTGTGCACAGGTTTGTGCATTTGTCTTCTTCTTGAATCTCTTTGCTTTACTGCTACACATACTGCTGCTTTGTGGCTTTGTCTTTTTTGGTGGTGGTCTTTGCACTGTGCTGTGCTGAGCACTGGGCTAGCATTTGCCCCTGTAAGACCCCTATACGTGTACTGTGTGTGCAAGCTGCCCCTGTAATAAGCTGCACACAGCCCCTGGCTGATCTCTCTCTGCCGTCACCATTTTGCCAAGTCATTTTGTGCGGGAACATCTTTACCCTCGCAGCTCTCGACCCAGCCCACCAGACCACCTGTATGCTCCGTGCACCCGACATCATCTACGCCATCATCTGCTTTGGCTCTCTGCTGACCCAATCTGGATCGAGGGCTGTGGTGCAGGCAGTGGGGCCTCTACATCATCCCTCCTGTCTTGGGGAAGGGAGGTGGCTCGTCTGTCGCGGCCCCATCTGCCTGCGTACCCTCTCTAGGGGTATCCTCTCGTACTCTCCCGGCCTCCGTCCTGCTATCCAGAAAGTGTACTGGATCCAGCGTAACTGTACTCGGCCTCCTCTGTGCGGGTGATGACCTCTGTAAGGTCTCCATATGATGTCTACCGCTGTCAGGCCCTCTAATAAATGTCTATAATACGCCACATCTCGCCTGCAAGAACTGCTCGTGGCTGCCCCCGACCCCTGACCACCTCGAAAGCCATATACGTATATGACTGTGGCCACAGCTTCTTTGGGGTAACCCTCTTGGCTTTGATGCATATGATGTGCTCATATGCCCAACAATGCAGCAAAAATGTCGAACAGATACCGAATCGCCTCATCCGGCGATAACCCCAGAGCTCTCTGTATCATTTGCACCGGATCTGCTGGTGCCCACGCATGCAAGTATGCTCCTCGATCATCTCAAGCAACACCCCCATCAGCGCCAGTGGAAGCGGCCTCCCCACGAGTCGGGAGGCGAAGCGGGTGATCCCGATCATCATCGGCCACTGACCCGGCCGTGTCTCGTGTCGATGCGCACGGTACATGTCACCATACCCGATGCTCATGTTGTGATAGGTAAGTAAGCGTGGCTGCATCTCCAAAAACTGTAATATCTTTGTCCATGGCGGTCTCGAATCTACGGAAGGCGCCTCTCCCTCGATAGGTAGTCGAAGGATGCGATACACATCCTCCAACGTGATAGTCATCTCCCCAGTCGGGAGATGGAACACATTGGTCGCCGGATCCCATCTCTCGATGAGGGCGACCATCAGGCTGTGATCTCTCTCTATCGCTCTGTACCTCTGGACTCCACCGAGTCCCACCTCGCGCATGATCGCCCAGTGAGCTGCGGACACATGTGGTCTCATCCGCACCAACAGCGGGGGCATCCTATCCCGCATCGTCAACTGCTGACGTGCCTGCAAAACCAACCCACATCCTTAGACCTACTCTTTATCACAACATCTACTTTACCCTCTAAACCCCCTTTTTCCCCCCCGAGGCCACACCCCTGACTCTCTCTGCCACCCCCTCTCTGACCTACCTTGACCCCACCCACCACCCCCAAAAACCCCACCAACAAACCCATCTACCCACCACCCACCCAAACCCCACCCACCCACCCCCCTGACCCCAACCAAAACTACCCCCAAACCCCAAACCCACCCTGACCCAAGCCCAAAACACCCCACCCCACCCAACCCACCCAAACCCAAACCCAAATCCACCCCCCCACCCCAAACCCCCCCCCCACCAACCCAACCCTGAAACCCACCCACCCCCAGCCCAACCCACCCAGCCCAAAACCCACCCAACCCAACCCACCCCAACCCCACCCCACCCCACCCCACCCAACCCACCCACCCCCCCAACCAAACCAAACCCAACCCCACCCCTGACCCAAAACCCCCGGCCAGGCCGGCGACATACCCGCCGGCCGGTCCCACACACACACCTGTCCACACAATTTCCGGCCGATGCGGTCTTGACTTGCAACCGACATCGGTCATTTGTAATTTAGGGCCGAACCCCCGCGTGGCCCCCGCCCATATTTTTCCATTTTTATACTTATCTACCCACCCAAACACCATAAAAACCTACCCACCCAGCCGACTTGCCCTATTTTACCCCTCTATCCTCTTCGTTTTTCAAATTACGTCAATTTACTCATTATTTCCTAAAAAATGTAAATTCTACCCAAACCCCAATTTAAGCTTAATACCATTCAAATGCACAAAATAAAAGTTAGAGCCTACCGTGCGACGACACGTCGTCGTGGTGGGATGGGTGGTGGTGGTCATTTGGTCGGCCCCTCCTGCTCCTCCTGCCTGTGCCATGGCTCCAATTCTACTCTGCTTTGGGTCCCGGCCAATCAGCTGCTTTGCCTCCTCCTCACTCGGGCCCATGCAAAGCAACTCACTCCTCCGGCAAAATAGCTCCACCTCACTCAATAAACCTCGATCTCAACTCTCCACGTCGAGACAAGTCAATTTGGTTTTCAAAATAACAAAAGTGATAATGACAAGCCGTATTTTTCTTTTTATAGGTTTTCGCCCTTAGCGATATCGGTTTCATTTTGCCCTAATGAACCGGTATCGGTCCTTAACCGATATCGGTCATGTAGAATCGACATCGGTTTTTACGCGACTTTCCCCCAATTTTTGCCCTTATTTACCATTTGCCCCTTTTTAACCACATATCACCTATATCCACCTTTCTTTGAACACCATTTGTTTACCTATTCGGCCCGACCAAGGCCTCCCCTACCTACCTATTGACCAGGCCTCGCCTACCCGGCCTGACCGAGGCCTCGGCCTACCCTTCGGCCCGACCCGAGGCCTCGGCCTACCTATTCGGCCCGACCCGAGGCCTCAGCCTACCTTCGGCCCGACCCAAGGCCTCAACCTACCTATTGGCCCGACCCAGGCCTCGCCCTACCTGTCGGCCCGACCCGAGGCCTCGACCTACCTATTTCGGCCCGACCCGAGGCCTCGCCTACCTATTCGGCCCGCCCGAGGCCTCGACCTACCTTTGGCCCGACCCGAGGCCTCAGGCCCGACCCCCGGCCTTTGGCCCGACCCAAGGCCTCGGCCTACCCATTTGGCCCGGCCCCCAAGGCCTCAGCCCCATTGGCCCTCGAGGCCCGACCCGAGGCCAAGGCCCCTACCCAGGCCCCGGCCCGACCCGAGGCCTCACCCTAACCATCGGCCCGACCCAGGCCTGTAACCGAGCCGCCCTGACACTTTGGCCCGACCCACGGCCGTATCACTGATACCATACCCACTGATCAACGTTTTATTTTATCCATCCATCTGTACCTTTTGTTCCATCGAGCTCACTGTTCGTGTTTTAGCATGATTAGGGTCCTTGACTTGATCTGTCGACCAACTTTGCCTAGACCTAGACCGTGGCGTTTATCTCAACCAAACCAACCATTTAGTCTTGCCGAACACGCCTAAAGCGTTCTGTACCTTACATTATATACCACTGGAGCTACTTCACATGCCTTGGATACGGGATTATATCACCCTTGTTTGGATAAACTATCGACCTTTGCCTATGCTTCTTTGGTTTGCTCGTCAAATCATGTACCCTAGTTAAATCTATTGCATTTTACCATGCGTCTGCTTCCTTGGACCTACCCCACCATCTTACCATCCCCTCTACCCCATTTACCCTTTATCGACCCTATCACTGATTTCCCGTTCACTCAATCATGTGATAGATTTGAGGGGATTACCTATACCCTTAACGGGAAACCACTTCATATTATTGTCAGTGTGACTTTACAAAACAAACAAGCTACGTGATAAGGGCTAATGTAGACACCAAATTTGTGTCTTACGACCCCTTGTGACCCGCATCTCATCTCGCATGACTTAACCTCATCACCTAAACCTTACACAATTATTTATTAATTACCTTGTAATTGATAAATCCACACCTGCTACTTACCACCTCATTTTGCCACCTCATCATGACCTAGCCCTAACCTAAACTAACCTAATTAAGACCTATGGCTTGGTCAGACTCACATCCATAACTAATGCCTCCTTACTCGCACCCAAAACCGACCTTCTAGCCACTTGACCAAGCCCATGGCCGATCTCTCGGGAGAAAAGCGGGGAAGGTGGGTTATTTTACTAAAAATAGCCTACTTTTTCCTTACCGATGCGGTTCTACTCGGCCGCCATCGGTTACGTAACCGCCATCGGTTCCTGTAAATGGGCTCCCAAACCAAAAACAAAGGATCGGAATTTCATTTTTGGGATCGAGTCGAATGATTTTGAATCAACGAGAGATCATTGGGAGCGAAAAAGAGAGTCAGATCTTCACTTGGCCGAGCGAGAGGCAGTGGAAATACAGAAGTGTTTACTGACAAAGGAGATCAGCTTGCATCTTCGTCAAAACCGAGTAAGTCACATCTTGCATGTCCTCTGTTATAACATTTCTTATGCCTTTTGAATTCGGTCCTCATAAATCCATCCTGAATCCACTACCGGCATGCATATTACCTCTAACTATCATTCATCTACCTCTCATCACCTTATTTCCTAATACCACCTATATACTGACCTTACTGAACAACACAACTACCCCACAAAGCAACTAACCTACGAGATCACAGAACCCACGGTATCGGTTATCGATAACCGGCATCGGTTATCGATAACGGCATCGGTTCCTCCGATCAAAACCGAGAAAACCAGCCTTTCCCTACCCGGTTCAACGAAGCAACTTAATTGATATTTTGAGTCTTTTGTGTTAATTCATATTAGCGGCGAAGCTGACCACCTTGAAAGGAAGTTTTATATTTCTGGGCCCGAGCGAGTTTCCTCATTTATTGTCTAATCAAAATCTTGTGGTCTTGTGTTCTTATTTGCGGGTGACCACACCACTAGATATAGATCTAGGTCTAATTTTGTAAATAAACCATATAGTAAAAAAGAATGGATCCACCATGCCCATACTACGTGCTATATACTAGAGTTTAAATATGAAAATGTTGAATAATGCAAAGAAGAACAAGGATCATGCCCCCAAACCTTGTTCATGTAGCTATACCTAAGTAGTGTGATGGAGAAGGAATAAAGTATTCATGCGCACTTTATAATGCTTTTAACTTTGTTATTTATGTCTAAATTTATATTAAAAGTATGTAAATAATTGAAAGAATCTAGAACTATTGTAATTTTCTAAGAATTTCCCCCAAGTCAAGAATGTCTAGTAGGGTCCAAACCATAGTACGGTCTTTACCAAAAGTGTATGGTTTAGACCAATGTAATTTATGCAACGTTTTTGTATCTATTACCATTTTGATGGTATAGACCTTGCAAAAATATGTGTCTATATTATGTAATCTATCTATATCAATTATAAGTGTAGACTATACCCCTAATGAATTCCCCATCTTTTGAGGTGTGTGTGATAAATTATTTGATCATGAGGATGAAAATAAATTATATATACCCATGTTAGATAAGTATGATAATCTTCATTGAATCACATAGAAGGATATATTAGTGGTCAATGTTAGGATCCCATTTTTGTAAAAATGGGTTGTGCATAGTGGAGACCATGACACACAAAAACATGCAACATGCATCAAGAAAGATTAGTAATAATGATATGCAATAAGTAATAAGAAAGAGTAGTGACAGTAATCCCGTGTTAGATAACAAAACAAACACACATGCAAATCAATAGTCAATTCAATCAACATAAGAAATGATATACAAAAGAGTCACATCAATGCACAAAGTTGTAAACATGGGATATCTATGGTGTTAAGAGACAAATATAGTGAAGGAATATAGAATGCATAAAAATAAGTAAGTTCATACAAACAAGAGAGGCATAGAGCCAAAAGTATGGGGCATCGAGGTATCACAAGACGATCACGGAACTTAGGAATCATACAACGGGGAAACAAGTAGACAAAAAATCAAGTAAGAAAGTAATGATACAAGTAAATATAACAAACAATAGTAAAACAATTCATAGAGGAAGATTAAGTAGCATAAAAAAAGGAACATATTAGTATTGTTAGTCTAAAAGATAACATGTACATAAGAAATGAAATTGAAAGCATAATGATGAAAGTAGAAAGTGATTATATGAAACAAAAACACATGTATAGTATATGAGATACCCCTAAATAATTAGTGTCATTAGGAAGGGACTAAGGTGACACATGTCATTGTGTATCAATCTATGTATGTCCTGCATCAAGCTCAAGATACCTCTTGAATTCATGTGTGCTTATAGTATATAGAAAAAATAGGTTATCATTAAACCAATATGACAAACAAAATGTATAGATTAACAAGCTAGCCAACAAGTTATGTGTAAGTCTTAATTTTGAGTTTTTGCCAATATTTGAATGATTTTTATTATGTGATTATTTGAATGTTTTTGTCGTTTTGAAATTAACTATGTACTGAGAGAATGGGGTAGAACAAGATCTACCCAATGACGATCTTATGAGGAGGCGAGACAGACCTAGATCATGAAGGAGGATTGGGCCTCAAACTTGCTATGGTAGAATAAGGATGATCATGTATAAGTTGTGTAGGGGTCCTTGTATGTGCTATATGAGTCCTAGAATGGAAATACTTGTGAGGGTAGTATGCATAGATAGGGAACTAGTAGGATTCATAGGAGTGACAAATACACTAGAAGTATTATGTGCGATAGAAGACCCTCGAGGGGCTAGAAGGATTAGGGGAACCACTATAGATATAAGAAGCTTAACCATACATGGAATAAGTATATTTTAATATTAGAAATAAAAGTATACACAATTTATAATCGAATGGAAAAATCAAAGTCATTAGTGTCAATAGTGGTAATAATAGTGGAATCAAATGTAACAAGTGCAAGAGTAATAAATAGTAACATATGAAGCCATGGATGAAAAATATGTGTAAAAGATTCATTTCAGGAGGCTCACCTATATAAAACTCAAAAAGGGAGAGAAACAAGACTAACCATGAGAATTTTTTTTTGATATCGAATCATTTAAAACATTAAAAACATATGTAGTTTTTGCACAAAGTATCATATTTAGGTGTAGTAGAAACCATTATAATGGACATGATTACAATGTAAGTGAGGGTATTAGTTTCCCTTAATGATATAGGCACAATGGATGTAGCGATAATGGGGACCTTAGAGGTGGGTGAGGATATTATAACATGAACTAGGCGCTTTACAACCATGTGTAGGACCAAAATGAAGGGTGTTATGTAAACCATTTGTAACCAATATAGAATAAATAAGTGTATCATTTGTATTATAAGCAAGATCAAAAGAGGCAATCAAAGAAATTGATGAAGACATAAAATTGTGCAAAGTAACATCAGTAAAATCCATATACATTATAACAATTCGAAGATGGATATAGGTTGCCCCTAAAGATATAGGAACCATAGAGGTAGAAATAGTGAGCATATCTATAGGAGGTGAAGCAATAGATATAGATGAAGGTAAAGAATCATGAACTAGGGATCTAACACAACTTGTAAAATTGAGAGACCCATCATCAATAGTAACATGTAAGTCATGTGTAATACTTGAAAATATGATAATCATTTGAAACATTTGGATATTGGTTTATTATAACAAGAGAAAAATGTTTAGTGTCAATAGTGTCCACATTATCATGTATAAGAGAAGTATCAAAAATAGAAGCATAATCTTTAATGAGACATTTGATTGTAACATTATTCAAATCAAAAGGATGTTCAAATATATAATTTTTCATTGCATTAATTGTATAATTTATTTTACAATAGAAGATAAAGTCTCATAGCCAAGTTTTGTCATATTATCATGTATAATAGGAAAAAAGTGTCATCAAATCCAATATCATTAGAATTAGTGCTAGGATCATCATCACAATCAGGAGTATGCTTAAGACTAGGTACAATTGCTATATTACCACTAGGGGATTCCTATAAGGAGGAAGGTATAGATGGTTTTGAATCAAACCCATGACATAAAGCACAAGCGATAGATCCCCATCAAGAGGGACCTTTAGTTGTTAGAAAATATCATGAAAAACATATTTGAGTGAGGGGTTACACTAGATGAACTCATAAAGAGATATTTTATCATTGGAACCATGGGCCATGATAGCACAATTAATGCAACTAAGGGATATAAGAAGGATCACACACCAAAAGATGCGAGGCCAAAGAAAGTGTATTTTAGAAAAAAATATACCTTTTTCTAATTAAAAAAATAGCCATTTCTAAAAATATAAAGTGAATTTAATGAAACCAAATGAGGTATTTTATGATTTGAATATGAGGAATAAAAAATCCAAGGAATTTATAAAAATGTGTATTTTTTTGATTATGCCCTTATTACGAAAAATAATTAATTTAGAATTGCACAAATTGTGCTAGAAATTATGCCAAACTAAAAAATTTTTGTTTAATTTAACAAAATAGAGAAAAACCTCTAATGGATTCTAAAATAGATTTGCTAAATACTTTAGATATATGACGAAAGGTATTTTAACCAAGAAGAAACCCTAAAAAGAGGCACAAAAGAAAGGACCAAGTTTGAAACCGTAGGGAAAATTTTAAAAACCACATTTAGGTCATGAAATAGATGGGAAACAAAATTAAATATGAATACAAACCAGTGTTATGCGGGGACGCATCCCCTAGATTTTGGTGACGTCCGGACGTCCTGAACGTTTCGGGGACTTGGGGACTTGGAGGGGACATCCCCAATTTTTTAAAAATCTTTCAAAAGTTTTATGATGTTTTTACTATTAAAAAGCTGTTATTTTTACCAAGAGCATTCAATTATAATCTTGAAAGTACCTAAAATACATTAAATACAATTTAAATCCCTAAATGTCATTGAAAAAGTTAAAATATTGAAATATTAATTTTTATGTATTATTTTAATAGCTGTCCCCTTGTCATCCCCAAAATTTAGGATTTTTTTGTGTCCGAAACCCTATCTCTCCCTTCCCCAAGACTTAGGTAACTTTGACACAAAGCCAAAAAATGATAAATTTGAAATCAAAGAGGAAGGAAAAACCCTAGGGTAACTAAGGTTTGAGAAAAACAACATATTCAATCTAGAGAAAATGTTTACACCTTAAATATTATAAGATGGTGTATTTATTTATAAAATTGGGATTTAAGTGTTCCTTAAATGGGATTATTCGAATCAACTAATTAACATTAAACACACACATTCAAAATAATACACTAATACTCATGCAACTATGCTAAAACAATAAGGTGATTTCTTGAAACACACAAAGGGATAAGTACTTAGTTGTGCATAGTGATACATGGATGATTTAGGTGTGCAATATAGAGGAAAATATTGTTTTAGATTTGAAAATGCTCATCTCTAAAATTACAATTGGAAATTGCTTTTGTCATAATGACCATACAACTACTTTACTAAATTGATCTTTGTTGTACGGTTTTTACCTCTTCTCGTAAGGTCTTGGATTGTGTACAACGAGACTATGCAATTTTTGTGCGGTTCACGAGTTACTTTGATGAAATCTACTCTAAAACCATAGGTGTCACACATTTGTGAAACTATCTAAATGATGTGATCCAAACTTAAACCCTAACCATAGGTGGGAGACCCTACAAAAAGGTTAGTGTTTGGGTTGAAGTGCAATTCGTGCACCACATATGTCAAAACTACTCTAAAGATGTCTCAAGCTACATGTAATTCTCCACCTAGCATGTGATATCTATATGGATGCAACTAGTTTGGAAACTTGATCATTGAAAACACTTGGAGTGATTTAAGCCCTTGTTAAGACACGACTCTTTGTTATTGGATGCTTGATAATAGAGGAAGATAAAATATTTGACCTAATTGAGTGCTTCAAAATTGTTGTAGTAGCTTCTCTAATTGATGTCCAACTACTTTCAAAAGATTTAGTAGATCCTTAGGTGCTTTAGTTTAGCTATTTGCAATATGAGTTTATGAGAGTGTTAAGTGAGTTATAAAATTCAATTTACTTGCTTATATAGGCTTCCATAGGATATATATTCACATTATGTCCAACCTAGGAAATTATAAATGAATCATAAAATCATTTAAAATTAGAAAGGGGTTCACTAAATGGAAGGGTACATGACCATACAATCGGCTCAATTTTTGTACTCCAATATTGACACGAAGCGTATGATTTTGGACATGCCTTGGTGATGTAAAACTCAATTTTAGGAATGATGTCTAGAGTTGAAATACTACTTTGTTTAATTAATATACCTTGGATGTACGAAAAACCAACATGTAGAGATGAGGAAGTTAAGAAAAGAGAGAAAGATGTGTTGATTGGGCTTAGAATACGAGCATTTGTCTCGAGTATAGGACCAAAGCTAAACTAATCATTGTCAAAGGATAAGTTGCCAACTTGTAGTGTTTATCGATAGATCCTCTAGATGTGTCAATGATAGGATGGGACCCATAATTTAACATGTTATTAGTAGTGGGTATAGTTTCATCAAAAGTATCCATGCCATTATCAAACATAAGAGGAAAAATTATCAAAAAGGGGCACATAAAGGAAAAGGGTTGGTATATGATGTGTTTAGGAAAAATTTCCCATACAATACGATTATAAAAGCAAATTCTAGCTGCCTAGAGTTAAGGTTTTTGACTTCATTTATTTTATCAGCAACATCAATACATGCACCTAAAGAATCATGATAATCATCATAAACCTATTCATTTGAATCATTAATAGGAACATCACAAGGAATATGGTCATTTACATCATTAGATTCATCCACGAGAAAAATGAGAAGCATGTGTCACATTGGAGGAGACAAGGTCACTCTTATCATTATAAGGAACACATGTATTATCATTATCTAAGGAAAATTAGTAATATCATGTGTTGTTACATTAGAATTACTAGTAATATCATCATCACAATTGCAACCAATGGTAAGATGTGTATCTAGGGTAAGCTCCTAACTAGGTAGATTTGCTAGATCACTAGGAGGGAGGATAAGTTAGTTATCTTGGTGAAAATTATAAGACATAAAGTATCAAGAAGAGATCATAAATAATCAAGGGTTAGAGGAGGTGAGACCTTTTTTGGGTTAGAAAATCAATGAAATAATCTTTTATCATGGGAGATTATTTGATTTCCTTGAGGAGAGAGATAATTAGCCTAATGGGAAACATGGTTTGTTCAATGCCCTTAAATAACATATTTGTTGATATTAGCACTCTAATGATTTCAAGCAAGGAGGTATTTAAAGGAGAAGGAAGATGAAAAAAGAAGATGAAAATGAGTACAACCACATGGATAAGCGAGAGGTGAGACCACTCCCTTAGATATAACATGGGCATGGACTTGGTTAGAGGGATAGTAGCCCATACCAATTGGAGGGAGTATCCCCTTAGGTGTAGTATCATATGTAAAAAACAAATCAAAACAAGCTATAAATATTATAAAAAAAAAAAAGAAGCCAAGGTCTGCAAGTAGAAGGGACATGGTTGGAAAGTAAATGTAGAGACAAGGATATCTAAAGATGCTTCATTCTAAAGACTAAAACTATAAGATAACACAGGACATGGATGTATAAATGGGACTATAGTGAATTATGGTCTGCAGTACCTTTATGTATGGTTTTGACACAACTTTTTGCTATCGCTCTACAAATTTGAGTGCTCATTAGTGGTATGTAAATTTGCTTTGTTGTCATAGAATAGGATTCTAAAAAATGCAACAACGATTGTAGTGACCTACAGAAAGTAGAAAACCCTAAATATCCACATCAAACTTCATGAAATAATTAGATGAAAAAAGGATAAATCTATATGTGGTGAGGTTGGATTAACCCTAGTGTTGAACCCTAGCAAAACCCGATGAAAGCATTGCACTACATCCCCTCGACAAGAGCAATTCTCATGTAGTTATCCTAATGTAGGTTTAAGTGTGAATGAAAATCTATGCCAACCACCTAATGTGCCCTTGAGTCTCTTAAACCAAAGATAATGTAAAGCTAAAGATCAATAACAACATACCCTTCGTGATGTTATATTTAGTGATCATGTATGTAGACTTAGAACAAATGATCTTGACCCATTTAATGTTTACAAATGTGCAACCTTAGCTTGACATTGAATACGGCTTAGCTCATGGAGAGGAAGCTAGATTTTTAACCTCGTCAAGTGCTTTATAACTGATGTATGTGTTGCTCCGAGGATGTGTTGTTGTTGTATATGGAGAAAGGAGAACTTGAAAGTGATTTGGAATAGTATTTTCAAGAGCGTATCTTCAAAGTTCCAGGTGAGCTCAAATTATGAATTAGACTTTCTTATATAAACATATGTGATTACTAAATCACACTAAAGTAGACTTAAGAGATAGGAAACGACCCAAAGAAAAATATCAATAAAGGAAATAGTAGTTGGGTGTGAAAGGATAGGTTCGTATGGGTAAGCCTAATCCTGTAATACAACCTAGCTTGGGACCGTACATTTTCATACAAACAATTAAAAATTAATTTGGAGTTTTAAGTGAGATGTCTAGGATTTGTGCTATGTGTTGCA
The DNA here is from genome assembly GCA_018340775.1 of Taxus wallichiana var. yunnanensis. Classification (NCBI taxonomy): domain Eukaryota; kingdom Viridiplantae; phylum Streptophyta; class Pinopsida; order Cupressales; family Taxaceae; genus Taxus; species Taxus wallichiana. The sequence continues at coordinate 603,423,215 of CM031241.1, read as the reverse complement.
TTAATGTGATTTGGGTATATTGATGATTGGGTAGAGTGTGTGATGGAGAAATTCATGCAATAGAAACATGAATACAACAACTAGGCTTAAGATGCGTGTACAAGTCATAATGTAGGGATGAAGTCAAAAAGTCATCATTGCCAAATTTATGTGTATTCAAGCTGTTTCTCATGGGGTCATGTTTTTCATGACACATAATGTCATGGATGACCTTAACCAACATACAAAACCTAATGGGGTCCACGATCTCCCCAATCACAAAATCAATACCAATTTGCGTTAAACATTATCAACTTTATGATTGGTGGAGAGAAATGGGCCCCACAAGTTTGTGAGTGTTGGATAAGGATTTGCATCTTGATATTAATATTTGTTGTATGTATGCAAACAACCCCTCTTTTATGATAAACCCCATCTTGTAGTGAACTTGAATAAAGAACTATAATAAATTAGATTAAACACAACAAGAGAAAAAACTTACATCTTGTTGTACTTAAGAGGAAGATCCCTTTACCCTTACCTAATGGATTTGTCCAATTATTACAAAAAAAAAGTGCATGAAACAAAAATATTACTTTATTATCCTCATATCAAGTCCTTTATTATTTTTAAAGTGATGATTGATACAAGTCTACTAGCCATTTGCACATTTTATCTCAATCCACTCTAGATTTGTGTGGGAGATATATATTTTCAAACATCCTCTAGACTACAATATCCATTAAATTGTGTTTTACTTTTTTCCCTTGCTTTATTAAAAGAATAGGCCAATTGTATGGAATATGAAAAAAACATATGAATAATATCGATTGATATATGAAAGAAATAGAAAATTATTGATTAAAAAGTGTAGATAATGTGAGTAACTATAAACTATTAATAGTAATAATTGAGATAAATATTAAAACAAAGCAAATTTCAATAATTGTGACAATCATTATATTTTTTTGTGAGTTTTCACATTATAGTGGGCACGATACATGTAATCTCCGGTTAGAAGCCTACCAATTCATGGGAGCATATAATGAACCAAAATTTTCATAGAAAACTTAGAATTTTTAGAAAATCGTTGGTTTTAATTCTTGCATAGTGTTTAAGAAATATCATTTTTAGTAATATTGTAAAATGTGTTTGAATTTCCATGTAGGTTGGTCATAACACATAACTTAGAGCAAATGCACAAGATATTACTTATGCACATATTTTATACATGTTTATGAGGATTTTGAAAGTTTCAAAAGGGCCCTTATAGGTAAATTTGTCCATCCATATTGCATTTCCTATCATAGGCCCCATATTCAAGGAAATGGAGGTTTTAAACTCACTATCTATGTAAATAGTTTACATCATCAATGAAATTTAAAGTATTGGAATTTTTCATTACAAGTGTTTCCACATCACTAAATATTGAGAAGTAAAATTACCATTTTTATATATAGACCAAATGGAAGTGCATTTATTACAAATAGACCATGTTAATCCGGTCTTAAGAGCTAACGATTGTGATGACTATTTTTAATCCATATACATTCCAAATGGAATATGTTACGACAATAAATTTGGTGATACAATCTTTAGAAGATGAAACAAAGTGTTTCTTATACTAGAACAATCATACTAATCCATAAACCACAAGATATAATGAAAACACAAATAATTTAGTTTAGGGAGAAATAATAAATATAATCTTTAAGCAAATATTTGTATGCACACACACATGTGCATGGGCATGTGGGTGCACAAGTGTGTGGGTGTGTGGGCATGTGTGTGCGTGAGATGCATATGTGTGTGAGATGCATATGTGCGCATGGCATGGTTTGTGCACACATGTGTGTAGATGTATATTGACCTAATACTTGTATGTAATATTCTTTATATGTAAGTCACCTTATTCTATTTTATATGATTATATGTATGCAATCATGTTTGCACTCTAAATCACCCTCCTCCACCTCAAACTACTATTTTTGCCTTTGGATTTTCTAGTTTATGTTATATTTGTTGTTTATGACAATGAAAATCCTAAACTCTTAAGTAGGATGTTGTAAGCATGTCAACATATAAAATTTTAGTTTTTTGTTGAATCTTGCTCCTCAAGATGGTTTTTGTGTTTTACGTTAATGTATGAAGGTGGTGATAGTATAAATGTTGGTAAGTGAAAGAGGGCATAGTACACACAATATCATACACATCCATCACATACCATTCAATATGAACATCCACCATAAACAATGCTTAATGTAAGGAAACAAAAAGAGTGTGACGCTAGTTAGGAGTTGACTATGGGTCATTTTGGTTGCTTTATTTAGCTTGCTCCTTGATTCAAATCCAAATCAAGAGAAAGTCATCGAGGATGGAATCTCTAAATCTACCCTTCTCGGTAAAAAAATATATTTGAAAGAATGATGAACCCTAGCCAACACGTGATCAATGCATAAAGGATCAATTATTGACATTTCTTTAATTCCACTTTGAATATAGATGTGTCGATAATATCCAATTACCATGTAGATTGTAAATAATATGAAGAGAATATTGGATCACATAATGTAGGTAGAGAGATGGAGATAATTCAAAATATGTTGGACCCCTCACTTTACAATTTTGAAATATCCAAATGAGGTAATCAAGGAGATTTCAAATAGTAACTTGGATAGTTCAATAAAATTAAAAATTATCGATATTCAAATATTGAAAAGGATTTCGAGAACATAGTAAAAAAGTCTTTCTAGAAAACTCAAATCCTCAATTGTGAAGAGTACACATAGTTCAAAATATAGAGGAACAAAGAAGAAGAAGAAAGCTCAAATCAAGAAGAAGGAAAGAGGAGCAAAAAGGTTGTAGGGATAGTTGAAAGGTGGAGAAAGGAACAAGAGTTCAAGAAACACTTTACTTAAAGTATGATTAGAGGACATATTTGAGAAAATATTATTTAAATGTATGAAAGTTAGAATGCTTTTACGAGCAATTTTGAAAATGGTCGTGTGGTGGTTTTTTTTTTATACTTATTGTGATACCCCAATCAAATGTTTGATGTACAAATGATTTTCCATATCAAGGGCACTATAATGACTAAAGCTTCGAGGTTTTTAAGCCCCCCAAAAATGAGCAACACACTTATGACATCACACTAACATCTCTACACACACATACATATATATATATTTTAAATATTCTCTCGATATCATCCTTTGTTCAAGTGCTAAGTGTTTGTACATTGTATGTGCCAACTATATTATGTGTTCTTTTTTGCTTAAATTTCAACATTCCATTGCTTATGGAATTAAGTACATCATGAGGATGAAAAAACCTATCTCACTTGCTTTTATTACAGGTGTTATGGTTCAAACTTAAGGTTTTGAATTGGATCCATCAATTTTGATTATATTCATTTTTGCAGCGTCGATGATCTTTGGATTTGGGTCAACATTGATGATGATTGGTTGCAAGAGGTTACCTATCACTCTAATTGATTGTAAGGCTTGAATGTTGAATACAATATAAGAGAGTGATTTGTGGATATGGTGTGTGGAGGAATTTTTGTCCCGATTGGTTTCAAGAGCTACTCTTGAGGAAGGATATTTGTGGGATGATGTATTCCTTGTACCCACAAAATTTGGTTTATATGTTAGAGCATATTTGCACATTTAGTGTAACTTGTCATGACAAGCCCATTAGGTCCCCAATTGTGGTTGTACCTTGGGATGATTGAAGTTATGGTTGATTTATTCCTTTTAGACATCGGTTTGTAATATTTTCGGGATTATTGTTTATCGAACAAAGATATTTACAAATTTGTCATAACTTTGGATTTGGATTTATTTGGGCATAAGTTGTTTTGGTAGAATCAATGAATCATTATCGCCTACGTTTATAATAAGAGACTAAATGGTAAGTGAAATTACATATACGAATAGACAAGGGTTGTACCTCATTTAGATTTTTTTGATTAATTGTGCGTAGGTGCTATAGTGATAACTTTGGCACATTGTGTGCACCATCCATATCTTTCTTCTCTAATAAGTGCAAACATTTATTTGTGGAGTAAATAGATCTTGAAGGAATAAAGTAATAGTGGTTTATGTGACATTGTTTCCACACAAAATTATAAATTTCTTTGTTTGTCCATGAATAATTTATTTATAATTTCAACATAAGTGAAATGTCAAATATACATTAAATATGCTTTATAGCTACTTTCTTGAGTATCTTGAATTGTGTTCCCAAATTTGTGATGGAAACTACATAGTCACTTTATATGTAAAATATTTGTATAAATTATGAAATTTTAATTAGGTGATAGATTCTAGATGAAATCAATTGATTTCTAGTCAATTATGTTCATTCCATACTTAATCATACGAGAAGACAATCTTGCATAGGCTCACGGATTTGAGTATGCTTCTATGTTCCTTTCTACAAAACAAAAAAATACTTTGATTGCCTTAAAAAAACAATAAATCTCTAATCACTTGCAGACTTTTACAACAAACTTACAAAATTATACAAAAAGAATAATAATTAATCATAATCACTCTACAATTTAAAGGCTATATTTGCAAAGACTTCTATAATAACATTGTTAAATTTTACATTATAAACTTTATAGAAACTTTGTAACTTAAAATTTTGAGTGGTTATTAAGTGTATAAAATGACAAGTTTATATAACCTTAAAAGGAAAAACATATGACAATACTCTTGATCTTTGATGCAAATGATCAAATTACACAAAATCCTCGCATTTATAACAACAATATAATTGTTTTGTATAAAAATACTTTTCACCGTGAAGAAAAGGCACAAAAATGGGTTTAATAATATTTTTCCATGCTGAATTTGACATTTCCTATTAAATAACTTGTGTGATTTTATTCGTTTGAACCGGATGGAGACGACGATGGCAGCGAAGAGCTCAGACCCTGCGAAATCTGGAGAGAACAGCCTCGAATCGGGTGGGGAAATGGATCCATGGCAGGGGCATCAGCTGTTCAGCTTGGAGGAGTCACCATGGGTCTCGCGAAACTAGGGCAGAGTAGTGGGTTGCAGAGAAGCCGCGACAGGGAGAAAGAGTGGAGCCCCTCTAACCCTAATCTGAATCCTTCCAAATCGGTTAGGGATGCATATGGGTCAGAGGTGGGAAGGAAAAGACATGAGCCGCATAGTAAAACAAAAACTTATGTTGCTGCTTCTAAGTCGACATCTTTCAAGGATATCCTTGGAGCTCTGGTGGTTATACTCCTGGAAACCAGGCCTATCTGGTCGATATGGCAGAAGAGATCCCTACCCTAGAGATCAAAAACCCCGAGGTGGAAGAATACTTTCAGACACTGGCTCGAGATGCTGTGATCGGGTGCTTCAATGGCCTTTGGCCTTCCTCTACCGAACTATATCAATGGATATTTGAAAATTGGACCAACAAGTGTGAAATTTCACTCTGTTCCAGGGGTTTCTTTATTGTGCATTTCAAAGAAACTGAGGATTATCAACGCTGCCTATCTGGAGGACCGTGGTTTTGGGTAATGCCGGTCTGTATTTGACTCCTTGGTTTCCAGAATTTGATCTGAATTCTCATTTAGTTACCAAAATGCCTATTTGGGTAAGGCTTCCAAATCTCCCTCTGCATCTATGGTATGCCCTAGATAATATTGGTAATTGTCTGGGCAAGTTTATTAAAGAAGATTTGGATAGAACTCACTCAGGGTTGTGCACGTATGCTCGCATATGTGTTGAAATTGATCTGAGTAAAGGATTACCAGATCGTATTTTATTAAAATTTGGAAAATTTAGCATTCACAGGTTTTGGATTATGAAAACACTACCTTTAGATGCAGAGTCTGCAAAAATCGAGACATTTGCAAGCTTCTTGTCCTTTAAATAAAAATGGAGCTAAAAAGTGAAGCTCGACAACTCCTAGCGGTTGGGGAAGTGTGAATCTAGATCTGGTGTCTGCTTCGACTTTCAAGGGGGCTCAAAGTATCAGACAATAGAAACAACAAAAAATAAGCAACAAGTTTCAAAAGTGGGAAATCGGGAGAATGTGGAGTTAATGGGAGGAATGAAAAGAGGACACATATCTGACAAATCAGATTCGGATCAAGAGTCTTTCCCGACTTAAGGAAGTCCCAGGAAATCACAATGATCTTATGATTATTGTTCCATCTGACACTGGGCATTTGGCATGAAGTAAAGAACAAGAAAAGTAAAAAAGGTCGAATGGGTAATATTGAAGACTTCTTCCCATCCCAGGTTGGGAAATAACAGACTATTGGCTATTTTGCCTAGTTAAGTATTGTAGGCTTGTTTTCCGAGAATTTAGCCCAGCTGCTCTTGTTTATCTTCTTGGGTTTTAGACCTTGCTTTTTAATAGGGAACGGGTCCCTTCAACCTACCTTATCAATAAAATAAAATAAAATTTCCATGCCTTAAAATTGTTTCTTTTATTGCTTTCCACATCCGAAACAAGTGGCTTAACACAAAGACGTGGTTTTTCATTAACAAGATCCCTAGGAATAATCGATACATCAGCCACATATGATCCATGGACTTCAACGAGCACTTCCATCTTCACATGTTAAGGCAATTGACAATTATTTTAATTTGGACTTCAAATATATACAAATGAAAAATGGAAAAAATATTAAAAAAAAAAAAAATGTTAAGAGGTTGATCTAGGACAATGAAATATAATATTAAATACATGAAATAACCATGTGATAGTGCTATAAAAATGGATCAAGCCATCTAAAGATTTCACAGTTAAAGATAGCTAGCCAACAATAATCTTAAGTGGAGCTCTTTTATCATTTGGAACTTAAGTGTCTATTTTTTTTTTGTCTCAATTTTCATGTAATCACAATAAACTCAAGAATAAATTTTAATGAGACTGGTATAAGAATTTTTCATCAAGATTTTTTTATAATAAAATGTGAAAAATATGACTAATGTGTTATAGTTAGACCATATCTAATTAGCAAAGTGAAAAATTCTTAATAAGAAATTAGGATCTATGAATAATGATTGTGTGCATTGCGGCGTTAACATTATTTATTTTTATGAATTTATAAATCCTAATTGTTTATAGATATTTTTCACAATTTAGTTAGTAACAATAGTCTCTAAAGTATACATATTTTTCAAATCATAAGTAGGTTTAGTGTTAAGGTTAATCAAAATTTGGCACTTCGCTAATCTTTTAAGTTCATATGTTATAGCTCCAAATGAACTTGAAAATGTGAAATTTTCATTAAAAAAATTAACAATGAATGTCTTGATAATGTTTTTGAATCTTAGAAAAGCGCAATGAGATTGGTACCCATGTATGAACTAGAAAAGCTACCATTTAACTAAAAATAAGTACTCTTAACTCAATTATTTTTTTCTAACATAGAGGATATAAGTGTATCAAAACTTAGGTATGTTTTTATCATTCAATTATTTTGTAAAATGGAAAAGTGCATTAAAGTGTAGAAGACAACTAAGTAGGTTCTAGAATTGACATAGAAGTACACCGAGACTTAAGATTGAAAACATTAAGCAAAATCAAAATAATATCCTATACCATGTTGATTTAGGGGGGATAAGTTGGTCCATATTGTGACTAAACCCTCATTTCACAACAAAATTGTTAATTACGGTGTAAAGATGACACATAACTAGAAGAAAGGAATAAGATGATGAAGTTTGACACCATATAAACATTTATGAAAACAAGAATCACACATATGTTACAATATTTAAATTTGTTGAGAACATACTAAACAAAATCAAATGGATACCATACACCATGTTGATTTAGGGTGCGATGAAATGATATATTACAACCAGACTAGGCCTCGCATTTCATAATAAAATCATTAACGTCATAGAGACATAGTTTGACATAAAAATATTCATGACATTATATAAATATCAATGACATTATATAAAAATTAGTGACATTATACGTACATATTTTTAAATATTTAACTTCAATAACAACATTAAGTCAAAACCGGTCAAACTTGGCACCACCTAACCTTGCTAACATCATTATAGGTCGATACTAGGACTCTAGGACAATTACTATGCTTATTTCAATAACCTTGTAGAAGTTTATACTTCCATGTATGAGACTTGCATGGGGAACACTCAAAATTATTATTTCCTAAAATGTATGGATTAGCCCTTCTTATTTCCATAGATAAATATTTATAAAAGGATGCAAGTTTTGTGGAGACGCTTAAAATTGCAAGGGATGATCTTGACCGAACCGACGCGATATATGGGGTGGGGGCATGCTCCTCATCCATTCATCTACATCTATAGGTTTGGTAGTGCCATATATAGATAGGGGAGATATATAGATTCTATAGGGGCCCCCCCTATGACGATATCGAGTGATAAGATGATTGATATTCGACGGGACTCCGGACATTCTATATAGAGGCAATTTGATCCTCCCTATCACGTTACCTTGCCGACCTATGCCTCGGCATATAGACGGAGGGAGGCCAACCCTCCTCCCCCGAACTATCTTATCTCCCGTTCTTGCCATATAGAACACATAGGGAGTCGAATAGAGAGTACGCCATCGCCATATAGAACTCTATAGGGACCATCCCCTTCCTCCCCCATAGTTCTATTGAGGATACCACCTATAGAACCGCGAGGGGGAGATGGGTGCTTTTCCGCGACATCGCGTGAAAATCCACGTTTTTACTTTTCAAAACTAATTGCTTTCGGATTCTCACGGGTATAAACCGAGGTGAGGGGTGGAAATATATAGAACTTGGCTCGATTTGGTATCAAATTTATATGATAATCCTTCAAAAGTAGTTAGATAAGTGAAATATAATATTTATCCAAGAAATGAAAAACATTTAAAAAGTCATGCGGGATAAACAATCCCACTATTGAGGAAAGGGATTGATTTTGTTATCATCCATACTCATTTCGTTATGTGAGGGTATATCTTATGTATCCCTTCAAAAGATCATGCAACATGTTTTCTTATAGAGAAAATAGTACATTTATTCCTATTGTAGGCATAGAAAATAAAGTAGTTATCCAAATCGTTATGTTGGTGTCAAACAATAATTCACGTTTTGGGATAAACAAGTGCTATGTAATGTATGAGTGATTTCTTTTAATTTTTTAGGTTAGAAAAAAACGTTTACATTGATAAGTCATATGAGTGTCCACTCAACATTCTCCATGTTCATTTTTTGAGTCTTGTAAAAACATACAAATATCTTTGAACTCTTTTATTCTCCAAATTCATATAAGCTGTCATAATTAGTATATTACGGGGTTCATGACAATGAGAATAAATTCCATGATTCTATCCTATAATTTGAGTTTTTGTTGTCTTGTGAATATGAAATGAAATTTTCTACGGTGCATATTGAGTTGAGTTGGTCATTCCACTATTAAGATAGTTTTGGTCTCATTTCTTATACCAAACCTATCACTATATATATAAGCTAAGTGGCCAATACATTTTCGAGATACATGTATGCGTATGGATATGAAGAATTTGATATGTGGATATGGTATTATTTTTGCGAATCTGAGAAAATAGTACAAAGAATATATAAATTATAATCTAATAAAATATGAACTAACCACATAATACGTACATAAAAAACAAAATAATCACAAAACACTACTCTGATCAAGGTTTTAAAAACTAGCCGAATCATAACCTTAACCAACCAATTCAATTGTAAAAGGCACAAATTGGTAGAAAAACCAGCTCGGGAACTAGTTAAATATGAAACCGATCCAAGCTAGCTGATTTCGTCATGAGTTGATGTGCGCCAAAAAAAATAGTAATTTGACATTTAAAACACATTTTTTTATATACTGACTTTGTAGTTTTATTTATTGAACCTTAACCCTAAAATTATGTTATATAGAGACCCCCTTGTAGCCCCCCACTCCCCCACCATTTTCCTCACATCTCTCTCATTGAGCATTTAGAGTTTGTGGAGTGTATTGAAGATTGTGATTTGGAGTGTGCTTGGAGCTTGTTTGAAATTCCTTATGAACTATTTGTGGTGGATTCGACATCTAAATTAGGAGGCTACAACCCATCTACAAGCGTGGAGGATTTCGTGACTAGAAAACATGACACAAAAGAGGAATTTACACGCTAAAGAATTCAAACAAGATCAAATGGTATTAGTATTTAAAAATAAGTTCATAACACACCCAATAAAACTACGCATAAGGTGGAAGGGACATTATATAATTCATCACATCATCCCTGCAAGGAACATACAACCTAGAATAAAAACAAAAGTAGGCTTAAAGCCTACCATACTTGATTCACAACCAAAATGAGAGAATAAGTTCCCTCTAGCACAATGTTAGAGTAGAAATTTTCATTCAAGCATGGTGTGGTGGATAGAGGTAGATAAAATCAAGATGTTTTCTAGAATTGATAGTTATGTGATTTAAGTGTGCACTAGGACAAGGAAGCGAGAATGAACCAAACCAAAAGTTCTTGGATATGTAATCAAAGATGTGAGTTGGATAAGGTCTATGAGACAAATCTAAAAAATATTTTCAAATCAATTAAGTCTAAGAACATTTCACAATAAAAGAGGATCATATACTCATGAAAATTAATTCTACCCAAAAAGATGATTTAACAAGAATGCACTCCTCCATCTCTTACTCTGGAGAAAAATAAGGGGAATAAGAGAAGAAGAAAGCATAACAAACAATGGTGTTGGAAAGGGAAGAGTGCACAAAGAAGATAGAGGAGAATAAGGAACTAAAAAGGGCGAAATTCAACATCTCAAAGACAATAGCCTTGGAGAAAACATGTACTCAATCCCCTCCATGGTCACCACCCATGCAAATGATTCCTCCAAAGTGCACAAAGCCGGAAGCTCTAGAAGCACAAGTGCATTCACAAAAAGAAACTACAAAAGAGAAAAATAATATTGTGCAAGAGATGGAAAAACAAGAAAACAAGGTTGTGTAGGAAAAGGAATTGAAATAAAAAGAATAAGAGGCATCGAGGTGGATATAGAGAAATTTCTATTTCATGCACAAATAGAATGCACAAGCTTTCTACAAGTGAACATGAGTGTAGTTGCTATACAATTGGAACAAAAAAGGCCACCCTCAAGAAAACATTGTGGAATATGAAGATGGATATCGAGGACAAATGATTGTAATTGGTGACATAAGCTATTGGTGACTAGATATTGAGTGAACAAGTCCAACTAACTACCTTGATTAAAAAAATTGCAGACAATTGGTGTCAACACGAGATCATAAATAAGGTCAAGAAACAAGTGGAACATGAGAAGCGGGGAGGCCAAAGAGGTGATTTTGATATTAGAAGAATACATCAAGTTGATGCAGTAGTAAGTAGTGGAACAAGCCAAAAAAATTAGATTTAAGTTGTCATACTAACATGCACAAATGCAAGAGGCCATGAATGTATGCACCGAAAAAGACAAGAAACCAAGATTGTGCAAACAACACGTGTAAAACCTTATTTGAGGTGAATCAAGCCATAGTGTAACTTCAAGGATTTTGTAGTTAGATCAATGAAGAAATGATTGACTAGAACAACTAAGACTTATAATTGTTCTCTTCAAGTGCAAAGAACCTAAAGGATGCCGCTGAAAGTACCTAACTAACCGTAGGCAATGTTGGATAAAATTAAAGCAACCAAGGCATTACCAACTCCACTAGTTCCACCAACTAAGAAAGCCTCGCAAGTCCCAACTTGCATCCTAAAGTGAAGTAGTAGGCCCAAAAGGAGCAATATTTTTGTGGGTAAAATTTGGATACAACTGTGTAATTTAGTCATGATATATGCAATTATGCCCACATATGTTGAAAACTTGAAAGGAAAGTCTGTTGGAAAACTACTTAATTGAAAACCTACATGGGTAGTTAAGTAGTGCACAATGGATGAAAATTGATAAACGACATTCCTTTTCGCAAACTATGAGTAGAACATCACAACATGCGAGAAAAGAAGACCACCACAAGGATGATGAATGAATAAAAAAATATAGCAAACAGTAATAACTTCTTTTATCTAGGGCGAGACAACTATTTAAGTCTAGGAAAGTGTTGGAGAGTTATTAAGGCCTAAAAGCCGACTTGTTATATTTTGTATATTGTATAATATTTGCACAATATCTAATGGACATGTATAATATAGATAAGAAAAAATAAAGATGATGCAAAGCTCCACTAGCCTAAAAAAGAATATGCAAAGCATCTCTAACTTGGAAAAGGAAGATGAAGAGATTAGAAGGCCGACAATCACCTCTAAATATATAAAAGATGTAAGATCTATGCACAATAGGGTTGGTTGTTGGTGGTTGTCTTTAATTGAGAAAAGTACTAGATATTGAAGTGTTATGGTTTAATATCTCATTCTAGCTTATCTGTTTATATTTATGGTTTTCCTATTTTCTAGTTTAGTGTGTAAATCTCAATATGTGAAAAACAAAGGTTTATGCTACTCGCACACTATTTTAGGATACATAAATAAATATTTTATATAAATCCCTTAGAATACAACATCAACATGTCCCGATGAGTGATTCCAATGACCACTACTACTAATGATTGAGTTTATAAATAGATCCATTGAATTCATATGTTATAGATGCAAACAATGTTTCACCTTGAAAATATGAAATTTCCATTAAAAATTAACAATGAATATCTTGATAATACTTTTGAAGCATATAAAATCACAATGAGATTGGCGACCATCTATGAACTAATAAAACTACCATTTAACTAAAAAAATTACTCTGGTAACTTAAATTACTTTTATTTTAAAAAACACAGAGGATATAATTGTATGAAAATTGTGGTACATTTTTATCATGTAGTTGTTTTGTAGAAAGGAAAGGTGCATTAAAGTGTATAAGATGATTAAGTAGCTTCTCGAATTAACTTCAAAGTACAAGTAAGAGCTCAAGATTGAAAACATTAAATGAAATCAAAATAATGTCATATACCATGTTGATTTAGGGTGGGATGAGGTGGTCTATAATATGGCGGCTCGAGACAAGACCATTTCACAACAAAATTGTTAATTAAAATTTAAAGATGAGACAATCATAAATAAATAAGATGATTAAATTTGATACCACAAATACTCATGACACCATATAAAATTTTATGGCATCAAGAATTACACGTATTTTATGATATTAAACTTTGTTGAGAACACACTAAACAAAATCAAATGGATACCATGAAACATGTTGATTTAGGGTGTGATGAAGTTATCGATTCTGACCGGACTAGGCTTTCATTTCACACTAAAATCATTAACTTCACAAGAGACAATCATAACAAGAAAGATGACATCGCTTGACATCAAAATATTCTTGACATTATATAAACATTTATGGCATTATAGGTACACATTACTAAATATTTAACTTCAATAAAAAGTAGTCAAAACCCAATCAAACTTGGGACGACCTAACCTTTCTAACATCCACTGCAGTTCGATAATAGGACTCAAGGATAAGATTCTCAAAGGGTCCAAGACCATATAGTTTTAGGCTAGGACTGTATAGAGGTTGTATGCGGTCCCACCCCCTATTGGGTTTGCAATTTCAAAAATTTCACTTAAGCATCTATAGTTCCATATCAACTGTCACACTATCATGCACATCTAGATATTCTCTTTCCTTCCCTAAAAACTAAGTATATCTATCTTCTTCGATGTATTTGAGAAAGTATTTATCATTTATAAATAATTTCATTTGTTCCAAGTTTAATGCATTATTCTTATTATGTATGATTAATGTTGTAAGTTAATAAGATCAAAATAGTCTACCTATTGCAAACCCTTACATCCTATTTAGTTGTGCAATAGCATTATAAAATCTAACTAGGGTGTAAACATTTGGTGAACTTGAATTTTGAATTTACTCAAACCCTAGTAGCCCTAGGGTATCATCGGTTTCAGTTTGTTTATGCTTTCTTTCTATGCCCTTTCAACATGGAAATCAACTTAATCAACAACCTATTGACCACATTGAGCTTTCTCCTCCTACTCGTAAGTGGCGTGCCATCATGGCCTCTTCTCCACCCCATGTGTTTAGGGCTCCTTCTATTTTGAATTTCTTTATCTATAAGGACCCTCTTAATGAAGTAGAAATAACTAGTGAACACTCTTTTGATGATGATATTAATGAAGATGACAATGCATACTAGGCACAAGTTGAAAACATTTGGGATACCAAACCTACCACTATATATAGGCTTAGTAGACGATACATTTGGGATATGGGTATGGATATGAAGAATCTTATATGGGGATATAATTTTTTATAGACACACACACGCACACACACACGCACGCACGCACGCACACGCGCGCGCACACACACACACACACACACACACACACATGCACGCACGCGCACACACACACACAATAAAAGAGTGGTAAGTATAAAATTAAAGGAATGGGAGTCAAGTGTTTTGCTTTTTTTTTTGCCACTTATATGAGATAAGAAGGGGATGGGATAAGTTCGGAGTGCTGGGCCAACTATCTGAGTCTATAGTATAGATATAAGGTGGCTAACGTATCTATATAACCCTCTACTTAGATATAGCCCCCAAGGGCTATAGTGGGTGGCTTCAAAATGAATGACCGAATGCCCTATATTCGTAGATATAATTGAATTTGCCACCCTACCCCATCCCATAGTGTCATAGAGATAGCCCCCGCGTGGTTATATAGATATGGTTGACAATTATATATAGTTATGCAATTGAGGCCCCTATCTAGCTATCTCTAATTCTAAAATTGGTTATGAATTCGGTAATGGTCCTGTGTTCCGTCGGAGATTAGATTCTATATAGATAGTTTGTTGATAGGGCTTCCCTAGAAATTGAAAGGGCTTTATGTTGTCTTTTTTTTTTTAGGGTTTCATAATGTTTATTTAATCTCTTTGGGTCACTTTATGCTTGAATGTTGAAAAAAATTAAAAACAAAATTTAAAACCCATTTCCCGCTCAACATGCGTAGGATACATCCCAAATGGTCTAAATGCATAGAGGATCAAAAGTATCCAGGACCTATTTGGGATTTATCCTAGTCACATCCACAAGCATAGTTTACGTATTTCCCTGCGCACTCACCAAAATTCAACGTATTTCCCCGCGCACTCACCGAGATGTGACTGGGACATGGGACATTTGCAAAAATGTAGATTTTACACTAAAAATGTTGCTTTTTGTCTTATAAAAGCTTCACACTCCCTCACTTGTAATCACATAGCTATTGAGCATCCTTTGCATGAGTTGAAGAGATTTTATAGTGAATTCAAAGAGCAAATTTGAAGAATTTCATTTGGAGGTAAGTTTCTTTTTCCCTTTTTCCAAGAATGCCAATTCCTTCTATATTATTTAACTTTATACATTGTATCCAAATATATTGATTCAAATAAAATGATTTTGCAAGTTTGAATGCATTCCATTCGATTCCAAATGATTTTAATTGTTATTTATGCTTGTTTATCATTGTTAATGAACAAAATTATAATTTAACAAAATATATTGAACTTTAAATTTTATTGTTTTGCTTTGTTCTCAATTTATTTTTGTTGTAGAGTATACAATTACAAATTTACAACTACGATTACATGGGTTTTTATTGTTGCTTTAAATTAAATTTACAATTGTTTTTTAAATTTTTCAAACGTACATGGTTATGCATATTAGAAATTAGCATATCGTGACATATGGGTTAACATCAAGTTTGAATTTAGGCTCAAAATCACTAGCGGAAACCATTCCCATTAATACATGTATCGCTCCTTGGAAGTATGTTGACGTGGAGATGTTTTGGGAACTATAGCTTGTAGATTTGGGAAGATGTTTGGAGGCATCAAACACTTCGAGTATCGCCCACATCTATTATTTTTTGTGACCTCATGATATGTCCCAATGTTACGAAAGAGGCATGATGTGAGATGAACACAAAGTTGGCATCGTTGAATGAGAAAAAAACTAGAGGGGGAAAATGTGCAAGTAGCCATAATAACAACCATTAGACTTGGAATGGAAAAGGAATCGGGGCAATGTGATAACAATTATGGGCTCTAGTCGTGGTCCATTGATATGAGGCACATTCGGTTCATCGAGTTTGAGCAAAGGATATATAGTTTATTAACCTAGAAACATACTTGGGGCACAACCTTCACTACAAGGTATAAGTTGGAACAAGGATATGCACTAGGAAATAAACAAGGCATGTGAAATTTTTGGTACTACAACAATCTTCCCTTTAATGTGGCAAAGAGCCATACTAGGAGTATTTGGTGACAACATTAACAACTCGTAGCAAAAGGTACAAGGAGCCCTCTCTAAGAGGCTTAAGTGGGAAATTGCTTCAGGTGTGGTTGTAGATGCAATGTCAACCCGAAAGATCAAAGGAAGAAGTGGTTGTAATATAGATGTACTATTCTTTTAGATGGGTGGACAAATGGAAAGAACCACACCCTCATCATATTTTTAGCGGATTCAAATTGTGAGATGGTTTTTTTAAGTCAATTAATGCCTCTAACATAGTAAAAAATGCAAAAAAATTGAGCCTTATGTTGGAGGAGGTTGTTTTAGAGGTGGGCATCCAGAATGTTGTGCAAGTTGTCACTGACAAAACAACAACATATTTAGTGACTATGAGACTACTACAAGAGAGAGATCCATCACTCTTTTGGACTCCTTGTGCGGCACATTACCTTGAACTTATTTTGGAGGATAAACAAAATTAATTGGGTGAGATCAATGGTAGAAGATGCAAGAAATATAACCAAGTACATATATAATCACCCTTGGGTTCTCAACTTGATGAGAGAACACACCAAGGGGAAAGAGTTTGTGCGGGTAGTGCCACGAGGTTTGCAATTAACTTTCTAACATTGCAAAGTATTTCTAGTTTGTCAACATTGTTGAAGAAAATGTTTATGTGTCAAGCATGACTAGACTCACAATATTCAAAGAAAGTCAATGGAGAGAGGACCACAAAGATAGTTTTTGATGATGTCTTTGCAAAGAGAGTTGTAAAGATCATCAAGGTAACTTCAAACTTCAATTTAAATTTCAAGTCAATTTCTTTATTTTCATTTTTTAAATGTATTGTTATTTACTTTATTTGTAAGTTTGTAACTTTAAAGTTTAATTTGTTTGTAGGTGTCAAAGTCATTGGTGAGGGTTTTGCATTTGGTTGATGGGGAACAAAACACGGTGAGACACATTTAAGAGGCCATAGAAGGGTTAAAGAGGACATCCAAAACTATTATAAGGAGGATATGATTAGATTTGGTCCCTTTTGAGAGCTAATTGATCAGAGGTGGAACAATCAACTCCACCAACCCATTCATGCAATGAGGTACTACCTCAACCCCAAGTTTTCTTCTTCTATGGCTTTATAGATGTTATAATAGGAGGTTATGGAGGGCCTCTCAACATGCATTGAGAGGATGACACCAGAGGTTGAGGTGAGGGACCTCATTATTTTAGAGTTATAGAATTACAAGCATGTTAGTGGGAGGTTCTTTTCTTTAGCATTAGCTATTCGAGGGAGATCCACCCAGCCATCGGGTAACAAAAATTAGAGTATTTACTTATATGTTACAAGTTACAAATTTAAAATTATTAATTACTTATAAACTTTGATCTTATTTGTAGGTTCTTGGTGGGAAGATTGGGGGAGGAAATACCCCACATCTTCAAAAGCTAGCCCTCAAAATTTTATCTCAACCTTGTAGTGCTTCCGAATGTGAGCGTAAATGGATTTTGTTTGAGGCCATTCACACAAAAAAAGTGCAACAAGTTGACTCACAAACACCTCCATCACCTAGTGTTTATGCATTACAATCTTCAACTTTGCACAAGAAAGGTGGAGGACACATTGCAGGAGCCTATTGATTTAGATGAGATTGATTCATACAACAATTGGACTACGTAAGAAGAGGAAATCCCCACGTTCACAAAGGACAAGATTGTTGCTTTTAAGAGGGAAGCTATGGAGGGAGAAGCACAAGCAGGAGATATTGGATTGGATGACATCTTTGGAGATGATGTTAAACATGCATTAGAGGAGCCATTGCCATCTATGACCATGGTGGAGACACAATTACAACCTTTTAGGAGAGCGAGTAGTCGCAACCGAGTGTGGGAACTAGTAGAGGCACTAGACTAGGTATGTTCTCAATATTTCTCTAGAATGGGGAAAAGAAAAATGTAAATTATTATAATTTGTAACTTGCATAGATATGCAATTTATGATGATAATTTTCAATGATAATCATCATAAATTTCGTAAGACTTATTACTTGGTTTATGTATTCACATGATGATGCAATTTTTACTCTATTTGTATTCAAATCCAATATAAAACACTTTCCCAAAATTTTATAGACTCATTTGATACATTTTGTAACTATGTTTTGCATAAAAAATATATTTTAAAAAGAAATTTAGGTATTTTAAAAAGTCATCGAGCCTTACTGAGTCAAATTTCATTTTGGTCTGCTGAGTATTGGTTGAGCACAAGTATGCAAACTATGTCCGTAGGTGTATCCGTATCTTTTGGATATGTACTGTCCATGTATCTCCTTCAAACCATCCAAGAAACATCTTGGACATATCCGTAGGCATATCTATTTTTTATTTGAACCAAATGTGTAGTGTACACTTATCTAGCCCTCCGTGCTAGTTATCCGCCATTTAGTATAAAAGCTTTTTGCGCTTTGTGCATGCATAAGTTGGGTCGTAACACATAACCTAGTGCAAATGCATTAGATATTACTTGCACACATTTTTGTATATATTTATGGGGATTTTGAATGTTTTTTAAAGGCCCTTTTAGGTGATTTTGTTCATCCATCCATATTGCCTTTCCATAAGCCCCAACTTCAAGTAAATGAGTGTTTTTAACTCCTTGCTATGTAATCATTTTACATCATCAATGTAATTTTGAGTATTGGAATTTTTCATTACAAGTGCCTTCGCATCACCAAATATTGAGATGTAGAAATTGCAAAAAAATTGTATAGACCAAATGGAAGTGCATTTGTTACAAGCAAGACCCCATCAATCCAATTTTGAGAGGTAATAATTGTCACGATTACTTTTTAATCCAGATACATTCCAATTGGAATATATTACTACAAATGATGATACAATCGTTAGAAGATGAAAACAAAATGGAAGTGCATTTGTTGTAAGTAGTACCCATCAATCCAATTTTGAACAATTACAATTTTTAATCCAGATACATTCCAAATGGAAGTGTTACTACAAACAAGTGATAGAATATTTAAAAGATGAAAACAAGTTGTTGCTTAGACTAGAACAACTATACTAAGCCATAAACCACGATATACAATAAAAACACAAATGGTTTAGTTTAGTGAGAAATAATAAATACAATCTATAAACCAACTTCATTAAACATACATGCATGCATGTGTGTGCGAGTGTGCACGTGTGTTTGGGTGTTTATTGATGCAATACGTGTATGCAATCTCATTTGCACTATAAATGAATTTATTCCATTTTCTATGATTACATATATGCAATCGTGTTTTCTCTCTTAATCACCCTCTTCCTCCACCTGTAAACCGCTATTTGTGCATTAGTATTTTTACAGGTTATGTTATTTTTGTTTTCTATGACAACAAAAACCCTAAATCCTCAAGTAGGATGTTCATAGTAAGTGTGTGTGTGTGTGTGTGTGTGTGTGTGTGTGTGTGTGTGTGTGTGTGTGTGTGTGTGTGTATATATTCCTCAAGATTACATTCATGTTTTGGGTCAATGTATACAAGCGGTGATAGAATAAATGTTGGTAAGTGCAAGAGGGCATACATACATAAGATATCATCCACATCCATCACATACCATGATATGAACATCCACCGTAAACAATGTTTAATGTAATGGAGAATGAAGAGTGACATTAATTTGAAGGAGTTGATCTTGGGTAATTTTGGTTGCTATTTAGCTCGCTCCTTGATTTAAATCCAAATCAAGAGAAAGTCACTAGGATGGAATCATTAAATCTACCCTTTGCCAATCAACCGAACAATGATTTGAAAGAATAATGAAACTCGCCAACATGTGATTCAATGCACAAATGATCAAATATTGAAATCTTTAAATGCCACCTAATATAGACGTGCCAACAATATACCACTACTACGTAGATTGCAAAGAATATTAAGACAATATTGGATGTAGGTGAAGGGATGGAGCTAATTCAAAATATGTTGGACCCCTCACTTTACAATTTTTGAAATGGTGAAAGGATAGAATCAAGGAGAGTTCAAAGAGTAACTTAGTTTCAATATTTCAATATTGAAAAGGTTATCTAGAAAACATGTTTTTTTTTTTTTCAAAGGCTTTCTAGAAAAACTCAAATTCTCAATTTTGAAGAGTACACGCCCGAGAGACACTTTGCCTAAAGTGCGATTACAAGATGTATTTGAGCAAAATAATGTTGAAAATGTTCATGTGGTGATTTTTATGGTACTTATTGTGGTGCCTCATCAAATGTTTGATGCACAAGTGCCTTTCAATATCAATGGCACTCGTAATGATAAAAAATGGGAGGGTTTTCAACCAAGAAAACAAAAAATGAGTCCAACATACTTATGACATTGCATTGAAATTTATGTCATTTAATTTAAATATTCTTTCCATATCCTTTGTTGTTCCAGTGCAAGTGTTTGTACATTGTATGTGCCAACTATGTGTTATTTCTATTTAAATTTCCACATTCAATTGCTTATGGAATCAAGTACATCTTTAGGATGAAGAAACCGATCTCACTCTTTGTAGAGTGTTTATGTTTCGAACTACAAGCTTTTGAGTTAGATTTGTCAAATTTGATTATTCATTTTGTAGAGTGTTGATAATCTTTGGCTTTAGGTGAGCATTGATGATTGTTGGCTCCAAGAGGTTACATGTTGATTTAATTGACTACAAGACTTTGATGTTGGATATACTTTAAGAGAGTGATTTGTGCTATGGAGTGTGGAGACATATTTGTCTCAATTGGTTTCAAGAGCTACTCTTGACAAAGGATATTTGTGGGTTGACTTCTTCCTTGTACTCTCTAAATTTGGTTTATGGGAGGATGTGGGAGCATATTTGCACATTTAGTATAACCTACCATGACAAGCCCATTGGGTCACCAATTGTGGGCGTACCTTGGAATGATCGAGGTTACGGTAATTTATTCCCTTCATACATTGGCTTGTCACATTTTTTGGGATTATTGCTTATTGGGAGATATTTACAAATTTATCGCACCTTGAGAATTGGGTCTGTTTGGGCATAAGTTGGTGTGGTAATCACTAAATCATTATGGCCTACCTATATAATAAGATACTAAATGGTAGGTGAGTATGTATAGACAAGGGTTGTCCCTCATTTAGATCCTTTGTTTAATTGATAACTTGGCACATTGTGTGCACAATCCATATTTTTCTTTTTCTCACATGCGCATACATTAATTTACGGAGTAAGTAGATATTGAAGGAATAAAGTAATAGTGGTTTATGTAGAATTGTTTCCACACCAAAATTATAAATTTCTTTATTTGTCAATGGATAATCTATTTATGATCTTAGTGTCTCAAGTAACAAATATACAATAACTATGCTTTATAACTAATTAGTGAGTATTTTGAATCGTGTTCCTAGATTTGTGATAGAAATTGCATGGTTACTCTACATGTAAAATGTTTGTATAAACTAGCAATTGCAAATGAGTTGCAAGTTACGTCGGAGAGGGCTTGAATTTTATGTGTATAATATGGTTTGGATGTAAAATATATTCTATGATCTATGATAGATGTTTGAGCGAAGAACATAAGTTACATTTTTCTAAATAGTTCACATGTCTTTATGTAAGGTTCCACATTCTGCATACATGTCTATCAAAACATTTGCAACTATATCTAACAAAATTCCTCTATATTTTGGCACAGGTTGGGAGTACTTTGGCAAATTTAAACTAATTGGGTTGGAGCCCTGTTTGTTGCATATGGTGAAACAAGGCGAGGAGTATGCTAGCAAATGTAAACAGGAAACCACTCTGTGCCTGAGTGGTGCAAGCGGTTGCACTGATGAATATGTACAACGGGAGTAGAATTGGATGGATAAGAACACAAAGATGGAAGCCTTGTTTATAAGAAGCGTGGAGATGCTCTTCCGCTACAACATCTTGGGTATCATTGGCAGGTTTCTTAATCTCATCTACCCACCAAACATAAAATTCCCTAGAGATATGTCATCTCATGGAATGAAGTGATTGAAGGATACTGACAAAATGGGATTGTTGTCTACGCTTTGGGAACATTTAAATGCCAAAATATGAACTTTTGTAAATAAACGCCAAGTGTTCAACCAAATGATACAACATGTTATCTTTTAAATGAATATCATAGTTGTATCTTACAGAAGACATGGTCATCGTCAAGAGACATTGTGATTGTTTCATCAAATAAAACAACTGTATATTCACCCCGATCAACTCACCTATACCAACATACGTGTGGCCCATAACAAAATACGAGCTTTATAGCAACGTACGGACATCCATCAAGGCATAGTAGGCAATGTTTTTTTTGTTGGAAGTTACTATATTGTCCTCTCCCCATCACACAAACTTAAAATAGAAAAATTACAACTCCAATAAACTAAACATTGTTATCCTCTCCGGCGTAAATTGCAACTCATTTAGAACTGCATCGGATTCTTTAATTGACTTCCAGAGAAAATGCACCATAAGACTAATACAATGACTTTATTTTAAAATAAACACATAAAAACAAAATTAAAAATAAATACTAAAACGTATTAAACAAATATAAAACTAAAACTAAACAAAAGAATTATCCCCACGCATTTCACTTTTAAAGGACCTCAAAATTAAACCAAATTCCTAAAAAAAAATTATAATTACGTAAGACTTAACATTTAAAAAACAAACTTCACAAAGACTCCAAAAGATAATTTTACTCTTTATGAGAACAAACTATTTATTTTCCAGGCACACGTATTTAAATACTAAATAAAAAAACTTATTGACACAACACACTAAAAAGTTAAAACAAGACAATTAAAACTTACATAACACGTGAACCAATAAATAAATTAAAAACAAGAGTTACAAGTCGATGGAATGATAGGAAGTGAAGCTAATGTATTTCCAGATTTAAATGTGCACGTTGAGAATTTTTATAGATGCATGTAAAGAACTAATAAGACTGCAACCATTGATAAATTATCAGAATATCAGTAAGGCTCAGACCGTCTGAATTACAACAAGAACTGATTTGGCAACTCCTCAGAATGTGCAGTCAGATTTAGAACTGTGAAAAATTGTTGACAGAAATTTTGAATTCATGGAAACGAAAAAAATAAACCTATATCATTAGATGGCAAGTCCAGAGTAATTAGTAAATATCATTGGATGAATATCTAAAATAGTAAATATCTAGGAATTACAAAAAAATCTAAAATCCGCAACCTTGTAAAGTTAAGCCACCGGAATTTGACACTTTCCAGCAATGCCTTCTTCAAAGTAAATGCCTCCAAGCGAATTATGAAACTTCAGGTATGTGATAGAATCTAGATGAAAGCAATTGATTTCTATTCAATTAGGTTCATTGCATACATATTCATACAAGAAGGCAATCTTGCATAGGCTCGTGGATTTGAGAATGATCATACGTTTCTTTCTACAAAACAAAAAGACGCTTTGGCTGCCTTAATAAAACAATAAAATGCAAATCACTTGCAGAGAACTTTACAACAAACTTACAAAATTATATTAAAATAATAATCAATCACAATAGCTCTACAATTTGAAGGCTGTACTTGAAAATACTTCTATAATAACATTGTTAATTTTAACATTATAAAACTGTTGTAGCAGCTTTGTACAACCTAATTTTTGAGTGGTTCTCAAGTGTATAGAATGATGAGTGTATATAACCTGAGGAAAACAGATGACAATACCGTGGAACTTTGATGCAATTGATATTGAACATGGATGGTTATAAAAAAAAAAACCTCACGTTCATAACGACAATATATTTGTTTCTGTAAAACTATACTTTCCACCATGAAGAAAAAGGTACAACAAATGGTTTTAATAATATTTTTCCAAGCCTTAGAATTATTTCTTTTATTGCTTGCCACATCCGAAACAAGTGGCTTAACACAAAGACGTGGTTTTGCATTAACAAGATCCCCAGGAAGAACTGATACAGCAGCCACATATGATCCATGCACTCCAGTAAGGGGTAGGACTTCAACGAGCACTGCCATCTGCACCTTTCAAGGCAGTAGACAATTGTTTTAATTAGGACTTCAAATATATACAAAAGAAAAACAAAAAACAATATTGAAGCAAAATAGAGAAAATGTTATAGAGGTAGATCCAGGTAATGAACTATGATATTATAAACATGAAAGAACCCTATTTGATAGTGCTATCAAAAATGGATCATGGCATCTGAAAGATTTCAGGGTTAAACAGAGCTAATCAACCACAAATCCCAAGTTGCATGCAATCACAAGAAACTTGAGAATAAATTTGAATGAGATTGATGTAAGGATTTTTTCATAGGGTCATTATATAATAAGATCCAAAAAATATGACTAATGTAGTTATAATTGGAACATATCTAATTAGCAATGTGAACAATTCTTAATAAGCAATTAGCAATGTGAAAAATTCTTTATAAGCAATTACAATGTATAAATTCACAAAAAAATAAGTTATGTTGACCGCACAATGCACGCATACATTATTTGCAAGCTAGCAATTTGATAAATTTGGTTGGCAGCAACAGGCTCTAAAGTATACACCTTTTGAATGTGTCAATATTCATGTTGTGACATCTCTTTTACAAATCAGAAGTAGATTTAGTTTTGAGGTTAACCAAAATTTGGCACCTAATCTTTTGAGTTCATATGCTATAGCTCAATGAAGTTTCACCCTGAAAACGTGAAATTTCCATAAAAATTTAACACTGAATGTCTTGATAATGTTTTTGAAGCTTCCAAAAGCCCAATGAGATTGGTAGCCATCTATGAACTAGATAAGCTACCATTTAACTAAACATTATGTACTCTAGTAACTTAAATTACTTTTATTTTTTAAAAACATAGAGGATATAAGTGTCTGAAGTTTTTGGTATATTTTTATCATTCAGTCATTCTGCAGAAAGGAAAAGCGCATTGAAGTGTAGAAGACAACTAAGTAGGTTCTCAAACTGACTTCTAAGTACACTAAGAGTTCAAGATCGAAAACATTAGATGAAAATTTGAAATCAAAATAATACCATATACCATGTTGATTTAGGGTGGGATGAGGTGGTCTATACTGTGATGGCCCAGACTAGACCTGACCTTCACAACAAAATTGTTAATTACAATTTAAAAACACAACAATCAGAAAGAAACAAGATGATTAAATTTGACACCACAAATATTCATGACACCATATAAACATTTATGACATCAGGAATTACACGTATTTTACAATATTTAACTTTGTTGAGAAAACACTTAACAAAATCAGATGGATACCATGCAACATGTTGATTTAGGGTGTGATGAAGTGATCTGTTACAACCCAGACTAGGCCTGCATTTCAAAAATAAAAACATTAACTTCGCAAGTGACATAGTCATAAAAAAGGAAGATGGCATCGTTTGACATCAAAAATATTCCTGACATTATATAAACATTTATGGCATTATAGGTACACATTATTAGATATTTAACTTCAATAACAAGTCAAACTTGGCACCACCTAACCTTGCTCACATCCACTGCAGTTCGATACTAGGAGTTGAGGACAAGTAATATGTTCAGCAATCTTGTAGAGGTTTATACTTCCATGCTAGACTGCACGGAAACGCCAAGTACCCCCCGTACCAGGCCTGATATGTACCGGGTATTGGTACTGGTACTGGTACGCTGTGGGTACTCTGTGGGTACATACCCACAGGCCCTGGGTACTTCCGGGTATGGAAATTACAAGAAAACAACAATGAAATACAACCGGGAAGTACCCAAGGCCCTGTGGGACGTTACCCACATGGTTTTTTTAATTTTTTAAGTGCAAAAAAATAAATAAAACTTGAGGGCTTTGACTGGAATTGAACCTTGGAAAGTTCGTGTGAGATTCAATATTGCCAATAGGCTCTGAAGGGTCAAGAGAGATGAAAATGACTTCATTTGGTTGACTTACTATTTGGGTGCTTTCTTGTTGCTCCTCATGGGTCCTTTATTCTTCAGTCAATTTGGAAGGCATGGGAACAAGTGAAGCACTTGGTGGTTGGGCAGCCTATCTTCTCTTCCTTTGACACTAGGTGCCAAGCCTACAAATCGATTTTGTCGAATCTGAAATATAATGACAAGATCCTTGCCTTGACAAGAGGCTGCTCTGCCCTCCTTTGGTTTGAGAAAGGAATTAAAATATCTCATGACTTGTACAGATTTGGGAAGTGGATGGAATGGACAGACCTTAAAGCTTTCTATAAGCTTCCTCAATCTCAGTTCAGAATGTATACAATGCTCAGAAATGCTTTCACAGCTCCCTCTACTGGACTAATTATGGAGGATGAGAATGACTTTTGGGATACTATGAGGTGGCTCAAAGGGCCCCTTCTCCAAGAGGCTACCTCCAAACAACTCTATGAAAAGATTGCCTTCTCCCCAAACCTTTCCCTGGGCCTTAACAATAAGTGGAATGTTTGTGAGCCCATTAGTAGATGGACTCATAGATTTAATGTTTTGTGGTCTTCTTGTATTCAGTCAAAGAAATCTTGCTTTAGATGGCTTCCGATTCATAATAAGCTTGTTGTTGGCTTCTAATATTTTATAGGTTGTTGAGACTATAAGCTTGTTGTTTTCTTTAAATTTTATATATATTTATATTTTTTACTTTTTAAAAATATATTGTACGAACGTACCCACAACGTACCGTACCTGAGGTTTTTTTAAAAAATTCCGTTTCAGCGTTGTTGTATCTGTACCTGTACCAAAACAGTCTAGCTTCCATGTATGAGACTTGCATGGAGGACACTCAAAATTATTATTTCCTAAAATGTATGGATAAGCCCTTCTTATTTCGATAGATTAAGATATATAAAAAGATGCAAGTTTTGTGGAGATGCTAATTAGATAGCTGAAACATAATATTTATTCAAGAAATGGCAAACATTTATAGGATCCATGCAGGATAAACAAGGAAAGGGATTGATATTGTTATCATCCATACTCATTTCATCATGTGAGGGTACATCTTATGTATCCCTTCAAAAGATCAGGTAGCATGTTTTCTTACAGATAAAATAGTACATTTATTGCCCCTTGTAGGCATGTGAAATAAAGGAGTTATCTGACTTGTTATGTTGGTGTTAAATTGGCGGGTTTGGGTAGAAACAAGTGTTATGTAATGTACGAGTGATTACAGTTATTTTTTGCGGTTAGATACAAAAATGTATACATTGATAAGTCAGATGATTGTCCAATCAACATTCCCCATGTGGCCCAACCGTATGTTCCCTTTTGAGTCTTTGAAAAACATATAGGTAGCTTTCAGAACACTCTTGTTTCTCCTAGTCACATCACTGTCCATATCTGGAGAATTGTATGTTGTAGTGTTGATGACAATGTGAATAAATGCCATGATTCTATCCTATGATCTGTAAGTTGTTTCTATCCTTGTTCTGTAGTGTTTTTATTCTAACACCCTCCCTTAATGACTGAACCGGAAACAACTCCAAGCTTATCTCAGAATTTTACAAATTTATCTTTACACAAAGGTTTAGTCATTATATCAGCTGGTTGCTCAGAGGTAGGACAATAATAAAGACAAATGTCTTCATTAGTAACCAATTGTTGGATGTAGTGATGATGAACCTCAATGTGTTTTGTCCTAGCATGAAAAATTGGATTCACCATCTTTAGTACACTCTGGTTGTCACAGAAGATAGGTGTAGGTGCTGATGAATCAAGTTGAAGATCCTCCAATATTGATTGAATCCACATCAATTCTCTACTTGCACTAACAACTACTTTGTACTTTGTACTTTGAAGCTTACTCTACCTTAAAAATACTCTTGAACCAAGAAGGAAAACATAACTTTGTTGTGACTTTCTAGAATCAACTGATCCTGTGCAATCTGAATTAGTATACCTGTCAGCTCAAAATCATCAGTTTGTTTATATAGAATGCCAAAGTCAAGAGTTCCTTTGACATATCTGAGAACTCATTTTGCAACTTGCCAATGTTCTTCAAATGGTTGACTCATGAAGCGAAAAAATACTGCTAAGCATAAATTTGGTCTAGTAGTAGTAAGATAAATCAAACTACCTACTAATTGTTGATACATTGTTTCATTGACCAATGGTGAATTAGTGTTAGTTGAGAGTTTTGTCCCAACTTCCATAGGTGTAGCTATTGGATTACAATCATACATTCTGAATTTTTCTAACAAGGATTTGGCATATTTTGTTTGGGATACAAAAATTGTAGCATTGCCAAAACTCTACACCTAGACAATATTGAAGCAGTCTAGATCAGTCATTTCAAACACAGAACAAATGTCGGCTTTCACTTGTTTAATCAAGTCATTATTGCTTCCGGTGATGGCAAGATCATCAACATAGACAACTAGAACCACTATGTCATCACCAACCAATTTAACATAGAGAGTAGATTTTGCATCACATCTTTTAAAACTAGACTCTCTAAGATATTTATCAATTTTGAAATACCAGGCTCGAGGAGCTTGCTTAAGTCCATACAAGGACTTCACTAACTTGCAAACTAGATGTTCTTTTCCAAGAATCTGAAATCCCTGTGGTTGTACCATGTACACCTCTTCCTCTAAGTCTCCATTCAAAAAAGCACTCTTGACATCCATCTGATATACCTACCAACCAAACTGAGCAACAATAGAAATAACCATTCTGAATGTTACCATTTTTGTTGTAGGAGCAAATGTTTCCTCATAATCTACTCCTTCTTGTGCATATCCTTTAGCAACAAGACAAGCTTTATACTTATCTAGAGAACCATCTGACTTACATTTTACTTTGTAAATCCATTTACAACCAATGGATTTCTTACTTGGGGGTAAATCTGACAAGACCCAAGTTCCATTTTTTATTAGAGCATCATACTCCACCTTCATGGTAGATTCCCATTCTAGATTTCCTTTAGCATCTGCATAATTATTGGGCTCAAAGATTTGTGACAAATTGATTGAGAGAAAAGTTTACCTGCTCAAGATTTTGTATCGCTTGTTTCCCAAATTTGGTGGATCTACCTTCCAATGATTTTGGAAGCTCATCTTCATGAACATCCCGCAAAGTGTGTTATAGTACTATAGGCATTATTAAAATTACGCACTTAACACTATTATTATACCGCTAAGTATGTTGTTTTATATATGGATCTTGCGTAAGGAAAGTATTCACTGATGACCCATCTCGTAGTCCATTCGTTTGTCTTGTTGGTCTTCATTGCTTGTTGTCTTGCACATTTGTCACTCATACACACAGATCTCGGTGAAGTCTCAAGGATCCTCGTCTATTAGGGTCCCACTCATTTGTCATCACTTGTCTCTGGACACTAGCACTTTGCTAGCGCTTGCATTCATCCAGGCGCATGTCCTCTTTATGTTTGATCTTATTTTTGACATTTGAGGTTGGTCTTTTCGGTTTTCCCTCCCATCTCCCGAGGTACTAGTCGGCATGTCGGGTCATTAGTGTTGAAATTCGAACAAGAGATCCCTATATAAACACAACATACATACCATTATATGGGTGGACTATTCTTATCAAGGGCTAGCTATCTACATAGAGCAAGGGATTGCATTTGGGCTATTATTTTGCATACACACTGCATAGGAAGGGGAGTTCATTCTATTCCATCCACCATTTGCATTTTTATCTAGTTATTGCCCCTTATCTTGGCATCATTGGCGCAAGGGCGACCTAGGAGCACTATTGCACACACAAGCACACAAAACTACATTGGGTCTGAGATGTAGTGCAACGCTCAGTAGTAAGACCACCATTGTGGTGGCTGAGGATAGTCCGACCCCTTCATTTGCATATTTCTTTTTAGGGTTTGATGCTTTGTTTGGGGTTTTGCAGGTGATTTTTCAATGCAGTTTACAGTACTTCGGCGATCAAGTGCGACTTTACATGCGATAAAAAAGGCGAATAAGTGCGAAGCCTTAGCGACCATATCGGAACCAAGTTCCGACCATTTTCGAACTGTAGGGCACCACGATTTGGATCGAGTGCCCAGCGCCCTATCCTTATCTAGGCACCTTAGTCCAACATTTCCACCTTTACATTTTTGCTTTTTCCTGTGGTCGATTACAAACAGTTTATTCTATCGTTTCATCACACCGCTCGGTCCCGAGTCACTTATGAGGTAAGCGAAATTGAGGTAAGTGCCTTATCCCTCTTATTTCCTTTCATTTATAAAATCAAATAAATTGTTTAGCATTCATATTTTAGTATATTTCATTTATACTAGTTTTGTACATTTAGATTCATAATAAAATACAAATTTTATAGAATCAAGTACCACTTTGGTCTTTTATGTTGACTAGTTGAATCACTATTTGTTTCACTAGATCCTTCCATCGAGTTAGACTTTTCTGGTGTGGGTCTTTTTAAGTCCTATTCCTCTTTAGGACTAACACTTGATTCACAATCATCAATAGGAATCCAAATATTACTAGTATCAGTAGGTGTACCATCTTTTGAGAAATATGGAACTTTCTCATCTATTTTCACATCTCTACTTATCACAACCTTATTTGTAGAGATATCTAGTAATTTATATGCTTTGGATTGCTCACTATATCCCACAAACATGTACTTTTTACTTTTAGCATCTAAACCACTCCTTTTTTCTTTAGGAATTAATGCTAAAGCAATACAACCAAAAATGCGGAAATCACTTACATCAG
Source organism: Taxus wallichiana var. yunnanensis (assembly GCA_018340775.1). Taxonomy (NCBI): domain Eukaryota; kingdom Viridiplantae; phylum Streptophyta; class Pinopsida; order Cupressales; family Taxaceae; genus Taxus; species Taxus wallichiana. Next base: position 603,392,195 of record CM031241.1, on the reverse strand, counting down.
GCTTTCTACCGACCATGCTTCTTCAGGAGTGATATCTTGCACAACTTTACATGGACTTCTATTCAAGATGTACATTGTAGTATTTACAACTTTTGCCCAGTATCGAAAAGGTACATTTCTACTTTGCACCATACAATCCGTGCCATCTCCATAATAGTCTTGTTCCTCCTTTCCACTACTCCATTTTGTTGTGGAGTGTAAGGAGTTGTATATTGTTTGTGTATTCTTTCATGTGCGTATGTGTAATGTCCCCATTTTTGAAGACCCTTAGCCTATCATTCCCCGTGGGCTTTAGGGATGTTGCAAGGGAAAAATATATTAAATAATTAGATAATATTGCCTGGAGAGTGATTTTAATCATTTGACATTATAAAGCAATATTTATTTAATTATTTAATATTTATGGAGCAAGTAATGTATTTAATTATTTAATTAAATTCCCAAAATGCAAATTAAAAAGGGGAATTAATTAAATAATAATTAGGTGGCTTTTAAATATTAAAATCACCCTTTTTAAAAGGGGACGCCACACCTAGGGGAAATAAACTTCTTTTATTTAATAATTTCCCTCTCCTAGGGATTTCGAATTTTGTGCCTCCTTGCTTATAAAAGGAGTGTTAGGATCATTGTTAGACTCATGTTATGATGATATTTATTTTATGCTCCATGCTTGGAGTTGGGATGCATGCCCATTAAAGCTTTTTCTCTCTCTCTTGTGTGGGAAGTTAGTAAGTTGGTTTGATCAATTGAAGTATTCTCTTTGTTTTTCATTTGTTGAGTCTCTTGTGTTGGTATTGACGCCATAGTAGGAAAACTCGCCAAAACCAAAAACTCGCCAGACCCCCAAAAAAAAAACTCGCCAAAAACTCGCCAATATTCGGCCAATACTCGGGAATACTCGGCAACTTAAAAAATACTCAAATTTCTTTAAAAAACATAAATTTTAAGCAACACATAGCTACAAAATGTATTAAATGAGCCCATAAAATGTTGGAGAAGTGTTTTCTATTAGATTTGAATACAAATACAATACAAAATCGCATCATCATGCGAATACGACAACCGGCTGATACTAGTCCCCACACTCGGCTGCGTCTCCACGCTCCTCCTGAAGGTCGCCCGAATGGAGGGCTCGATCATGGAACTAGATGATGGTCTTTGGTGGCTCCTTTATTTGCATGTTGGAGATCACCTCCAAAGATGTCATCCAATCCAATATCTCCTGAGTCCTGTTAGTGCTTCTCCCTCCATAGCCTCCCTCTCAAAAGAATTAAATCTAAATGCCCAGATGCAGCTTGAACGTAGGGTTTTCCTCTTCTTGCCCAGGCCACTCACGGTATGGATCTATCTCATCCAAATCAATGAGCTCCACTGATGTCGCCTCAACTTTTTTTGTGCGAAACCGGAGATTGTATTGCACAAAAACCAAGTCGTTGAGCCTTTTTTGAGTCAACTTGTTGCGCTTCTTCGTGTGATTAGTCCGAGCACGGGAGAATACTTGTCGAGTTTTGGCGAGTACTCGCCGAGTTTTGGAAAGCTACCCAATATTTTTAATTACTAATCTGTCTACAGGCAATCAAAGCTCATGATTCTTTCAGAAGATTGCAAGAAGTTGCTTGGTCCAAAAAGGTGCAAAAATGGATTTTATGAAAATAAGAAAAATATTGCCATCACTGCGTGGAGCTCGAGAAAATATGCACTTTTAGAGAAAACGACACCTGAAACGGAGCCACAGAATGAAAGTTATGGCACATGCAAGTTTTTGCTGCTACATCTTCCCGGACCCTTTCCAAAAATGGCAAATTTTTTTCTATACTTGTGTTTTCTTCACCAAAAATCCAAAAAAGGAAAGAAATCTTTGTTTTCAACAGTTTTTGGAAGTTTAGTTTGAAAGTAGTTTTTATGAGTTTTTAGGAGTATTCCAACTATACTGCAATGCAGTTTTTTTTTTTGCATTTTTGGCGAGTTCAAACAAGAATCTGAGACATGGAGTTACATTTATGGTTTAGCATAATTTTTGGCGAGTTTTTCTAAACTACGATTTTTTCCTCCAGTATTCCCTCTATGATTGATTTATCTATTTGGATGATAAATCTATATTTTTGTGAAGGGTTTGAAGTACTTTTATGACTATTATTGCTGCTGCAATTTATTTAGCCATAGCAACTGGTATTGGGGTTTGATCTTTCATATTTTGAAGTTATTTATGCTAGATCTATTTGCTAGGTGTCTAATCAATTATTTCAGATCAAGGGTTGATTGTTTAAGGGTTTTGGAAGGGTTTTATGAGCTGGAAATTATTTAATTAATTTTCCCTAACCCTAGCGACTGGTTTTCAGATTTCAGAGGCAGATTTGAGTGGGTTTCAGTGGGATAAAAATTCAGTTTGTTAGTTCATTGGAAAGATCTTTATTTCTACTTTATTCTGCAATTTATTTCATGCAAAAACTCTAAGTATTGAAGGAGTTATGAATTTTAGAAGATTTCAGCTGTCTGCAAGCTTTCTGGTTCTTATAAATTAATATTTATTTCAGATCTGCAGTTTTGGGGTCAGATTAATATTGGTTTTGGTTGTAGAAATTAGGAGAGATAAGGAGAAAGCAATTTCATAATTTTTGGAGGAGATTTGGTGCCCTAAAAGTGCTGGGCGACCTACTTTTTAGGTCAAAATTAGGGTTTTGGGTTGGCTATGCAAAATCTGATTTTTGCATATTGTTCCTCATATTTTTATGGTCCATTATCCAAAATTTCAGCTCATTTGGACTTCCCTAGCCAAAGATATGAATTTTTGAAGTTTGCAGCAGTTAGGGTTTGAAAATTAATTATTTTCAGCTGTGTGTGATCAGATTTGTATTAATTCCTAACTTATTCTAGAAGGGGATATTACAATATGCTTTGAACTGTTTTGAAACAAACTCACCTCAAATTTCACCGAGATCTAAGTGTTTTAACTTATTTACTCGATTGTTTTTCAACCAATGTTTTCCATGCAACAAAATTAGCAAAACACTTTGATTTCTTCTTAAGAAAATACACCCACATTTTTCGAGAGAAATCATCAACTATCAACAAGAAATAAAGGGCACCAGATACAAGTGTTAGTTTTCATAGGACCATGAAGATCATGTACCAAATCTAACACACATTTCTCCTCCATGCTTTACCAATAGGAAAGGGTTGCTTGACCTATTTACCCAACTGACACCCTTCACAAACATTTTGATTTTCTTGAATAGATGGGAGTCCATGCACCATTTTATTTTTACTCAAGATGTTTAAATATTGGTAACTCAAATGACCATATCTTGCATGCCATAGAGTACTAAACTGCTCAATTGTTGCTAAAGCATACTGTTCTACTGATTTAGGATCTACAAGTTTATACAAACCCCTTTCCCTTATACCAACAACAACAAGCTTATCATTGAGTGTAGTGACATTACATTTGTTTCCTTCAAACTTTACTACCTGTTTGTTTTTGGTAATTTCACTGATGGACAAAAGGTTTTTATTCATATTTGGTACATATCGACATTAGTAAATGTATATTTGTACTCATTATTCAAAATGATTTGTACATCCCCACATCCCTTAATGTCATGTGTCCATCCATCACCTAAGGAAATAGTTTCATTACTACTTTTATCCTCAATGAAGTTTACATACCAATCTCGATGACACGTGTAGTGTCGTGAAGCTCCTAAGTCAAAGTACCAAGTGCGAGACTCATTGGATTGGTCATGTGATGTCATGCAAAGGAAAATCCTGTCAAATTAGATGTCTCATCTTCTCGCTTCTTTTGTCCAAATATTAGCATGTCTAGATTTCTTGTTTGAATTAGCCATATCATCTTTTCTCTTTCTACAATCTTTCTTAAAATGACCTCAGTTGCTTGCAATAAAAACACTTCCATTTTGTTTTCTTGGAATCACTTACATTGTTCTTTGAAGAATCTTTGTTTGTCGACCATTTTCCCTTGCCTTTTGTCCTTGCCATAAAAGCACTTTCTATAGATTATAATGTTGACGCATCCTACATGTTTTTTCTCGCAATGTCCATTTTTTCAAGACCCTTAGTCAATCATTCCCATAGGCTTTTGACATGTTAAGGGGAAAATTATATTAAATAATTAGATAATATTAACTCGGAGAGTGATTTTAATCATTTGAAATTATAAAACAATATTTATTTAACAAGTAATGTATTTAATTATTTAATTAAATTCCCAAAATGCAAATTAAAAAGGGGAATTAATTAAATAATATTTAGGTGGCTTTTAAATATTAAAATCACCCTTTGAAAAGGAACGCAACGCCTTAGGAAAATACCGTTTTTATTTAATAATTTCTCTCCAGGGATTTCGAATTTTGTGCCCCTTGCTTATAAAAGGAGTGCTAGGATCATTGTTAGACTTATGTTACGATGATGAGATTTATTTGATACTCCATGCTTGGAGTTGGGATGCATGCCCATTAATGCTTTCTCTCTCTCTCTCTCTCTCTCTCTTGGTGAGCGTGGGAAGTTAGTAAGCTGGTTTTCATTAATTGAAGAATTTTATCATATCCTTGGCAAATTGATTTGATTGTATGCTTGTTTAAGGGATACGACTTGGTTATATATGATATTGCTCAGCCCCTATATTGCAGCGACTGGCTTTTATGATGTTGTGAACTGATTGAGTGTCTTGTTGTGTGGATCGACTGAGCTAATGTTATGATTTGGATTCCTTTAGCAGCAAATTTACTCATGGCTGTTTGATCCATTGTTGGAGTGATACGACTTTGATGTTTGCATGCTTTTGTGATAGTGATAACTCCCCAAAAGCGACTTCTTCTATTAGTATGTAGACTGATTTAGATGTATTTTTGTAATGAAATAATTGAGCTGGCTGTGAGGTATTGTCTCCTCCACCATAGCGACTGGTTTGGACAACTTTTGGTATTAATTCTATGTGCTTAGTGAACTAGATCGATTGTTGTCAAAACAACGATTCCTCTTTTGGGAGTAACTACCCTATTCAAAAAATTTCGTACTTTTAAAATAATGGGTCGTTTTGTGTTTTTATTGCCAGAAAGTTCCTGTAATGTGTCAAGATATTCCCAAGGAGCCATATTAGCCATTTTCGCCAAATACCCAGATGCCCAAAATTGTTTTATTCTGTCGCTGGGGTTTGCCTGCGGGAAATTTGTATTTAATTATTTTGAGCCCCGTTTGAGGCAATTTGTGCTCCGGTTTAACTCTGTTGTGATCGTACATATCATTATTCCCATATACCAGTAGGGTTTTAACCAGGAATGAATCTTGGGCTTTATTTGTGACTTCTGGCAACGTTTTGTGTTTTTTGTGTTTTCCCGTTTCGTTTTCTGTGAAATTTCTCTGGATCAATTCCTTTGTCGGTTTGGCCTGATTCTTGGCCTGGAGTATCTGGAGATCACCTATGCACGTTGTGCCAGAAGGAATTCGCCATCGGAGGTCTGGTTCTCTTGGAAAAGACGAAGTCGTGCACCAAAAAGCTTCTTCTGGGCTGGCCGCATTTTTGGAAAAAGAGGGTTTGAAGTGGATCATGGGATTTTTGGAAGCAGCAGGCAGGTGGGAATTTTGTACCTGCCTAGCAGGGTACTTTTTCCCATGGAAGCAACGTCACTTAAGTCACAATGGGAAAATTAGAGGCAAGAGCAAAGTGGGAATTTCTTACCCGCCTCAGCAGGTAAAAATTTCATGGAAATAAAAGAAAATCACTTAAGGCATGCAATGGGATTTTATTCCTCGCTCTGCAGGTAAATAATCCCATTATGAAAGTCAAACAACTTAAGTGAATCATGGGATTTTCGAGGGCTGCCTAGGTAAATAATCCCATTGTCAATTGACTTTTAAAAATAGAAATCTCTTATGCCAAAAAGTGCGACCCCTTTAGGGAAAGAAAGGCAGCCTTAAATTAATTAATTTAATTAATTTCTTCTCCAATTTTGGCGCCCAGGCTTGTGGAAAAGTCAACAAAGGAAAGTGGACAAAAGGAAGTTGGAAATAGACAGTTCTAAAATTAAATAAATATTATTTATTTAATGCAGCCCCTTCATGTCAAAAAGTGCGCCCCATTTGGGAGAGAAATAATACTTTTTAAAGTATTAAATGATTTAATTAATTTCTATTTTCAGTGGCTAAGGTCAAAGCATACTGTGAGGCTTGAGTTAACTGGAAGTAAGTCTAAAATTAAATAAATTTAATTTATTTAATAATGGCAGCCATGAGCATGCACAAAATAGGCGCCCATTCAAGAGTAAAGCTTTTATTAATAATTAATTAATTGCCAGGAATAGGAAAGACATTAATTAATTATAGAATTATGAGGATTATATAAGCAGGGGCTGCCATAAGGATGAATTAATTAATTCAAAAGCAGAGAAGTGCAGCCCAGACAAAAAGTGTGCCCCATTTGGAGAGGATTTTTGCTCTCAAAAGAAGGTGTAATTAATGCTAAAAGCTTCCAATTTTGGCGCATAGTTGAAGGAGGTTGATTTGTGTCTGGATAATTGTTTGCATAAGTGATACAGGTGCTCAGGTGAAGTTGGTAAAATTCATGCTTGCTTTGCATGCAAATAAAACATCAAATTTTGGGGCAGCAGAGCTTGAATTATGCAGATTTTTATGATTAAAATCCACTGTTCATGTTCCGGTTGCCATCTTTGTCTGAATTAATTGCAGGAATTCATTATAGGTGCTTTATAAGAGAAAGGGAGCTTAAATCAATGTCCAATACATTGAATATATCCTCCGAATCTGAAGAATTATCCAGATCTGCACCAGTTTTGAAGAATTCCGGCCGAATAAGAGAAAAAGAATTGTTCAGACAAAGATAGACACAACCATGGCAAAGAGGGATGAAAAAGAGAGCACAACGGAGTCATGCATCACTTCCAAATTCACAGACATTGGAGACACAGATCTAGGTCCGAACCTCTTTCCGAATTGATTGACAGATCCAGAGCAGGAAAGACTTCCCTCATGCGTGCAGTTAAAAGCAGTGGAATTATTCGAGCTGCAGCATTTCCATACACAACCCAGTTGCCAGAGTTCGTTATGGAGTGTGCTAGGTCTTACCATCCATCATCCAGATCAGTCCGAGATGCTACGGGGAAAACAATAATCCGGTTGGACGCACAGTTCATCAATTATTGTTTGAAGATTCCGCACGAAAGGTGGTGACTTCTATTAGCATTCAAGATGCCGGCAACAGGTGGGAGAAGCATAGAGTTGACTGCGTGAACATAATGAACAACAGATACATGAAGAAGCCCAGATCTCCTTCCAAGTTCCCAAGAACTCTTCCGCGGTCCAATCTGGTACAAGAGGTAGATGATATTGCCAAATTGTTATGCAGGATAAATGGCGAAGCAAACGCTCACACCTTCCGCACATGGATGTATGCTTTCATCAGGACCATTGAAATCAACAAAGCGGATTCAATAATCAATTGGTCAGAAATCATTAGTGACAACATTGGTGAGCAACTCCGAACGTGAAGCGTACTTTCAGCTTCAAAATGACTTCCTATTTGGTATACGCAACAGCCTTCACAAGGCATCTTCTCCAAGTTGGATAGATGTGGTGTTCTTTCCAAGGACCCCATTTTCGAGTGCTACCCACAACTTATTGTACCTACGTGCAAGAAAGATTTCAAAGTGGTCAATGATGGATTCTTCTACGAATTCATTTGCAGGCTGGACAGGGACCTAAAGGCCAACAGGGTGAGCAAGGAAGCGTGGGAAGTCTGTGTCCAGAATTGGCAGTCTCTTCATTCAGTTTGTGGATTTCACATACCTCAGGGTCACCGGCTTTTCTGGAGAACCAGTTAAGTTGCCAGATATCCGAATGATAGATTGATCACCATGGAGCTGAGCAGACAACTTGTGGAGATGCACGACCTTCAGTCGAAACGACACAAGTCTACGGGCTTCTTCCCGATCACTGTGGGTCATTATAGCTGCCAGAGCATTCATAGAGCTCGAGGAATGGAAGCGGAAATGTTCTCTGAGTACGAGCAAGAGTTCTTCCCAGCACGGCTGAACTTCGATCCATTTGGAGTAGCCAGGAAGACGATCTCCCAGGAGTACGCACATGTGCCTTCATTAGAAGATTTCTGGATGAAGTGCAAAAGTGAGTACGAGGTTAGAAAGAAAGATTTCAGCAGGCTATCAACACGGCAAGTGTTCGACTTTGGATTAGCACGGATACCTGCGGATCTTAAAGATGATGGGACTTGTGTTACTTGACACATACCATCAAATGGGAGGAGATAGAGTCTGTACTTCAGGAGAACGTAGGGGGCTGCCATACGATTGAGGAAAGGTCTGCCGCTGTTCTGGTGAATACTTCAAATTGGTTGTTGACGAAGGGATACTGCCTTGATGAAGCATTGATGAATCAAGTCACGGGCAACTTCGGCGCAGGAGATTCCCTCAAGAGGAAGCACGGAGGAGAAAGCAGCAGAAGGCCCGAGAAGATGAAAGTGCACAGAAGGTCTCAATCAAAGGAGAAGATCACTTCCACGGCTATGACGTTAGTTTCGGCTTCTCCAAAGATCCAAGATTTCACCGATTGCTGCACCTCACAGACACCGCCATTCCTCAGATGAATCCGCAACATTCATCTTCTCTCCTCAGCCACTCCGTTCAGCACCTGTTCCTGAAGAAACGTTGAAGCTGCAGATGGCAGAGTTTGAAAGAGCTTTGTCTTTGGATGATTCAGAGGATGGCAGCCACAACACAGTAGCAGGTTTCGATGGAGAGGAATCAGAGCGGGAGATAGTAGTACACTCAACAACTTCTCATTCTCCGAGAAGTAATTTCTCAGAATGGTTGACTTCACAGTTGGTTCCAGAGGCTAGAGTGGAAATGAACTTGGAGGAACACGACTTGCAGCTGCTCCTGAGTCTAGGCGGAAAAGACAGAAAACCTAAAGTTGCTAAGGTAACTTCAAGGTTGATCATCGAGGAGTCGGGGCAGAAGTTTGCTGAGATGTCAGTTCCACGGAAGGGAAGAAAGAGGATGAGCTCACGGCAGAAGACATAACAGTAACCAGAGTACCTATCGGTCAAGCCACCACAGAAGGATTGAAGCAGGATACGCAGACATTGATAGATGCTCTATTCCTTAGGCTTGACAGAGAAAAGGCGGAGAAAGTTGAACTTCAAAAGCAGGTATCTCAGTTGTGCGAGATCATTGCCAAGGTTGCTAAATCTTCCACTCAGCCCATTTCAGCTCAAAAGCAGGTGAGTGATCATCTGATGCAGGAGATGGAAGATGCAAGCAACCAGGTGAAAGCTATCGACGAATGGAAAAGTCTGATCATTCGTCAAGCTTTTATACAACTCGGAGAGGTGCCACCCGCCTAAAGGTTATGAAAGATGCAAGCAGATCAGCTGAAGCAACTGGTGACAAGCATAGTAGATATGAACACAAGCTGAGAGTAACCTGAGTACTTTGGCCGAAATCAATAAGTTGCCGAGAGAAGTGTTGTTGGAATGTATTGACTGACGACGGATCGGGCCGAGAAGGGGAAGCAACTGAGTTTCGCAGATCTTCCGTTTGGAGATCTGCAGAATTATGTTGCAGAGGATGCAGGCACTTGAGAGTATGGCATCGTCTTTACCAGACAATATCATTGCTTTCACTCATGAGGAAGTGGTCGGAAATGTTACTTCATACACACGGATCATTCCTAGCAGAGTGCCTAATTCCCTGGAAGGGTCTCTTCTGATGGTGCAGGGAGAATTGATGGAGCTACTAAGCCTTTCACGATGAATTCCATCAGCAGACTGGTGGCACTGCAATGGATATCATTACAAAGTTCGGGCCAAGCTTGGAGGATGTGGAAGCATGTATCGTGAGTATCAACGAAGGCTTGTCATTGCAGCTTCAGACAGAAAAAAGGAAGTCAGGCTAAGACAGATGGGAAGATGTTGAATTATATGTTCGACAAGTATATTCAGTATCAGAACAAAAAGAAGATATAAATGTTACAGTTGGCTTGACTTTCTTCTTCTATTCTTTCTTCTTCTATTTTCCACGTTCCTGATGAAATTGTAAAACTTTAAAGTTATTGGTTTTGAAACCATTGCTTTAAGTTATGTGGAACGATTCTATTAGTTAAGTGATAGATGTGTCACTTGAGGAGAAGTTAGAGGAGGATGATTGCCAGATGTCATCTTTACTTCTTGTTTATGTTTCAGTTCAGTTGAGTTTCCCATTTGTACTTTCCCTTCTACATTCTATAAGTAGAAGAAGAACCTTCGGGTTAATGATCAGAATTTGTAAGCAACATTCTTGTGTTCCAGACTTTGTGCTGAAACCCCTGATAGCCACTTGAAGCAAAGGAATATAAAGGAGCAGTTTCCGGAGAACTTTGTGTCATGGTGCATTTTGTTTCTAGCTTTCTATCTTAGATCTTCTAATAAACTTTGTGTTATTTTAGATCTAGATCTAGAGTTGCTTTGCTTATAATTTGTGTGTTGATATCTATTGGTTTCTTCTATGTGCATGCAATCAACTCTGTTATCTATTGATTGGGTTGCACATCTTCCCCATTTCTTCCCTGTGTTTTATTACTTTTTCTTCTATAAATATTTCCTTTCTTAAACAATTGCTTACTTGTTGCAGAGCTATACAACTATGGTTCATGAGCTGAATAGTTAAAGTAAAACCCCATATAGATACTAGGCCATTAAACCCCTTTTATTGGGTTTATTGAATCTTCTATTTGACTGGTTTTAGTAGTTTTTTACCGAGTTTTGCTATTTGCAAGTTGATTGGTGTATTGAAAGGTTGTTGATTTGCATAATTTCTATTAATCCCAAGTTTGGACATTACAAAGTGGTATGAAGAGCTTCCTTCCTCTATTCGTGTGGGTCATTTGTGAATGCAGGATTTGTATTTTCATATTTGTATGCAAAGATAAGAGGCTGAGTGGAACCATGGAGTTAATGAGTGAAGGTGGTTTGAAAGAAAGGATCATCAGGTTGGAAAAGCTTAAGCATCCACATCATTCAAAAGATGCCTTGCTTAAGGACTTGAAGAAGAAGTGGCAGAGGCTTTTATCCATGGTGAGACAATCAAATTATAAGTCTATGATTTTTGCAATGCATTCTTTGATAAGTCATTTGTCTAGACCCAAGTTTTTGAGACATGCAGATCCGGATGTGAGACTTGTAGTCACCACCTGTATGAGTGAAATTATGAGAATAATGGTTCCTAAACAACCATACAGTGATAGCATCATGAGAGAGGTATTCCACTTGGTTGTGGGGAGTTTTCAAGGTTTGAATCAAATTGAGAGTTCTTCTTTTGCTAAAAGGGTCACAATTTTAGAGAATGTTGTTAAAGTTAAATCTTGTGCTCTAATGTTGGATCTTAAATGTGACGGTTTTGATTTTTCAAATGTTTGAGCAATTTCTTGATACTATTATTCATGAGGGTTATGGGAAAATGTCATTTCATCAATACAAAAATTATGTCATTGTGATAAATGAAAGTGATGTTATTTGAGCCATTATTATCTATCTTGACTGGGATTAAGAACAAATAAAAGTGAGAATTTCAACAGTTGCACATGAGTTATTTAAAATGTTGTTAGAAAATTGTGAGGAAAATTAAGGCCACATTTGGTGGAGACACATATGGAGGTAAATAGTGATGATTCAGATTTTGATTCTTATGATACTAATATTGAGCATGTTGTGATGAACATGAGCATGAGAAAAATTCAAATGTAAGGGAAGTGGTCCAACAACTTCATGAGACATTAAAAGGACAAGAAGAAAGGAGAGATGATGACATCATTATGGAAAGGTATAACAACTCTTATGTCAATTGTTTTTATGCATTTCCTTTTCCTAGCTTCTTACCACAAGGAGAAGAAATTATGGAGTCATTTTATAATTCCTTGGCTACTAATTATATGGAGAGGGACATGAAGATGGTACATGATAGGACAGCTATCTCCTATTTTGATATGAGTGGTGATTCATCACACAAGCATGCATATGGAAATGTGAAAGCAAGCTCTAAGGGTAAAGAGGTAATGGAAGACAAATTTGGTACACATGTAAGTTTGCACTCTTTTGTTGATTGGGTTAAACTTGACATGAAGGATGCTAATATGTACTTCATTTTTACCACTTCATATTGTATGTTTTGCACAAACCCATATTGGGTGAATTTGTGAAAGTTAGTTTGGATCCTTTGAGGGAAACTACATTGGTTTGGCACCTTCTTGTTGATTGGGTACATAAAGTTGATATTGTCTTGAGTAAAAGTTCCAAATTATATATGGCAAGCTTAAGCATTGGAAAGTGTGATGAGAAGATCCGGAAATAAGAAGGAAAGGTATTTTTCTGAGTGCCAATTTTCATATTAAAGGAATTGTTATGGCAGCCCCTAAGAGTAAGCTACTTAGTTTCACCATCATTCAATTCAGTTTTGATGACATTACTTGGACTAACTCTTGTGAGGAAGATTTTGGGATTACATGGAAATATGATTGCCTTTTAGACATGGTGCATAAGGGGGCAACAATTTCCTACTTTCATATGGAATATGGTTCAAGTGACATGCATGTTTTCTTTGATAAACATTTTCAGATTTTATTTCAGCAGGATTATATGGTGAATTGGTCTTTCTTTGGGTATACCTTCATGACATATTTTGCAGGGGTAATAATGGCTAAGTCAAGGGAATGAGAAGAAGGAAATTAATGGGAGATACCACATATTGCATAGAAATCAAAGATAACAGCTGCTGCCCCATCTTTTTGGTACCTAACATCATCATGATCAGTCCATTAATTTCTGCATTTACAGTTCAAATTTTTATAAGTATATGATGATGGTTAGTGGTGTTTGATTGTAATCATGTATGGCTGATTGGAGAAAAGCTATCAGTCTAACTTTTGAAAAAATGACATGATTACATAGAATGTATGGGGTTGCATAGCTGATTTTGGGGGCAGCCCATGCATGAAAGAAAGTTGGGCACCATCTAAGCCATGGAGATACCAAGAAGAAACAAGAAAAGTGTTCTTCAACACTCGTTTTTCTAATTGGTTTGCTTCATGTGTAGGTTTAAGAAGAAAATTGCAAAGCTTGATTTACACTTCCTAACTTTTAGGAGAAAGAAGCGGTCAAAATATTGCAAATGCTACTTCACTTGAGTGGCAATGGGAGCATGGTTTTTTGGAGTACCACACTTTGGACCTAGACACATGAGGGCTATTGCGAGAGCAAACAATCTCTGGGAAGGGAGGATTGTAATGTCCCCATTTTTTGAGACCCTTAGTCTATCATTCCCGTGGGCTTTTGGGATGAAAGAAGAAAAAATTATATTAAATAATTAATAATATTCTCGGAGAGCGATTTTAATCATTTGACATTATAAAACAATATTTATTTAATTATTTAATATTTATGGAGCAAGTAATGTATTTAATTATTTAATTAAATTTCAAAATGCAAATTAAAAAGGGGAATTAATTAAATAATATTTAGGTGGCTTTTAAATATTAAAGATCACCCTTTGAAAAGAGACGCCTACACCTAGGGAAAATAAATCTTTTATTTAATAATTTTCTCCTAGGATTTCGAATTTTGTGCCTCCTTGCTTATAAAAGGAGTGCATAGGATCATTGTTAAATTTATGTTATGATGAGATTTATTTGATACTCCATGCTTGGAGTTGGGATGCATGCCCATTAATGCTTTCTCTCTCTCTCTTGCGTGGGAAGTTAGTGAGCTAGTTTTGATTAATTGAAGAATTTTATCATATCCTTGGCAAATCATTTGTTTGTATGCTTGTTTAAGGGATACGACTTGGCTATATATGATATTGCTCATTACATTTGACGACTATAAATTTTATGATGTTGAACTGATTGTGAGTGTATTGTTGTGTGGATCGACTGAGCTAATGTTATGATTTGATTTATTAGCTTGTGAATTTACTCATGGCTGTGATGCGTGTGTTGGGCATATCGACTTTGATGTTTGCATGTTTGTGATAGTGATAACCATTCCCCATCATTAATTGACTTCTTCTATATAGTATGTGGACTGATTTAGATGTATTTTTGTTATGAAATAATTGAGCTGGCTGTGAGGTATTGTCTCCTCCACCATAAGCCCATTACTAATCGGGTTGGACAAGTTTGATAACAAATTTTTTTGGTATTAATTTATGTTCTATGTGCTTAGTGAACTAGATCGATTGCTGTCAAAACAACGACTCTTTTGGGAGTATTATGGATTGATCTTGGAATAAAATATACTGCTGTTCTTTCTTCCCTAGCAGCGATCCAGTTGGAGTGAGAACTAATTCATTTAAATGCATGTCTCGAGACTCCTTTGGGCAGCGACTGAGGTGGAGCAAGCTTGGTAATTCTTCACATAAATATTGCTTGTTCATATAAATTTTGATCCCCTTAGATATCAGCATTGACCTAGGTTTAGTTGTGGATGTAACATTGTATGCCTCTAATGCTCATGTGGTGTTAAAGTATTCATCTATTTCCAATGACCTCCTTATTGCACTTTTGGCATTGGTTTCCATGGTTGTTTGTTTATCTGATATTGAAAATGGTGACTTGGGTAAGTGTATGATAAATAACAGCCCATATAGGCAGCAATTGTATTGTCTCTATAGTCTCCATTGTGGTTGAAGTTTAGAAAACTGATTCGATATACATTCAATGGTGTTTGGGTTTCTTTTAGCAGCAGTAGGAGTGAAGTAATTTAAATTTGAAGTGTGTTCAGTGGTTTATAGTTTGATGATATAATTGCAAATCGGTGAAGGTTGGTTTTAGAGCTTGTTTGCATGAGCTTAGTAATGGTTAATCAATCAAAGAAATCTGATTTCTGAGGAGTATAGTTTCAGTTGTGAGTGAGCCACTTGTTAGAGGCCATTAAACCCCTTTTATTGGGTTTATTGAGTCTTCTATTTGACTGGTTTTAGTAGTTTTTGACTGAGTTTTGCTATTTGCAGTTGATTGGTGTATTGAAGGGTTGTTGATTTGCATATTTTCTATTGATCCCGGAGTTGGGACATTACACTTTCCTTCTTTCCTTCTGCATGAGAAGTGTTGTTAACTTCTCAAAAGTCATTTCCTGGTTTCTATGATCATGTGCAATGATTCCAAAAGGAGTCATATGAAGGTGGCAAGCTCTGCATGACCAAAGCAATCAGATCTTGCTTATCTACATGCTTGTCCACCGTGTTTAACGAGGCCACAGATATCCTTTAACTGCAATAAGTATTCAAAGATAGAACTATTACCATATTTTTCATGCAAGAACGAACAAGGATATTTTTGGGCAAAATGGCTATTTTTAACATCCGCTAAAAATAAAATAATGTGTGCAAAATGGAAATTGGGTAAGTGACGAAGAATTGTTATTTTTAGCATTCGCTAAAAATAGCGAGTTTCCAAAAATAGAGTGCAAGTGCATGCACAAAAGCTAAGCAGACAAGAGGGAAAAGGCAACTCTAAAAATAGCGAAAGGTGTGCTAGAAATAGCATGCAAGGATAATGGAAGGTGGCGCTAGAAATAGGATGAAAGAGGACAGTTTTATGCTAAAATAAGACTAAAGTGGCTGTTAAAAATAGTCAAATCTGTGGCTAGGAATAAGTCAAAGGTAACAACTGCTAAAATAGCAAAAGGGCCTATATTTATTACATGTTTTTCACACAAGAAGTGGCGCCAAGCTGAGGGTTTTAAGGGGGAGTTTGTGGTTAACTAAACACTCTTGCATGCTCAAGTTTCCACGCAGCAGTTTTAAAGGGCAGAGTTAACTGTTTTTAATACTTTTGCATGCCTTTTCATCACCCTTGCAGGCCCAGTTTCAACGCAACAGTCAAAAAGCAAGCACAAGAGGCCAAAAAGGGAAAAAGCACAAAATGCAAAATAGGGAAAAGTGGAAAAAACACAAAAGGACAAAATGCAAAAAAAAACAGCATGCTAAAATCCCATGTAGCAGCTAAAAGGGGCAAGTTTAATTGCTTTCAAACACTCCAACATGCCTTTATTCAAAGCAGCAGCTTGGAGAATGATTATTTTATTATTTCAGGGCAATTGCATGCTTGGAGGGCAGTCAAGGGTGAATAAAATAACTTATTTTATTCTTACATGTACAATGGGGTCTAGAATGGAGGGCAACAGTCTAATAAGACTGATTTTTGTAAAAGAAATCATAGACACACTTCTTCCGGCTGTTTTGCTATTGTAATCCTAGCTTGTACTTGCATCTCTGAATAGAAAAGCTCCATTTTTGCCTTCTCATATCATTGGTTTCTAAGTTTTCATCGTGTTTATCAGGGTATTGTATTGCTTTGTTGTGGAAATTCTTCCCTATACTTGTTGTCCCTTACCCAAACCTTTGAATTAATTTTGCAGATTAGC
This sequence comes from Taxus wallichiana var. yunnanensis, assembly GCA_018340775.1. Taxonomy (NCBI): domain Eukaryota; kingdom Viridiplantae; phylum Streptophyta; class Pinopsida; order Cupressales; family Taxaceae; genus Taxus; species Taxus wallichiana. The sequence continues at coordinate 603,375,754 of CM031241.1, read as the reverse complement.
CTAGAGTTGTGCAAGTGTGTGGATCTCTATATTTTTGTATGCAAGTAGTACATGTGTGTGTCAAATCATTGGTGTATCACCTCAATTTTACATTTCCTGCATTCACAAGGGAACCAGCCCACTCTGGAGGTTCACCTCAGTTATAGGTTACCCACAACCTTGAGGTGTTCCAATTTTGTCAACAGGAGAGAGAGTACACACCATTCTCTATCAGGGTGCACTTCTGGGTGACAACAAGAACCACCTTCATGCATCTTAGTTGAAAACAACAAATTCTTTAAATCTAACACACTTCGACTTCATAAGCACGGTATTTATTTTTAGTTATTTCCATAAATTTGATGCACTAGTAGCATTCCTAACTGCTGGTATCAAATTGTCAGCTACTAAAAAATTTAACAACAAAGCTTCATGATGATGTTTATCATAATCATCAAGTTCATCATCTAGTCTATTTTCTTTAGTAAGTACAATCTGATCAAGATTCCGATACTCACATAGTATAAGTATCTTATGACTCCATACACTAAAGTTTGTCTATTAACTTTTGAGAATTTGGCAGCAACAAGTGTTGTAAACTAGCCATTTAAGCATTCTGTTTCATTTGGTTATGCCAGCCTTCCAAGTTTATATGTATTGTAACAGTTGTTTATATGGCTACTTTCAATGGTGAATACACGGCTTGCAGCTTCTCAAATAAATTGTAGCTAATTTTACTCTATGTATTACACACACACATATTCAAACAGTTTCTACTTGTATAAATGATTTAATAATAATATCTTAAGTGGTCCTAAGTCACTGCAATTTTTATAACATGGTAAAATTAGAGGAGCACTTATGTATTAAGGGATATTATAATATGAAGGGGCCTCAATTTTTATAACAAAAGTAATATTTTATTTAAAGTGTTTTAAATGCTTTTAGGGTTGGAATTAAAAGGATTATTATAAAAGAGGAGTTGGGCTCAAAAGGAAGGATTATTTCCATTGTCTATTGAAATCAAACCCTTTTTCAGAGTGTGAGCACTTGTGTTCATCTTCTCACCCAAGGATGAAAACCCTTTGGTGTTGGATTGGAGGATGGAAACCCTCATTGTCCATTTGTGGTGATTCCATCTAGGGATCGCATTTGTGCCAAAAGATTGAAGTTTATTCCAGATTCAAGTTTGCTACAGTACTGCTATTGCAGCTATAGTCTATACTGCTACAATACTTTTACCGCTGCTACAATATTTCTGTACCATTGCTACAGTGACACTACATTACCCCTGTCATTATGATAAGTATTTATTTCAGTTTGGTATCATTTTAGCTTGGTTTGCAAGGAAAGATTGTCAGTGTGAGCATTCAGAATTTGTGTGTGCAGCCACTCATTGATTGATATCTATAAAGGAGTTCACTGTCCTATATTTTTGTGTATTGCTATTTCAGATATCAGTCAAATGTGTGTTGAGATTTTCAATAAAATACTGTCATTTGAGGTGCAGTCATAACATTATAACAACAATGAATGTATTCAACATTATGTGTTAGGGTTCCATAGTTTTCATTTTGTTTTGAGCAACAATAGTGCATGTATGCCAATTGTTTGTGGAAATGCCAATGAATGGTTCATGTTTGCCAATTGTTTGTGAATATGTCAATGAATACTTGTGATAGTTACAGTGTTCCTAAGTATAGAAATCAGAGAAATTTGCATAGATTATTGGTTTATTTTGAAAGGGACATTCAGTGGTATTAGAGCGATGATCTTGCCAGCCTACAGGAAAGTTAATTCAGTGATTTCTTATGCAAGCCAGTGGGAGAGAAATCAGGTATTATCAAAGAAAGAAAGAAGGGCTCAGTCACCAAAAATAAAAGAAGTCATGGAGGATAGGAAAAGAGATGAAATGAATTCTTTGCAAGAAACTATCAGTCGGGGTCAAAGGGATTTGGAAAGAACAATCCAAATGACATTGAGAGAATCCATGGTAGGGTTAGTACAAGCTCTGCAAAATATTAATTAGAATAAGGAAAATCAAGGAGAAGGAAGCTCTTCAGCTAATGAGCGGGCCTCTATCAATCCCCCTTCCAAGACTTTCCGAGCGAAATTCTGCAAAAAGAACACCAGAAGAGGTAGAGCCCCAACATCACATAGGTAATGATTTTGCAGCATATATCATGCAAATATGAAGGACTCAGCCTTGTAGTACAACAAGCATTGACTTTCAAGAGTTTCTGTGATCTAAGAATGAAGAATAGTACAGGGAGGGGAAGGAGAACTCAACAAGGATCAGCCCCATAAAGATATCCAACACGTTTGGGTAAGATTACAATTCCTACATATGATGGATCTAATAAATGTTTTGCCAAGGTCTTGGTTGCAAAAATTGGACACCTACTTATCATTGAATCCGATGTATGAAGAAGAGGCAATCAAATTTGTTACCCTTCATTTGGAAGGAGTGGCACATGAGTGGTGGTATCATGGTATGGTCACCCAAGGGCACAGTTCCATTACCACATTGGAAGAATTCAGCCAAAGGTTGATAGAAAGATTTGACAGAAAGATCCAAAGATCCACTTCAGAGAGTTAGCTCAGCTCAAACAATATGGGACAATGGACAACTATATTGCTGAATTCCAAAGTAGTAATGGTTCTGATGAATGGACTGAAAGGAGACTTATATTTGTAATTGAAAGGAGACTTATTGTTCTATTTGTAGAGGGACTAATGGAACCACTCAAGGGTTTGGTAAAAAGTTTGATCCTCTATCTTTGCAAGAAGCTATTAAGAGGGCTTTGAAACTTAGAAACTTCAGCACCCAAGAATAAATATTTTACAAAGACACCACCTATTGGGCAACAAAAGACATCACCTTTTGGGCAGCAAAAGAAACCATTTCAGCAAGGAGTTTCTCAATAGAAAGAGCTGCCACAGAATCAAGTAAGGAGGTAGAGACCAAAAATGAGCTCAGGAGAAAGAAATTGTGTTTTACTTGCAAGGACCCATGGGAGCCTGGACATAAATGTCTTGGGCGAGGACAAGTGCATTACATAGAAGTGATATCAGATGCAGAATCAGAATTAGAGGAACTTAAAATCAGAAATTGAAGAAAAAACCAGAACTTGAAAGAAAGAAGAAGAGGATATTTCAGGAGGCACCCTTGCTACACTTTTGGTGCTCCTAGATATCACCCTTTCAAAGTTTGTGGAGTTTGCATGGGCACAAAATCACAGTGCTGATTGATAGTGGGGCAACCCACAACTTTATAGATGAAGGGTTGGTAGCCAGAAGAGGTTTGAAGACAAAGGAATTTGATGGGTTCAATGTTATTGTGGTTGATGGCTATACTATCCCTTGCACCAAGAGAATTCAACAATTGGATATCACACTTGGCAGCAGCATAGGTGTGTGATGACTTCTATGTTGTGGGCATAGGAGAGACAAATATGGTATTAGGGGTGCAATGGTTACATTCCCTTGGGGAATTCACTCAGAATTATCAAACCATGGAGCTGAAATTCAAATTAGATGGGAAAGAAGTGGTGCTTCAAGGCATTGCCAATGGAGCCCTAGAGTTGTCACAACCAAGAGGATGGAGAGATCAATTCGTAGAGGACAAGTAGCTTGGGCAGCCCATTGTTTGGTGAACACCATAGCTTCACCCACAAATAAGAAATCTATCATGTGGATATCCAATCTATTCTAGACAAGCATGGCACAGTATTCAATGGTTTACCTCCAGGATTGCCTCCTGATAGAGGATTTCAACACATATAATAGAATTGGAACCGGGTTCTAAGCCTCGTGATGATTACACCCTACCACCATCCAAGAGGGTACAAGGAAGAAATTGAAAAGGCTATCAAGGAGCTTTTGGAGATGGGCCACATCAGGCCTAGTTCTAGTCCTTTGCATCATCAGTAGTCCTTGTGAAGAAGGATGGTACTATGCGGATGTGTATTGACTACTATAAATTTTGAACAAGAAGACCATCAAAAACAGTATCCCATTCCTAGGATCGATGAGTTAATTGATGAGTTGCATGGAGTATGCGTATTTTTCAAAGATTGATTTGAGATCTAGGATATCATCAAATTCATGTAAGGGATGAGGATGTGCTAGAAAACAACTTTTAGATGCCACTTTGGGCACTTTGAATTCTTGGTCATGCCTTTTGGCTTGACAAATGCTCCAACCACTTTCAGTCGTGTATGAATCATATTTTGTAAGCAGTTGAGAAAATTTGTTTTAGTCTTTTTTTGATGACATTTTGATTTATAACAAGACTTGGGAAGATCATTTGAGGCATTTGGATACAATTCTAGAATTTTAGAACAACAAACTCTCTTTGCTAAGGAGTCTAAATGTGAGTTTGGGATGACTGAAATTTTGTACTTGGGCCATGTCATTAATGCTCAAGGAGTTCAGGTGGATCAACAAAAGATCCAAGCTATTTTGGATTGGCCTCCTACCACATTGACATAGTTGAGAGGTTTCCTTGGCCTCTGCAGTTATTACAGGAGGTTTGTTAAGGGCTTCTCACAATTGGCAGTTCCATTAACAAAACTAACGAAGAAGGGAGCTTTCAGCTGGTCAGAATCGGTCAACAATGAGCTTTTGACAAGCTCAAGGAGGTAATGAGTTCATGTCCTGTCTTAGTTGTTCGGAATTTTCACTTCCATTTGTATTAGAGTGTGATGCATCAAGAGAAGGAATTGGGGCAGTTTTAATGCAGCAAGGGCATCCCATAGCTTTTGAGAGCCAAAAACTCAAAGAGACAAAAAAGGATTCTCGATCTATGACAAGGAGATGTTGGCCATAATGCATGCTTTGGCCAAATTTAGGCAATACCTAGTGTGTGGTAGATTCGTGGTTAAGATTGACCACAATAGCCTGAAATTCTTCCTCGGCCAAAGAGATTTGAGTGATAGGCAACAGAAATGGGTGAGTAAGCTTCAAGCTTATGATTTTGATATAGAGTATGTTAAGGGTAAAAATAATGTTGTAGCTGATGCCTTATCTAGAAAACCTACTCTATGCTCCATATCTGAAATCTCTGCTGATTGGAAGGTTACTATCATAGCAAAGTATGCAAAGAATGTTTTTACTATTGATATCCTTGAGGACAAAATATAGGATGACATGTATAAGGTGATAGATGACCTCATCTTTACAAGGATAGAATTTATCTCATCCCAGAATCAAAAGTGAAGAATAAAGTCTTGAGAGCAAGTACATGATACACCATTGGCTGGTCACCCAGGGTATTTCAAGACGTATAAGCAAATTAGGAGATATTTTTCTGGAAAGGCCTCAAGGAGAGGTCCTCCAATACATCAGAGAGTGTATTATTGTCTGCTTGCAGTAGAACAAAACAAAACAGGTATTTCCAGCAGGTTTGTTGCAGCCCTTACCGATTCCAAATCAAAAATGGGAGAGCATCTCTATGGATTTCATCATTGGTCTTCCAAAAGTTCAGGTAAGAGTTGTATATATGTTGTAGTTGACATGACTTCTTAAATGCATTCACTTCTTTGTTGTTACATCGAGTTTAAGGCACCACAAGTGGTTGATTTGTTTTTAGAGAGATATTTAGGCTTCATGGGTTGCCTAAGAACATAGTAAGCGACAGGACAAATAGGTTCCTTAGTTTATTTTGGCAGGAGCTCTTTCGTTTGACAAGAACCGAGTTGACTCCTAGTACCAGTTACCACCCTCAAACAAATGGCAAACAAAGATTGTGAATAAGTGGATTGAGGGATATTTGAGGAACTATGTAGCAGGGCAGCAAACAACTTGGATCAAATGGCTCTATATGGGGAGCATTGCTACAACACCTCACACCATATGTCAATTGGTATGACTCCTTTCAAAGCCTTGTATGGTTATGATGCTCTTTCTTTTGTGGACTTGGTCATCATAGACAAGTAGAGTGCCAAGGGCAAGAGACTTGGTCACACAAAGTCAAGAAATATTGGAGTCACTCAAAGAAAACCTCCAAATGGGCACAAAATCAGCAGAAGTTATATGTAGACCAACACCGTATTGAGAGAACTTTTGAGGTTGGAGACATGGTCTTCTTGAGATTGCAGCCCTATAGACAAGTCCTCTCTCAAGAAAAGTGGAGTTGAGAAGCTCAAGCCTCGCTTCTATGGGCCTTATAGGATCAAACGAAAGATTGGGAAGGTTGCTTATGAGCTTGAGTTGCCAGAACACAACAAGATTCATAACATATTTCATGTTTCATGCCTCAAAAGGGCACTAGGACAGCACATCACACCTTCACCCTTGAGTTACCCTTTGGATGATGAAGGCAAATTGATCTTGGTTCGGAAGCCATCGTGGATATTAGGGTGAAGAAACTAAGAAGCAAGAGCTTAACGGAAATACTTAGTGCGTTGGAAGGATCTCCCACCAGAAGATGCTACATGGGAAGGTGTAGAGATTCTTGAGCATCCTAATCTGCAATTGCTTGAGGGCAAGCAATTTCGGGAAGGTGGACTGTCATGTCCCCTTTTCTGAATTAATCTAATCAGAGGACCATAGCCTATTCCTTATTTCCCATAGGCTAAGGGATAAAGTTAGGGAAATGATTTAATAATAATATCTTAAGTGGTCCTAAGTCACTTCAATTTTTATAACATGGTAAAAGGACACTTATGTATTATTATTATAAAGGGGGCCAAAAAGTAATATTTTATTAAAGTGTTTTAAATGCTTTTAGGGTTGGAATTAAAAGGATTATTATAAAAGGATCTGGTCTCAAATGGAAGGATTATTATTGTGCCATTGTCTATTGAAATCAAACCCTATTTTCAAAGTGTGAGCACTTGTGTTCATCTTCTCACCCAAGGACGAAAACCCTTTGGTGTGCTGGATTGGAGGACAAAAACCCTCTTGTCCATTTGTGGTGATTCCATCCAAGGATCGCATTTGTGCCGAAAGATTGAAGTTTATTCCAGATTCAGTTTGCTACAAAGTTCTGTACGTCCATACCATTTACAATGTCTGCTACAGTGATGCTACAGTACCCCGTCATTATGATAAGTATTTATTTCAGTTTGGTATCATTTTAGCTTGGTTTGCAGGGAAAGATTGTCAGTGTGAGCATTCAAGAATTTGTGTGTGCAGCCACTCATTGATTGATATCTATAAAGGAGTTTGCTGTCCTATATTTCTGTGTATTGCTATTTCAGATATCAGTCAAATGTGTATTGAAATTTTCAATAAAATACTGTCATTTGAGGTGCAGTCATAACATTATAACAGCAATGAATGTTTTCACCATTATGTTAGGGTTGTTATGGTTCCATCAATGAAGTTTTCAATTGTTTGTGAATATGTTGATGAATACTTGTAACAGTTACAGTTGTTCCTAAGTATAACAATAAGAGTGCATAGATTATGTTTATTTTGCCAATTTCAATGTTTGTGGAAAGAACAAAATGAATGGTTCTGATAATTTATATAATGACAACCAATACCAAATGACACGTTGTGATAAATATTAAATTTGATTATTACATAAATGTTAGTATTCAATAGTCATCATATTCAGTATATTGCTCTTAATTGAGAGCATTGACATCAACATCATGATGAAATATCAAACATAAATGAGAAAAGAGACATAAGGATGCAATGAAACGAATGAGAGGTAAGTGTTTGAGAATTTTGTCTTATGTTGTCCTTTTGAATTAAAAGGGGTTTCATAGTGTTTATTTAATTTGTTTGGGTCACTTTATGTTTGAATGCTGAAAAAAATAGTAAAAGGAAATTTGAGAACCCGTTTTCCCCCTGGATATGCCTTGTCCCAGACAGTCTAGATGTACCCAGATCAGACATCTCCAGACCATCCAGGATGTATCCACAAGTATATCAATAAAGTGGATATGTACCATACCCTTATCTCCTCCGGCCCATCCAAGACATATCGTTATATATGCAAGCATATTGACATCGTATCCATACTTGATATGTGTCGTACCCTTATGTAGCCCTTCAAGATGGCTATCTGCCACTTAGTATATATGTTTTTGCTTTCCATAAATTTTAGATCTTCAAAATTTGATGCAGAATATAGGATAATGTGAGTTGTATAGCCAAAAGACGATATAAATATCCAAGGAGCAAGTACACAAGTCACTCATCATAAATAAAATTTCAGTAAGGAGAGAATGCACCAAGGAAATCACAATCGGTAATTTAAATAAGCCAACTCACGTAACACTATATGTCCTCGCCAAAGAATGTCAATTAGGCAATCGTGTCCTGCCCATAACTTCAAGTCCCTTCAAGGGACACTCTAGATAAATCCATAATACAATGCCACAATGGCACCAATAGTGAAATTCCACGGGTAAGTGCAATGAATCCCAATTTAATAGCTGAATGCAGATGCTGCATGAAGAAGGGGCAAACTATAAAAGGATCGTAGGCGTGCAATTCCAAGGTGAGAGCAGGTAATGCCCTAGCAAACCTAAAATCTAAGTTAGAACTTTCAGAGATAGCTATAAGAGTTGTCAATATAAAATAATAAAAGACCCTTTTTAACTAAAAAAGAAAATTCACACTGAAACATATAAGATGAGATCTAGCAATTTCATAATGACGGATGAGATTATGATTAGTAGCTAATTACATGACAAGATGCAACTCAACAATTTGTGAGGCTATTTATGGGAAACTCAAAGCTAAAAGTTTCCAAGACATTACAAAGTTCCTAAAATCTGAACTTTAAGAGACACGAAAGATATTGATCATGATTGAGACGACAGCAGATGAACAGAAATAAGCCAGCATGAAGAGTTCCCTAAGTAGTAAAATTCAAAACTAACCTAAGTGTAATGATAACTGCATCTACAACATCACATGCCCACTCTGCAAATATTGTTTTCACAAAAATAACTAAACTCTTGTATCATTGAAAGTATTTGAAGCACGAAGCAAAAGAGAAAGTGCAGGATCTTCTACTTTTCTTGATCAAGGGTAAGTAACCTGTGTTAGTTTTTGAGGAGAAGCATTTTATTGAATTTGCTTTAAAAAATTAGAAATCATCTCAAGTTTTCAACATGAATTCACACCAAGAATAATGCTTTGAAACTTACCTCTGAGAGAGCAAGTCAACAGATGAATGACTTGCCACTTCTTTCACTGCACCTGCTACAATTTGAAAACATTCATTTCGACCAATTGAGAAGATTCAACTATAGGAATCTTTCGAGAACCTCCCCTGCCTACTTCATTCCCCTCCACACCCCTCCTATTATAACCAACCGCAAACTGGCAACAACATAAAACAGGAATATCAGAAATATTGTGGTTGAATATCATTAAACAGCCAGTAAAGTAAAAAACGATAATCAACCTAGACTATTGCATGCTTATCTACGAGGCATAAACATAACATGTACGATGCAGACATTTTGGTTAGGGAAATCAAGTACTAAGACTTAAAGATATAGAAGATCAAATCAATTGACAAGAAGATATAAAACAATTTACAAAAACTTATATGCTTGCCTACTACCAGTGCACACACAAAAACATGAATTTAAGACTATAAATTCGCATTCCATCTTTTGTTGGCAACTTGGACTGAACTTCTTGTCATAATGCTATCCTACATTGATTGTCCTAGCCCTAGCTTTCCTCATCATTGAAAGGTTCCATATTAAGATAATATCATCAATATCAGAATGCCCTTGCAACTTGGACTGAACTTCTTGTCATAACGCTATCCTACATTGATTGTCCTAGCCCGTAGCTTTCCTCATCACTGAAAGGTTTCATATTAAGATAATATCACCAATATCAGAATGCCCCCTTTCATTACTTCAGAAGCTATATTTCGACTTGTTTCCTCTTGCAATAAGCCTAGTCTCTGCACTATTCTTCAGCAACTATCTCGCTCTTTATTGAAGGATGTTTCTGTACCAAGTCCTAGACCATCTCAATGGAAGATAGATTTATTATTTGCTATAGCTCTATCCCACACAAAACTATAATGTTTCGATTCAAAATATTCCACACAAGCAAATAGGAAAACCTAACCAAACTAGCTCACAAAAGAGAACCTGTGATTCAGTGCAAAATTTCACCAGCTGAGAATAATTGCATTAAAACTCTTGCAAAGATTAAAATTACAACACTCAACTTCACAAACAAAAAGTGTAATGTCCCCTTTTCCTGCGCCAAAGGCCTAAGGGCCAAGTCGAGTCCAAGCCATGGTCAGACCCAAGGAGCTGTGGACGCTGGGAGCTATGGGGAGGGGGCCACGTGGTTCTAATAGTCTAATTTTGCGTTGAGGGTCACTTTTGGACCATGGCAACTTAAAGGGGAAAAGTAACTTAAGTTACTTTATTTTATTGGCCCCTCCGATGGAATGAAATGCGTCTAGGTCTATTGGGGCTCTTTTGCTTTGGAATGTATATAAGGATTTTTCGACGAAAGGAAAGGGAACTTTTGACATACATTTTATCGGTGTTACGCGGGGACGCGTCCCCCCCCTTTTCTACACGTCCGGGACGTCCCGGACGCCCTGGGGACGCGGGGACGTGGGGGAAACGTTTCCCCCACGTTTCCTTTTTTGGCGGGAGTGGGCGAAACGCCCTGGGGACGGCTGGGGAAGGAGGAAAACGTCCCGGGGACGTTGGGGACGGGGGACGGCGGGGACGTCTGGACGTCCCGGGAACTTCCCGAGACGGCGTCAGCGTCCCGCCGTCCCTACGCACGGCTACGCGTGTTTCAAAAAAAAAAACATACTTTTTAGACATTAAAACATTTTTTTTTTTATTGTATATGTCTAATAACATAAAAGTGACATTCCTAACCTAACCCTAACCCTAAAAGTGCTATTTTATGTTATAAATTAACAATATGGGCTCATTTCATATTCACACCAAGCAAGAGCAAGAGCAAGAGCAAGAGCAAGCAAGAAGAGAGCAAGAGCAAGAGCAAGAGCAAGAACAAGAGCAAGAGGTATTTATAATTTTATTTGCTTACAATACATGTTAAAGTTTTTTTTTTTTTTAAATTTAGAATCTAGATTATATTTGCATTTGTTAGGGGCTGTTTTTTAGCATTTGCATCTACATTCACAATGTAATCATGCATATGCCAATGCCATATAGTTTGTAGGATTTTTAAAAATGCATATTGCAATTGCATAGGGTTTGGTTATACAAACTACAATGTAAATGGTTACATTTTTTTTTTTAATTACATTTTTATTTCTAGTTTAAAATTTATATTATTTTTGCATTTTTTAGGGGTTGTTTTTTAGCATTTGCATCTACATTCATAATGCAATCATGCATATAGTTTGTGGGATTTAAAAAAATGCATCTTGCATAGGGTTTGGTTGTAAAATTTAAAATTTAAATGGCTAGGGTTTGGTTGTAAAATTTTAAAATTTAAAATTTAAATGGCTGGGTTTTTTTTAAATTAATTCATTACATAATCAATCAATCATATAGTTATGGTTGTTTTTAATTCATTGCAGCAATCATCACCATGAGTTCTTCTACTGAGACTGAGTATGAGTATGAATCAGAGCATGAATCAGAGCAGGAGAGGGTTGAACGGGAAGTTGAGATAGGTGGCCGTGGAAGAGTTGGTGATGCCACAATGGGGGAGAGTGAAGAAGGGGCACAAAATGTAGTGGCAACGGCAACTGGTAGTTCAGTTGGTAGTGCTACCAATTGCCCCTCTCAAATGTTGTCCAAATTTGCCATTGGACCATTTGATAAGAAGAAGCCATTGCAACAATTTGCCCAAATAATTGATAACCCCAAGTCTGGAGGGGGGAGCAAAGTATGGAAGTGCAACATATGTGCACTGACTTGGCATGGTAGTATCACTAGGACCAATGCACACTTGTTGCATCTTACAGGAAGGGGGGTTGGCACTTGTAAGGGTCTTTCACTAGAGCAGAGAGCTGAGATGGTGAGAATCTTCAATGGAAATACCACGGGCAATGTGCCAGAAGTTCGTGGTTCTACGGCTAATACTCCATTGAGCACTCATAGGACTGGCAAACATACTAATACTCTGGCTGGTTCTAGTTTTGAAGTGTCAGAAGTGGAAAGCAGAGGGAAGAGAAAGGCCGTGGGGGCAGCCCCAAATTCAGTTATTGACATGTTTGATTCAAAGGCAAGGGAAGAGGCAGATGATGCTATTGGGAAATTTTTCTATGCTTCTTGGGATTCCATTTAATGCTGCTCGCTCTCCTTATTACAAGGAGGCTATGGCTAAGGTTGCAAAAGCAGGTACAAGTTATGTGCCTCCTGGAGACACAAAACTCAAGGACAACAATCTTGGATAGAAACTATTCCAAGGTTAATGTATTGATGGAGGAGATGAAGGTGACATGGGTGTCACATGGATGTAGCATTATCATGGATGGGTGGACGGATATTAGACACCGTCCTCTCATCAATATCATTGTCTCTTGCAAAAATGGACCGTACTTCTTGAGAGCAATTGATTGTTCTGGGAAGCGAAAAGATGTTGAGTTTCAGTTTCAGATTTTGAAGGATGCCATTGAGGAGGTTGGACCTTCAAATGTTGTACAGGTTATCACAGATGCAGCTTATGTGTGCAGAGCAGCAGGCAAGCTAGTGGAGCGGGAATATAGGCATATTTATTGGACTCCATGTTGTGTGCATGCCATGAACAATGCACTGAAAGACATAGGGAAGATTCAGTGGGTTAATCCAGATAGTGACTGATGCCAGAGATGTGCAGAAGTTCATATGCAATCACCACACATCATTGGCACTTTTTCGAAATTTTTCGAAGAAGGAATTTTTGAAACCAATTGACACCCGCTTTGCATCCTATTTTATTTTGTTGGAGAGGATGTCTGAGTTGCAGGAGCCCCTGCAAATTATGATTATGACACAGGATTGGACTAGGTGGCGTGAGTCCAAGACAGATCAAGGGAAAAGAGTGAAGGAAGTGGTGTTGCGGGAAACATTTTGGGTTGATATGAAATACATCATATCAATTATAGCTCCAGTTTTTAGTGTCATCAAATATGGGGATTCTAACAGCCCCAATCTTGGTGAGATCTACGAGTGCATTGACAAAGCATGCTTGGGCAAATGAAGGCAGCTATTCGGGTGAGGGACCCCACTTTGGAGTTCTATAATGAACATATACAGCCCATTATTCAGCGGAGATGGGAGAAGTTGAACACTCCTCTTCATATGGCTGCGTATGCACTAAATCCCAAATGGTATGTGGAGAGGCCAGGCAGAGTTGTCCCATTGGATGATGATGAGGTGAAGAAGGGCCTTATGAAGGCTTTTAAAAAATGTACACTCCACAAGAGGCTTCACAGATCAGAATGGAGTGGCTTGACTTCACTGAACTCGATGGGTACAAAACATCAGCAAAGACAGACAGGGTAGCATTAGCACAGGAGAAAGCCAGTGAGTTGGTGGCGACTGTATGGGCTTCCAGGATTGCTGCGACCACTTGCCATTCGCCTCCTTTCCCAGGTTTCTAGCTCCTCTGCCTCTGAGAGGAACTGGTCTACGTATGGTTGGATACACTCTGTTAAGAGGAATAGGCTTACCTCTGCGAGAGCGGAGAAGCTTGTAGTTGTACACAGTGCTTTGCGTCTTATAGATCGCAAGACACCTGAGTACAAACAGACTCCAGCATTACGGTGGGATGTAGATCCCGAGGAGCCGAGGCAGGTTGAAGAGGACAATACTGTGCAGCGAGGATTGATTGGGCTTACCTTTGAGGACGAGGATGCTAGTACCAGCGAGGAGGAGTTCATGGATATTGCTTCAGATGTTGATTCTGATTTTTAGGTTGATACTTGTAGTTGTCCTCTTTTTTTGTAATATTGACAATAGACAATTGTTGGTGTATTTGGCTATGAGATTAATGATATGAATATTAGCTATTGTCACTTGATCAATCGTATTTTAGAATGGTTATATGAAATTTCAAATTTCAGCTTGTCTCATATTCAAGAATCAAAATTCAAATATGTATTATGAATTTTCAATTTATGACATTAACATATTGATATTAGACTTTATAGTGTATTTGATGTTTATGAGTTCAAGTTTCACCTTATTTAAATCTCAAATGGTTTTATTTCAGCTTATTTATATAATTTAGTCACTATATCTTTTTATTTTAAATATTTATATATTTTTTAATCAGCCGTCCCCCCGCCGTCCCCAAAATTTAGAAATTTTTTGCCGTCCCGGAAACCCCGTCCCGCCGTCCCCCGTCCCGTGTAACACTTGCATTTTATTGACCCCTTCACGTGCAATTGTTGTTTGCGCATCTACAACTTGTGGAGTCAAATCCCACAGGGACCCTAGCTTCGGTGGTGAGAGACCCGTCCCTAGCTAGCAGGGCATTCTTCGGTAGTGAGAGATCTACCCTAGTCTGTCATTTTGGAGCCGCTTTTAGGGCTGTGTGGCAGAGACATTATCAGAGGTTTAAGAGGAAGGATTTTGAGGGTTTTGGGGCATTTGGGGAAGATAATCAGAGGGGCTCTAGATCAGATTCACGGCAGCCATTTGGGTTGGGCATGGCAAAGCACGTTGAAGGTGCCTCCATCATTTTCCAACCCCATTCCAAGCAAGGCGACTTGCAACCTTTATTTGGGGGTTTTCCAGTCGGTCGTTTTCAGATCTGAAGGTGGAAATATTATTTCCTATATCTGTCAATGTTATTTCCAAAGACCCTTATTTTTGCTCTTGTATTTAGAGAGTAATGAACCTCGGAAGTTTTCCAGCTGTCTAGGGCACGCTGTGCTTTTTCTGGCAGCAGTTTAATTTGTGTAAAATTCCAAAAACAATTTTATTATGTCCTCTATAATAATATCAAGCTCTCTTTAAATTTTCAAGTAATTCGAGTGGATATCTTGGGAGATATTGATTTTATTTAGTTTGTTGTCCTTACTGTAAAAATCTGCATAAATCAGTATTTTCTTTGCTGCAATTTTCATATATTTTGTGCATTTTTAAGTAGTATCCCATAAGGGATATTTCAAAAAGTCTCATTGTCATTTGTCTTTTGATAAAAAAGCATGCAAGTGGTTAAATGAGAGAGAACTAGAGAGAAAAAGAGAAGATTCTCCAAGTTAAATTACACTCAACTTGGACTAAAGTGTAATGCATGACCTAGAGTGATAATTGCAATGTAAGATGATGGTGTGTCTCGATAAGTAAACCGAGTGTTAAAAAGTTATCCAGTCACTTAGAACATGATTTCAAAATACGATTAAGTGAACCTGAATATTTAATCACACACAACTAAGTGCATAATAAAGTACACTAGCACCCATATTAAGACTAATTGTGAAAATCATGCAAGGAGGGGGAAATTGCATGCCATCCTTTTTGTATTAACAACTTTCTTAAATTAAATCACATACCACCGAAGAGCTAGAGTAAAGATTGCAATGAATGACCTAAAGCTGAAGTGATTTCACCAAACCCAAGTTGTCGCATTCGAATTTGTGGAGGATAAAATTCGCAAAAAAATGTTACTACAAAAATCAGCCATAGAATTGGGAAGAGTGTTGGATTCAATTGAATATATTCAGCAAAACTTTCAGAAAATAGACTTCCGATATGTCCCAAGCTATATTGCCAGGAAATGGGTGCAAGTACGGGTCCGAAATGCGGAAACATCAATTTTCAAAAAAACCTTGGGTACGAAACGTTACGGAAACGTCTGTACAATATATTATAAAAAAATTTAAAAAATAAATTTATATATATATGCATAGTACTCATTTTCAAAATTTTAGTCCATGGACCATAAGAGATAAAGCACTCAAAATATTTTGTATTCATTGAAGTTCTAAAGATTCATCATTCAACATGGTTACAATTTCAATGTTTCATATATACATGATTATAATCTAGATTCTAGAATATATCATCTAGATTTTCTTTTAGTTTGTTTGATCATCATCCGAGAACAGATTATTGGTTGGCAAACATTTTATCAAGCAACGGTTTTACTATCCATATACATTTCCACAGAGATCCTACTGGTCACTAATCTAAATGTAACAAAGAGGTTAACAATGAGAATTTGTCCCAGATGCTGACACAGTAAAAGTAAGTTTTGCGACTCACTTGGCACTTAACAGTAAGAATAGCTATTTACTTGGCACTTAATAATAATATTTTCAGCTCTATGAGGAAATTGAAAAATATACAAGCGTTAATATCTCATCTATTCTTCTTTTACTTGCTCCATAACATTCTGTAAATCCCTCTGGTAGTTTTGGGAGATTTTGTTCTCCATCGGTGCAAGTAATCTGGACATTTTGGAAAAGACAGGTAGACTAGCTTACAGCCCTCGGCAATATTTTGCCATTTAAACAAGAAAATCCAAGATAGACTGCCTTCAATCCATTACAATATTTTGTCGTGAGAATAAAAATAAATTGTTTCTTAAAATAATAAAATAAGACTATTAATATAACAAGAATAACTGAAGGAACGCATCGAACGCCCCGAAATGTCGGGGACATTTCTGGAATGTTTCGACACATTTCGCACTGCTTCCATACCGGAAACGTTTCAAGCAGGGTACAGGGGCTGGGGACATTTCCTGGCAGCATAGTTTCCCGTCCCAATGAACCAAGATAGGGGGCTGATGCTTTGGCAAATTGGGCGTTGGACAAATCTGATATAGTCTATTATGGTCTCCCCACGTTGGTGGTCATCACAAACTAGGGATGCTATCTACTCTCTTCTTTCTTTAGATGATACCAAGATTTGGAATCTGTAATTGCTTGACGAATGTGTATATGTGGATAGTGATGTATTTCTTGCTTAGTTGTATTTGGAATGCTAGAGTTCTGCACTACACCTCTTAGGCTAAGTACTAGGTCTATAGTGTGTATGTTTGGAAATCAGACAATGTAACTTTGTCATCTACTCTTGAATAAAATAGCTTCTTTTTAAAATTAAAAAAACTCAGTCATAGAAATCGTTATTAAATTTGACTTTAAAAAAAAAAGTATGTTTGTCTTTTAGATTACATATTCAAAAAGAAAGAAAGAATGAATTTCAATGAATTTTTATGAAGTTTTAGCAAATTTCAACAAATTTTAATGAATTTTAACGATTGTAAAAAAAAATAAGTGGTATTTGTTATTTGGCAAATTTTGATATTTTTACATAAAATTTGCGAATGTGGTTACTTTAGGACCAAACCAGAACATCAAAATCAAAATCAACAAAATCCCTCCAACTAAGAATGGTGTTGGTGTAACAACAAACAGACAAGTGCTCCGTAACAAATGCACGATAAGGTGCAAAAGAAACAAACACCAAACATCAGGTGCTGGTGTAACAAAGCTAGAGAAGTGCTTTGCAACAAGTGCACAGGTATGTGTAAAAGAAGCAAACACCAAATGTCACAACAATGCTAAGGATACTAAACTTGAATTATGCAGAGGTGAAGAAAATCTGCCACCAGTGCAGCAAAAGTCCGAACCCTGTCAAAATTGAGCTACTCTGCATTGTGCTCTGATACCATGTCTAGACTAATATCTTCTGCACATACACACAGATTTTAAAACCTAACAAAACTGGCTCATAAAAGACAACTCATAGTTTGGTACAAAATTGCACCCGCAGAATAATAGCATTTATACTCTTAAATTGATTTACAAATCTGACTCTCTAGTTCACAAAATAAAAAGCCTCAATGCCTTGTTATAGAAAACTGCATGAGGTGGTTAAGTGAGACAAAGGCCAAAACTAGAAGATTCTTGAAATCAATCTTTCATTCAATTTGGACTAAAGTCTAATGCATGACCTAGAGTAATAATTACATTGTATTATGGTGGCGAGTCTAGATAAGCCAACTGAGTCTTAAAAACATATCTGGAAGATCACACAAAATGTGTTTTTGAATACAATTAAGTGCATATTTAATCACACGCAATTGAAGTGCATAATTAAAATATGCTAACATACTCCTAAATGAAATGTATTTAAATATTCCAAAACTTATGTCCAAGGGCCGACTACATTAAAAATATGTTTCTGGCACTATAATTTTCCATTCAATTGTGTACATCCAATGGTAGACATAATGATTGGTAATTTGGTTCTATCTTCTATTATAGCAAATAACCCAATTTGTTTTACTAATATAAACCAGGATTATTGTCCATCAACGACTCCAAGTATCTTCTCCGGCCTATGTCCAGTATTAAGTGCATATTTAATTACAAACAAAACATGTTTTAGAATAAAATTAAGTGCATATCTAATTACACGCAATTTAAATGCAGAATTAAAATATGCTAACATTCTCCTAAATGAAAAGTATTTAAATGGTCCAAAACTTATGTCCAATTTCAATAAAAATGTTTCTGGTACTATAATTTGCCATTCAATTGCGTAGACCCAATGTTAGACATAATGATTCATTCTTTCTCCTATGCTATAGCAAAAACCCAAATTGTTTTACTAATATAAACCAGGATTATTGTCCATCAACAACACTCAAGTGTCTTCTTCTGCCTATCTCACTCATCTGATGCTTATGTATTGTTATCAAACAGAACTCTTAACAGACAAGGACTTCCCAGATCATATTGGAATATTTTTCTATCCATGGAATCTTTTACACATAAAAGAGGAAGACTGACTTATAGGTTAGGAAATCTCCCATCCATATTATTAAGGTGCCACAAATAACTACTCATGCTCCTAGCATAAGTTATAGTTCAATATAAAGAAAAAAATCCAGTAAGGTGAATATAACATGATATAATGTGTTTCTGGCAGCAAAATGATTGACTGAGCTACTAGTAATATAGACCTCAATAGAAAGCACCCCATCCCAAATCAGTTCTGAATAAGACCTTAGAAAAGTCCTCTAAGGAAGTTGTTAAAAATGAACTCCATGCATATGTACTTTAGCTACAGTGGCCTTCACAATTCACCTCAGTGGGATATACAAGAAGATGATAAAAAGATCCATGCACAAAACAGCTGATGTCAGTTCTGCTTTTAGATGATCAAATTTCACAATGTAAGGAATTATAGGCTATTGGCTACAAGGATAGCCACTTTTCCTTTCACGTGGTTGGTGTATTCATGGAGTGTACTATATGTAAGCAAATTACCAGCACAGAAGCAGAATAGGATTTCAATTCATGTCCAGTGATTATATATTGATGGAAGTGTCCGATTTGAAAAACATTGCATACCACTAGGAACCCTAGAAGGAAAGATGAACCCATTCTATCACCCTACCAAAGCTGGGTAGGGATTTTTAAACTTCAATCACAAACAATAGACATGCTTCCTTGTTACCATACCCATTTATTTAGCACGTATTGTTTCATTGTGAGGTTTATTAATCTACCTTCTAAAGCTCATAAATAATAATAATTTCTCCCTCTTTTGTGCTTACAGGATGAGGAATCTTCTACTCACCTTTTTTTTGTAATGTCCCCAAAAGGACTCTTATTACCCCAGATTGGATTTTAGACAAATCCCAACCTCAAATGTAATTTATAGAAATTATGATAAAATATAAAATGCAGATCTGAATATTCTAAGGAAATGGCAACTTGCATGAGGTATAAAAATCAGTCCAAACTAAAGTGAAACAACTGAATATTCAATGGAATCAACTCAACATATTTTATGAAGATAAAATCAAGAGATAAATACCATTTCTGACCTCAAAAACAGGCTGTAATTATTTTATATAATTCTGCAGATAGCTGCCTCAGACACAGCTGAAAGTGGCCCTTCCTCAACACCAAAATTTCTGAAAATTAGATGATCTGATTTATAAAAATCAGAAGTAATATCAACAACTGAAACAGCCCCAAAAACAGCCACAAAGCACCATATAACAGCTCCTTAGGTGGTCGCTCCACCTGGGAAAGAATGGGGAATATAACCACAATTTTCTCTTTCAAACCCTTGACCAAAATCTGCAAAGTACAGCCCTCAAAATGCTTGGAAAACTACTGGAAAACACTTGAAAAATACTATTAACTCAGTGATTTGCAATGGAAACCCCAGGGTGGAGAATCCTCTCAACTAGGAGAAGGGTTTTCGTCCTCAAGAGTGAATCTCTAAGGGTTTTTATCCTTAGAAGATTGAAGATGCAAGCTCAAAGCTTAACATACAAATCAGATTTCATAAAATAGACAAGTGATGCTCTCCTCAAGCAAGTCGACTTGCTTATATAGAGCTAATGGACCAACTTGCCTCCCTTAACATCCAATCAAATTTTTCCTCCTTATTTAATGTCTTTCCCACTTGCTTTTATCTCCTAAGGAGGTCGCATTTTCCCTTGAATAAATAAACATTGCCAAATGTCTTTTTCCTTTTTCTATTTTTATTTTATTATTAAGTCTATAATAACTTTATTATAAGTGCTTTTATAATATTTTCTTTTTTCTTTTTATTTGCACTTTATAATAAATTATTATGACTTAAGTTCCCTTGTGCTCATCCCTTAGCTATCGGGGAGACAAAATGGGCTAAGGGTCTTCGACCGAGAAGGGGATATTACAATCCTCCCTTCCCAAAATTGCTTTCCCTCAAGCAATTCCAAACTCGTTTGTCCAAGTGCCATGCACAAGAGACAAAACATGTTGAAGTGATCCAAAAGCCTGGCCCTTATACCTGTCAAGTGGGCTAAATCTTGCCACCATCTACCACTCTCAAGATGATCATATATACAAGGTTGCATCCAAGGTATCACATACTTCAGATTGCAGATTTCATCTTCTAATTCATCATTTTTCTCAAAACAAATTTGAATATGCAATAATATATATGATATTATCTCACTTGTCCCATACCTTGTGATGTCTCCATGATCAACAATGGGCTGAATTATTTCATGAGACAACTGTTGCGATAACATGCTCCTTTCTTCACCATCCTTATCCTGTGCAATCTGCTCTTCTTGGATTGATCCTTCCATGCTTTTGGCTGCCACAATTTGAGGAATACCATTCCTCATGCCTTGCTGCCCACTAGTTGAATAAGTCTTTGGCTGCCCAAATGATCCCTTTTTCTTTTGGGCTGAAACATCTTGTTCAATTTTGCATTCCTCTTTGCCTTCCCTACAAATATTTTGTTCAATGGAAGTCATACCTTTTTTCTAGAAGCTTCTTCTTCTTCACTTGGCTGTAGATCTGATTTGTCCTCCTTTGGGTGTAGACTCCATGGCTTCATTTCCTTGCTTACCCTTGCCATCTTGCACATCAAATCTTTCTAGAAACTTTTGTGAGAAATCTGCAAGTGAAGCAATGGATTCAACCCCTTGGGTCTTCAACATTTGGTGCCACCATTTATGTGCTACTCCATCCATGTATCTAGAGATGAGCATGAGGGCATCATCCTGACACATAGGATTACAACACAAAAATGTCTCAAATTCCTTCAACCACAATCTAGCAGATATTTCATTAGTGCCATCAAAAAATGGAACTTGGGTCCACTTCATTTTTTTCTTGCTTGCATTCAAATCTAATTTCTATTTTTTTTTTCTTTAGGAGGATCCTTGCTCGATACCACTGTAATGTCCCCAAAAGAAATCTTCTTACCCAGACCTCAAAATGGAATTTAGAAAAATCTACCCTAAGAAATGAAGTTACGATACCCGTAATGTCCCCAAAAGAAATCTTCTTGCTGATTGGAATTTAGACAAACCCCAACCTCAAAATGCAATTTATAGAAATTATGATAAAATATAAAATGCCAATCTGAATATTCTAAGGAAATGGTGACTCGCATGAGGTATAAAAATCAGTTCAAACCAATGTTTTAAAAATCGGAACCGGACTCGGAACCGGCTGAGGTCCGGACCGGACCGGTTCAAACTTAATGAACTAGTTTACTAAAAAATACATAAAATTTTATATTTTTAATGAAAATAATATATTTGAAAGGTTAAAAACCATAATTCCAACAAGTACACACAGAATATGCAAAGTTTTCTCTTATATATATGCAAGAAAGGTGTTTATAGCAAAATGGCACGAACTCCAAGTCCAATACACAATACATATATCATAGATGAGATTTCGAAACAAAATACATAGACAATGAGGCTCTAAATGGTCTCCAATGATCAATCTCCATAGTTCAAGACTCCAAAAAAACAACATGATATGATCATTGATACATTACAAATACTACAAGTTACAAAACTCTAGAATAAACTAGATGACATCAATGATCAATCATCATGATCAAACTCTGCACCGCTGCTGGAAATGGGATCCTCAAGGTCATCCTCATCAATATGATCACCGGCCTCTGGCTCTGACTCGGACTCATCCAAATCCTCAGGTACATCTGCAACAACTGGAGCTGCACGGGGTTGGGGAGTAGCACGAGTGCGACTAGTGCCTGCTGTGTCTCGTGACGATGGCGGCGGTGCTGCTAATGGCTCATCAGATTCTTGATCCAAACCCATCCACCCCAAGTCATCGGGATCAAACTTCATTTGGTGACTCTCCTCTACCCATTTCAAGTTGGATCTATATCATCCAAGACAATGGGATCGATGATCAGTCTTTGGTTCAACAATGGTTACGCCTTAACCGAAAGGTCATGATGCACAAAGACAAGATCATTCAACCGTTGTTGTTCCAAACGGTTTCTCTTCTTCGTGTGAATCCGCTCAAAGATGGACCAGTTGCGCTCGCACCCAGAAGCACTGCAAGTTTGGCTCAGGATCCTAATTGCAAACTTTTGCAATTGAGGACACTGACTACCAAATGAATCCCACCAATGTGCTGCGATAAAAAATGTAAATGTTTAATTATTAAACAATGACAACAGAAAGTTAAAAAAACACAATTAAAAATTAAAAGTAAAACTTA
This sequence comes from Taxus wallichiana var. yunnanensis, assembly GCA_018340775.1. Taxonomy (NCBI): domain Eukaryota; kingdom Viridiplantae; phylum Streptophyta; class Pinopsida; order Cupressales; family Taxaceae; genus Taxus; species Taxus wallichiana. Next base: position 603,352,890 of record CM031241.1, on the reverse strand, counting down.
TAACTTAAAGGTTAAAGCGTAATTCAACAAATTAGATTGTCTTATGCTAAAAATTCATGATTATTCATTAAAAATTTTAATCAAATGAACTTCAAAAAACTTAGAATTTCTTACCTGGTTGGTCCACATCCCTTGCAATCTTTGCAAGGTTTTTCCCAAAGGTTCCTGTGGCTCTGCTGAAGAAGCTGATTTGTCGGTGAACCTCAAGTTGTTGCATCTCATCAGGGACCATGCGCTCTAGGCACTCGTACAAACCATCTTTTACTTCTCCTGTTTGATCTTCTCCAAGTTGAGCTCTGTAATGATATTTTGGGTTCAAGAAATACCCAAGTTGCATGTATAGGGCAATGGAGTTGATTGTTCCATCTATTATCTATGATCTCCCATATAGGCCCATACTTAGTTACCCTGTCTTTGTATGCTGCCCTTATCTGCTCCTTTGCCTGATCCATAGCCTCATAAATATAGCCCATGGCTAATTTTTCCCCATCCACCAACCGCAACACCTTAACAAGAGGCTCAGCAACTTTCACAATCTCTGCTGTTTTTTTCCAAAATAAATTATCAAAAAGTTTCTTCTTTGTGTCTTTCCCATCCTGCTTCCCGGCTCCACTTTGATGCATTCCATTCATCACTTGAAAACATCCTTTTCAAGTTCATCGTTGTTGGGAAATAAGAGATCGCAACGTGAGAAAGTTCGTTTTGCAAATCTCGTGATGGTGGCCTAACAAATTCTTTGCCCTCGTTGTTCTTCCTCATTAGGTTCAATACCCATGAGTGATTATAGATGTATTTGGTGATGCTCTTGCCATGCTCTACAGTGTTCTTGATCCAATCTTTTTTCCCTATATCCTCAAGCATGAGGTCTATGCAATGTGCAGCACATGGAGTCCAAAATATTGTTTTGTGTTTAGCCTCTAACATCTTACCAGCAAGAACATAATTAGATGCATTATCTGTTATGATTTGTACAACATTTTCTACCCCCACCTCTAAAACAATCTCATCCAAAAGCTCAAACAATAAATTTGCATCTTTTACCCTATCAGATGCATCTACTGATTTCAAAAACATGGTACCTTGTGGACAAGAGGCAAGAAAATTTATTATTGTGCGGTTCTTGCCATCACTCCACCCATCTGACATGATAGTGCATCCTGTTTTGGCCCATGAAGCTTTGCAACCTTTCAAATATTCATCTATGGATGCAACTTCTTTCTTCAAAAGTGATCCTCTCAAGTCATGCATACTAGGGCCTTTGAAGCCCTTACCAGCAACAACAATGGAATCAAACATCGGTTGGTAATAAGGTGAGCGGGCAGCATTGAAAGGGATATCTGCATCATACCACCATCTAGCAATGTACTCAAAAGTCTGCTTCTTTGTATTGCTTCTTCCAATGGTTATCCAAGGTAGGCTGATTTTGTGTTGGCATGGAGGCACTAGCAGTGGCAGGTGTGGAAGATGGAAAAAACTTTGAATGTTCTTTCTTTTTTGAGGCCGGTTTTCTCGACTATGAGTGGATGGGGGAGGTATATATTGAAAGGGGTCTCTAACAGTCACAGAAGGGTCAGAGCAAGATCCTTCAACACTCAAGGCATGTTCCCTCTTCTCCCTATTTCAGCTTCCATCTCTTTTTGCCTAGCCTTCTCTTCTCTATGTTTTTCAAGCATGTTTTTCATTTCCAACCTAATGTCATCAATACCAGGTGCCTCACATGGGGTAACTTGGCCTCTTTGACCAGCCAAGTGTTGTTTCAACCTATGAATCCCCCCTTGATGTGTTTCTTACAATATTTACAAAAAACTTGATCATCAATTGTGTCTGCATGGGCCCATGTAGGGTCTTTTGATTTGGGGGCCATTGCAAATGCAAACAAATCTGAAAATGCAAATAAAAAATAAATAAATTTCCTATTTCTTTTTTAATAAAATTTACAAATAAGAGGCAAGTTTAAAATGTAACATACCTTTCAATGTGCACACAAATGAGGTGAGTAAATGCTCCAAGCTTGTATATAGCACCACAAAGAGCCCACACTCCAAATGTAGATGTAAATGCCACCACAAAGAGCCCACACTTGATACCAAACAACTCCAAATGAACACTATTCAAGGCTGCCCCAATCCTCCAAATCCTTGCAAATAAGAGAGGTGCTCACAAATAGAGGTGAGGTGCTCACAAATGGATGCCAATATCACCACAAAGAGCCCACAAGCAATGCCAAACAAACTCCAAGCCTCCAACTTCCAAGCTCACTACAAAAAATAAACTCTTCAATCTTATGCTCACAAATGCTCAATGAGAGAGGTGTGAAGTGATAGAGGGGGTGTATTTATCATACTAAATTAGGGTTTAGAAGCAATTAAAAATAAAAGAAAACATTCAAAAACGCGTTTTTTCCACGCTGGCGCCGCGCACAGGAAAAAAAGTACGAACCGGCTGTTCCGCATGAACCGGACGGTTTGGGCTAAAACCGGTCGGGCGGTCCGAGTTAGAGGCCGATTCAAATTTTTTAGTCGAACCGGTCAAACCGGCCGGTTCCGGTTCCGGTTTGACCGGTTTTTAAACACTCGGTTCAAACTAAAGTGAAACAATCGAATATTCAATGGAATCGAACTCAGCATATTTTATGAAGATAAAATCATGCGATAAATACCATTCGACCTCAAAAACAGGTTGTAATTATTTTATATAATTCCAAATAAGTGCCTCGTACACAACCGAAAGTGGCCCTTTCAACACCAAAAATACTAAAATGAAATCAAATATTTCTAAACATTAGATGATATCTAAAATTAGATGATTTACAAAAAAATCAGAAGTAATATCAGCAACTGAAACAGCCCCAAAAATAGCCACAAAGCACCATATAACAACTCCTTAGGTGGTCGCTCCACGGGAAGAAATGGTGAATATAACCACAATTTTCTCTTTCAAACCCTTGACCAAAATCTGCAAAGTACAACCCTCAAAATGCTTGGAAAACTACTAGAAAACACTTGAAAAAGACTACTAACTCAGTTATTGGAATGGAAACCCTGTGGTGGAGTATCTCCTCAACTAGGAGAAGGGTTTTTGTCCTTCTATTAGACTCTTGGAAGGTTTTTGTCTTCGAGAGTAAATCTCTAAGGGTTATCGTCCTTAGAAGATTGAAGATGCAACCTCAAAGCTCAAAGCTTAGCATACAAATCAGATTTCATAAAATAGACAAGTGATGATCTCCTCAAACAAATCGACTTGCTTATATAGAGCTAATGGACCAACTTGCCTCCCTTAACATCCAATCATATTTTTCCTCCTTATTTAATGCCTTTCCCACTTGCTTTTATCTCCCAAGGAGGTCACATTTTCCCTTGAATAAATAAAACATTCCAAAAGCCTTTGTCCTTTTTCTAATTTTATTTTATTATTAAGTCTATAATAACTTTATTATAAGTGCCTTTATAATATTTTCTTTTTTTCTTTTTATTTGCACTTTATAATAAATTATTATGACTTAAGTTCCCCTTGTGCTCATCCCTTAGCCATTGGGGAGACAAAATGGGCTAAGGGTCTTCGACCGAGAAGGGGATATTACATTTTCCTCCGCCTCGGGTTGTTAATATTCGAGCGACAACTTGCGACTCTCTTCAATCCGAGGTGGAAGAATTTTGAATCCATTGAACAAGTTGTCAAAGAGTGGCGAGGATGCTTCCCTACAGACAAAGGCTTCTTCAGATTGTGGAGTGGGATCTCTCTTCTTCTTTGGAACACCTGGAAAGAAAGAAACAATTGACTTTTTCAGCAAAGTAGCAAAGATGACTCTTATATTTGGGAAAAAACAAAAATAAATATAGTTGAAACTCTCAAACATAAGATACCTTTACCCAACACCCTTTCTATGGAATGGAAACATATTTGTAATCAGCTATCTCTTGAACCAAGAGAAGCCACTTTACCCCGTTTTCATATTAACAAGGAAAGAAAGAGAGACACTCAAGTCAAGGCCCCTCCCTCAAAGTTATGAACGGTTGAACACGAGTGGTGCTTCTAGAGGTAATCCATGCAAGGCTGTTATGGGAGGCATTGGTAGAAACCATGAGGGTGACGTGCAATTCTTTTTTGCTGTAAATCTGGGTGTTACTACCAATAATATCGCAGAGATGAAAGCAATCTATAAAGGTATGCAAGAGGCTGTAAAGAGTGGCTGGCTGAAAATTCAAATTAGATCAGACTCTCAAATTGCTATCAAGGTATTATCTCATAGAAGAGCCACTCTTCCACCAAATTGGCAAATCTTCAAAGAAGTCTGGAAGATTAAAAATTGCAAGAAAATTTTTAGTGAAGTACAATTTGTACACATTCCCGAGATAGAAATAAAATTGCAGATGGTTTAGCCAATTGGGCTCTTGATAATAAGGATCTCCTATGCTATGGCTTGCCTCCTATATGGTGGTCCAACCAGCTCCAAGACGACATCAGATACATTCTCAACCTTGAATCCTCACTATGATGATCAGTAATTGCTTGTGTTGTATAGTGCTACCATTGACCAATAGTTTCCAGGCTTGGCATAGCCATATATGTAAATTTGATTACCATCTAATATAAAATCTTTGTTTTTTTTTAAATAGTAAAAATAATAATTTCTCCCTCACCTAACCAAACTTCCAAAAATATGCAATGAGTAAACTATAAAAGCAATCCTAGTCAACAAAAAGCATTTACATCAAACTTATGTTTTAAAACCGTCAAACCGAACCGAACGGAACCGGCCGGTTTGACCGGTTTGAAAAAAAAAAAGTTAAACCGGCCTTTGAACCGGACCGCCAGCGGTTTGGGCTAAACCGCCAAACGTTTTTTTTTTCATCGCGCGGCAAGCAAAAGGAAAACGCTTTTTTATGTTTTTTTATTTTTAATTGTTTCTAAAGTGACTAAACCCTAATTTAGTGTGATAAATACCCCCCCCCTCTATCACTCCACACCTCTCTCATTGAGCATTTGTGAGCATTTGTGAGCAAAAGCATTTCAGGAGCATAAGATCAAGAGTTTATTTTTGTAGTGAGCTTGGAAGTGGAGGCTGGAGTTTGTTTGGCATTGCTTCAGGGGCTTTTTGTGGTGATATTGGCAGCCATTTGTGAGCACCTCACCTCTATTTGTGAGCACCTCTCTTATTTGCAAGGATTTGGAGGATTGGGGCAGCCTTGAATAGTGTTCATTTGGAGTTGTTTGGTATCAAGTGTGGGCTCTTTGTGGTGGCATTTACATCTACATTTGGAGTGTGGGCTCTTTGTGGTGCTATATACAAGCTTGGAGCATTTCCTCACCTCATTTGTGTGCACATTGAAAGGTATGTAACATTTTAAACTTGCCCCTTATTTGTAAATTTTATTAAAAATGAAATAGGAAATTTATTTATTTTTTATTTGCATTTTCAGCTTTGTTTGCATTTGCAATGGCCCCCAAATCAAAAGACCCTACATGGGCCCATGCAGACGTAATTGATGACCAAGTTTTTTGTAAATATTGTAAGAAACACATCAAGGGGGATTCATAGGTTGAAACAACACTTGGCTGGTCAAAGAGGCCAAGTTACCCCATGTGAGGCACCTGGTATTGATGACATTAGGTTGGAAATGAAAAACATGCTTGAAAAACATAGAGAAGAGAAGGCTAGGCAAAAAGAGATGGAAGCTGAAATAGGAGAAGGAGGGAACATGCCTTGAGTGTTGAAGGATCTTGCTCTGACCCTTCTGTGACTGTTAGAGACCCCTTTCAGTATATGCCTCCCCCATCCACTCATAGTCGAGAAAATCGGCCTCAAAAAAGAAAGACCATTCAAAGCTTTTTTCCATCTTCCACACCTGCCACTGCTAGTGCCTCCATGCCAACACAAAATCAGCCTACCTTGGATAACCATTGGAAGAAGCAATACAAAGAAGCACTTTTGAGTACATTGCTAGATGGTGGTATGATGCAGATATCCCTTTCAATGCTGCCCGCTCACCTTATTACCAGCCGATGTTTGATTCTATTGTTGCTGCTGGTAAGGGCTTCAAAGGCCCTAGTATGCATGACTTGAGAGGATCACTTTTGAAGAAAGAAGTTGCATCCATAGATGAATATTTGAAAGGTTGCAAAGCTTCATGGGCCAAAACAGATGCACTATCATGTCGATGGGTGGAGTGATGGCAAGAACCGCACAATAATAAATTTTCGCCTTCTTGTCCACAAGGTACCATGTTTTGAAATCAGAGATGCATCTGATAGGGTAAAAGATGCAAATTTATTGTTTGAGCTTTTGGATGAGATTGTTTTAGAGGTGGGGGTAGAAAATGTTGTACAAATCATAACAGATAATGCATCTAATTATGTTCTTGCTGGTAAGATGTTGGAGGCCAAACACAAAACAATATTTTGGACTCCATGTGCTGCACATTGCATAGACCTCATGCTTGAGGATATAGGGAAAAAAGATTGGATCAAGAACACTGTAGAGCATGGCAAGAGCATCACCAAATACATCTATAATCACTCATGGGTATTGAACCTAATGAGGAAGAACACTGAGGGCAGAGAACTTGTTAGGCCAGCCATCACGAGATTTGCAACGAACTTTCTCACGTTGCAATCTCTTATTTCCCAACAACAGAACTTGAAAAGGATGTTTTTAAGTGATGAATGGAATGCATCAAAGTGGAGCCGGAAACAGGATGGGAAAGACACAAAGAAGAAACTTTTTGATAATTTATTTTGGAAAAAAACAGCAGAGATTGTGAAAGTTGCTGAGCCTCTTGTTAAGGTGTTGCGGTTGGTGGATGGGGACAAATTAGCCATGGGCTATATTTATGAGGCTATGGATCAGGCAAAGGAGCAGATAAGGGCAGCATACAAAGACAGGGTAACTAAGTATGGGCCTATATGGGAGATCATAGATAATAGATGGAACAATCAACTCCATCGACCTATACATGCAGCTGGGTATTTCTTGAACCCAAAATATCATTACAGAGCTCACTGAGAAGATCAAACAGAGAAGTAAAAGATGGTTTCAGACGAGTGCCTAGAGCGCATGGTCCCTGATGAGATGCAACAACTTGAGGTTCACCGACAGATCAGCTTCTTCAGCAGAGCCACAGGTACCTTTGGAAAAACCTTGCAAAGATTGCAAGGGATGTGGACCAACCAGGTAAGAAATTCTAAGTTTTTTGAAGTTTATTTGATTAAAAATTTTAATGAATAATCATGAATTTTTAGCATAAGACAATATTTTTCTAATTTGTTGAATTACGCTTTAACCTTTAAGTTATAAGTTTATGTTTTACTTTTAATTTTTAACTGTGTTTTTAACTTTCTGTTGTCATTGTTTACTAATTAAACATTTACATTTTTTATCGCAGCACATTGGTGGGATTCATTTGGTAGTCAGTGTCCTCAATTGCAAAAGTTTGCAATTAGGATCCTGAGCCAAACTTGCAGTGCTTCGGGGTGCGAGCGCAACTGGTCCGTCTTTGAGCGGATTCACACGAAGAAGAGAAACCGTTTGGAACAACAACGGTTGAATGATCTTGTCTTCGTGCAGTACAACCTTCGGTTAAGGCGTAACCAGTTGTTGAACCAAGACCGAGCATCGATCCCATTGTCTTGGATGATATAGATCCAACTTCAGAATGGGTAGAGGAGAGTCAGCCAGCAGAGTTTGATCCCGATGACTTGGGGTGGATGGGTTTGGATCAAGAATCTGATGAGCCATTAGCAGCACCGCCGCCATCGTCACGAGACACAGCAGGCACTAGTCGCACTCGTGCTACTCCCCAACCCCGTGCAGCTCCAGTTGTTGCAGATGTACCTGAGGATTTGGATGAGTCCGAGTCAGAGCCAGAGGCCGGTGATCATATTGATGAGGATGACCTTGAGGATCCCATTTCCAGCAGCGGTGCAGAGTTTGATCATGATGATTGATCATTGATGTCATGAGTCATCTAGTTTATTCTAGAGTTTTGTAACTTGTAGTATTTGTAATGTATCAATGATCATATCATGTTGTTTTTTTGGAGTCTTGAACTATGGAGATTGATCATTGAGCCTCAATGTCTATGTATTTTGTTTCGGAATCTCATCTATGATATATGTATTGTGTATTGGACTTGGAGTTCGTGCCATTTTGCTATAAACACCTTTCTTGCATATATATAAGAGAAAACTTTGCATATTCTGTGTGTACTTGTTGGAATTATCGTTTTTAACATTTCAAATATATTATTTTCATTAAAAATATAAAATTTTATGTATTTTTTAGTAAACCGGTTCATTAAGTTTGAACCGGTCCGGTTCCGGTCCGGTTCCGGTTCCGGTCCGGTCCGGACCTCGGCCGGTTCCGAGTCCGGTTCCGATTTTTAAAACATTGCATCAAACTAATTATAAATCCTCTTATTTCATGTGTTAGTATGCAGTCACACTACCCCACGGGCATTCCTTGTCCCCTGTTCATCTTAGATGATTAAGCAATTACGTTTAAAATAAAATAAAATTTAATCATGGTCCACAACATTTCATTTATAGATGGATTGTGATGACAATCTTTCCTCCACAAGAAGAAACTTAAAATCTTAAACACCCATACGTACAGAGATGGTCTTTATCAAACTTTTTGCAGAGCTAGAAATTAAATAGTTATCAGGGATTCAATTCGTGGAGTTCTAAATCAGCAGTTTTTGCAGCATAACACCACAAACCAACCCGAATAAAAATAGAAATACAAAGAATAAAAGTCAATGCCACTACAAAACTCAATGTTCTCGAAGTAAATATGCACCTTTCAATTTGTCAATTAAAATTATAACTTTGTGAGGAGGGGGGGGAGAGAGAGAGAGAGAGAGAACCTTGAGTGGCGTTTCAGCCTTGGATTCTGTATCGCATATGTGCTCCTTTACAAGTTTTACCACTATATTGTGAAGATCCTCTTTCTTCAGGAGACATGTTGCTTGAACAGGAAGAATACGATGGCACCACCTGAGATAGAAAAAATTGACAGTAAAGCAATACAATAATTAATTACATAATATCCCAGTGGCAAAAGTAACATGCATGGTTTACAATATGGTAACGAGGTAGTTTTATCAGAAGAGATTCAAGACGAATGATAAACGCGGATAGAAATAAACAATAAACATCATTGAAATGTGGCTGAAAATAATTAATTTCATCAATAGTATCCTGCAAGAATTCATACTATTACAGAGTCTCCTCCAAGTTCTCACGGATACATAAATACATATTTACTAAGTTATCAGGAAACAGAAATTGATCCAAAGTATGGAAACACCAACTTGGAAACAAAATGGCATGGAAACATCTGTATGATAAATTACCAAAAATATAAATATTTATTAAAAATGCATAGTACTCATTTTTAGACATAGAAGATGAAACACTTAAAAATATAGTATTCATGAAAATTCAAAACATTCAACATACTTAAACTTTCAACTATTTAAGTGACATCATGTTTTACAGGTTCAAATATGTAAATGTAAATAAACTCAAATTAGTTCACTATGTGTGGAATAATCTGGATAAATCGTCAAGATTCTCCTCAATATCAGTATCTAAATTACTGGTCCCCCGAACCCGCCAATGTCTGCCGCTAAAAGTCTGGAATGCAAAAGAAAAAACTGTTCTGTTCTACCTTCTTTGACTTGATTTTTACTTTTGTTAACGTTTTTAGCTTTTTAGTTTTTGGAATAGTTAACTATGGTAAGCAGGTGGGTTTAGGGTAGGTGAGCTTAGTTTTAGGGTTTCTTTTTTTTGTGTAAGGTATTTTTTTAATCGGGGGCGTTTCTGTTCGGCATTTCACGCCCAACACCTGTCCTAGGAAACGCCCAGTGCAGGGGGCATTTCTTGCAACATAGCATATTTATTGACTTGTAATTGTGTGTGAACTTTCATCTCTCAAGTGTCCATTCACATTGGAAGTGAGTTATCACCTTCCAATCCTATGACTCAGCACTTTACTTGTAATCACTTTCAATTTTCAAATAGATCAAACTACTGAAAGCACGCCCACATAACTTGTGCTCACTGATGTGCCCTTTAGTTGCTTCCAGAAATCTGTGAATGATCCAAGCCCGCTATTTACAGCACCACTTTAACCTATAAAAAAATGTTACTTCAGTTCACAGGAGTATGGCTACACAGGTTATGTCTGCAGAGTACCCTATGCGAACTCCAAAACTTGAGTATGAGGGTATATGGGTGCTATGTTCAATACATTGAAATAATAAATAGAAAATTAAAAATATACAAACATCCAAGCATTACAAAATCCAACAGGGTATTAACATCTTTAAAATTATCGGAGCAACAATAATAGATATTGAACAATGAACACATTAGATTTTAGAAATTTAGTATTAGATTTTATCAGTGTCATATATATCAAATGTAAAAATGCAGTGGAACTTTAGATTCAAACTCCCATAAGTTACAAAGCCTGGGAATTGTTACCAACAGAAATGTATATCTTGGAAGAGAAGAAAAGACTAGGCATCTGATGTGTCTTTGTGAAGAGAGACCTCATCATCATGATCTTCTTCTCGAGCTCTGCACTGTCAAGTGCTAATGGATTATTGTTAACAGTCAACTTAGATAACCCATTTATGGTAGTCTCCTCCTATGATAACTGTCCTCAAAGTGTCATCACCTAGAAGTCCCCTACCAGTAGACTGAATTCTGACATGACATTAACCAAAGACTGCTAGTCAATGAAAAGTAAAACCAATTTCTTTGTTATATTTGGTATAACAGTTATTATTCACAATGAGAATAAAACTATGCATGCTCCAATTCTTCTCACAAGCAGAGGAACTTACCACCTGAAAAGGAAGGCATATGAAAACAGTTGATGCTTTACTGGATTCTGTATCACAAACTCAAGTTATCAACAAACAAAGGAAATAAATTGGTTGTGAATGGTAAACAACTGCTCTCCATAATCAATACCTTCTTCATAGGCTACATAAAAGCAATTGCAACCTTTGCATCACTAAACGGAACCCTCTACCACCTCAAATATACTACACAAAGTGCCATTTTGTAGAGCTGTATTGAGACAATTCCAAGTATAATAGTTTTTCACCTGCATCTACTCATGATACTTGGATCCCTTATATCTAAATGTGTTTTAAACCACCTACACGTGGAACCAATGTTATTATAAATTTCTCCCAAACAAGGAGAATGTGTATGCAGAGTGGATGACATCTACTATGGCCTCAACAGCTTGAGCAATAAATTTCACCTCATATCAAAATTCATCGTCCAATTTTAACTCTTTGACCTCCAAGCCAGATTCATCATATGAAAGCCTCCAATATACACATTGTGCTCTATGTTACTAGTACTTCCCTAGAGGCACCTGTACCCAAAATAGTACAGTTCTGGTACCGATACATGTCTGGGTACCTCCCGGTTTCTTCTATTATTCTAGGTACCTGACTCATAATAAAAATACAATGAACAGTGCTGGTCCAGTTACAACAATCGTAACTAAAACAAAGAAATAAAGATTAATAAAAATTAAAATGCAATAAATAACTATTAAAAACACACACAAATGACTGAACTGCTACTAATCCTACTACATCTGGTTCTAATGGACCAATTTCTGATTTGTATGCTCTCAATGAAGAGCAATATGATCATTTGTTCACGTACTTCTTGAGTGTGACTATGACCATTGACTATTTCCTATTTTGAACAGATAATATAAACCCATGTGATGGTGTATGTCATGACTCATTTAAATTTTGAATTATCAATTTTGGTAATGTTTTGCTTTTTATGCATATTGATATAACATTGATATTATGGTTAATTTTGCTTTATGTCTATAATTTGTATATTTTTATTATTTTTGTATGCACGTACCAAAGCTGTATCATACCAGGGGTCTCAAAAACGGAGAAGCCCCATACCAATACCCATATCTGAACTTGTAGAAACTTAGGAACTTGTAGTTGTGCTTGATGGTGGTGACACGAACATCTAAGCTTTCCACATGTAATGTGATGAGCAACCCAGTCAAATTCTAAGAGATACTTTCGTGCATTAAACAAGACATCCAAAGACTATGGTTGTACTGCTGTTGGACAAGCAAACATACAGCTGTATATACAAGAACTACATATTAGAGATCTAACGTTTTCACAGTTAAACAGATGTTAGAGAGAGCTGCCCAAAAAAACTGTGTAAATAGTTTTTTTAATCCTGTTTTGGATCACACTCCATGATCTATCATCAAGATGTACAAAGACAATGTATTGCAGAGAAGAGTATCTCTATTTAAAGATAAAACTTTTGAAATATCACGATGCCACTCTAACCTAAAATGCTTTATACACAAAACAATAAAATGCATTAGTTAAATAATTAAAGATTTTAACTGCATTAGTTGTTAAATTAAGTATTTAAAAAAATCTAACCTAAAATCAAAACTCTTATAGCCAAAAATCAATTAACGGCCTTTTAATTATTGGTAACAATTAAATTAGTTAAGATATTAATTACATATACAAATGATAAATATTAGCTAGTTAGGCGCTAAAATTGTTTTTTTATTTAGTTAAATAATTGATTCAATTTTTTTATTTAGTTGTTTCATAATTAATTCAAACTTTTATAGCCATTTTTTAATAATTAATTTGTATTTAATTGCAATGGTTTTAAATTTAATTAATCAATTAGAATTTATATATATATATATATATATAACCTAACAAATGACCCTTTTGTTTTAACTTTTAATGATTAGCTAGTTAGGTGCTAATAAACCTTATTGTTTTGTTTTTGTTTCAGTTGGGGATTTTCGAGAAGATTAATGATTGATCTTCATGTTTGGCTCCCACCCAAACCCACATCCCTGTTCAGATTGTTATCATGCTTGTAAACCCAAACCCGCATCCCATGTTTGGCTGCATATTAATGACTTGCACAAATGTCAAAAGCCAACACCCTCTATCTGTTCACACAAGATCTCTGACTGGTTAACATTTTATCCCTCAGATTGCAATCAATAGACCTCAAGAGGTAAGGTATACGAGGAGAAACAAATGGGGTAAACAATGTCTACCCTGGCATCAATTTATCCATCCCCAATGACAGGACATCCTTCCATCGTCCACCTCAATTAATAAGATCAATGAATTGTCAAAATCTTCCTTGTCCGAGACAAAAGCACAGTATTTTCAGCTATAGGGGCTTTTACACTTTAGGTCCCTGAAATATAGCATACATCATTTCAAGAAGAAATGGAGAGTTTGCTAAATTGAAAGGGGCAGCACGTGCATAAAGAGAGAGACATTGTCATTGTCTACTTTATCCCTGTTGCACATAAGGTAATAGAGGAAACACTACATCCTTTTGGAGGGTTCATTTGTGGCGGTGGTCGAGGTCCCCTCTTCCTCTCCCTTATCCCCCTCTACCTAGAGCCCAAAAGTTTGATTTCATGAAGGAGAAAAGCTCAGAAACAAGACATTCTAAAGCAAACTGAAAACACCCTGAAAATATCTAAAAAGGTCACAACTGATTGCAAACCCAAAACATAAATGTGCATTTGCTCAACCTAATGATTGATGTAACTCTTCAGCACAGTTCTTTAGATTTTTATGTCGCTGACTCAGTGCTCTATGCTAATGAATTTCAACACACATAATGGAACAGATAGACGTTTGTTACAGCCATATGCTTCCATCTATCACTCTACATCCAACTGATTCCAATGTAATCATGGCTGCAATAGATTATTACACTTCTGAGAGTGAAATACTATAGCGATGCACATCCTCCTACTTCATAAATACATGTATCTCATTCTTGAATTAAGTACACGAAGCTATGCTGAAACAATGTCCCCTGCGACTATGTACAGCACATATTCACCCCCTTGCAATGTTAGAATGGCTGGTCACTCGTACACCTCCATCCACAGAAACGAAAATAGCAAAAGAATATAAATAAGAATACAAAGGCATTCACGTAAAGAGATACCAAGATTTACCCTGAGAAATACAATGTGGAAAAACTCCAGTAACAAAAAGATATATTTCATTCATCTTTGTGGCTACAGAAAATGTGTGTATGATAGAAGCTCTATTGGAGCATGGGAATTTATGAATCCATTACTTTGCAATGTACAACGGATTGATTCATCTGAATGGTTGGATGCAATTCAATTTTCAAAGGTTGTATTTAAAGTATTTGAGATAATGTTTAAACTCCATTTCACCTCCCAAATGTTCTTGATTCTCATGGCTGTTTCCTCACAACCTAGAAAATTGACCCCGGATACGGCGTAGGATACGGCAGTACAAAAACTATATAAAAATTAAAAAATATATAAATTTCAGCCTTCTAAATAGGAATTTAATTATTAACCACATATTATGCATATGAAAGACAAGTTATAAGCTAAATAAGTGAATAACCACAACAAACAAGCTAGGATACCGATAAAACTTAGAAACTTAAAAGCTTAAAAGTTAAATTAAAATACTTAAATCGAACACAATGTGAATGTCATGAATCTCATGATATATTAAATTCAATCATAGATCAATATTCAAAGTTCAAACTATCTTTCATTGTCAATATTCATCATATTCCTCTTCATCAAGAGGATCAAGATCAACTACATCATCATCATTACGTGGTTCATTAGAACCACATGGGCTCGAACCACTCGCACTAGGGCCACTGCCAGTTGCACCCCCTTGTGCATGTAGGTCTCGTGGTGCCACAGAACTCCCCTCATCATCATATGCTCCATGGTGGGAAATGGAAGCATCCAAGTCAACTATCTCTGGATCAATGTCCCAATGTCTTGTTGACCCTTCCTTGTACTCCGGCTGCTTGTGGGATAAAAGGCGCAAGTTGGAATGTATGTATACCAAATCTTCAGCCCTTTTAGCCCCCAACCTGTTGCGCTTCTGTGAGTGGATGAAACTATATGTACTCCAGTTGCGCTCAGAGGAAGATGAACTTGCAACCTATTAAGGCAACCCAAACTTCAAAGTCAATGCAAAGTTCAACTTCAAACTTAAACACTCAAACTTAAATTTTAAAAACTAAAAGTTATAACAAAAAAAGGAAAGAGAATAAAAAATTAAAAACTTACCTGTGCCAAGACCTTGATTGCAAGAGGTTGCAAGTAAACCGATGCATGACCATGGAGGTACCACCACATATGAGCATCCATCTTGTATTTGCTCCGAAGAGCGAGAAGGCTATGACCCGTTTCTGCTATGAAATTGCCAAACTCTACCATAACTGGTCTTGGGCCTCAGGATCAGGGAAGAGCCTAGCCAATGCCGCCATATATCCCTCACTGACTTCCGCATCCCTGTATGGTGCTACCCTCCCTGGCAAGGAAAGGATCTCTGTGCTATAAAATCTAGGAGTCAATGCAAAAGCTAGTAGATGTAATGGGGTGGTCATTTTGTTCCACCGCTCAATGAGGATTGACTTCACTTGTTTGAAAAATATTTCCTCGGGATCTTGTTCTTTTGCATTTATGACGGCTTTTATCTTCTCAATCATTGAGTCGATGCCGTCATATATCTCTCCTAGACATGGCTGATCCGTGTCAGTAAACCGGATCATGCTCATAATGGGCTCAGTAAAACTCAACAGATATTCCACTCTATCCCACCAAGGGTCCTCTAAGATCATGTTCTTCACTTTTTGAGCCCGTTGAGTGTTTGATTGCCTCCATACAGACCAAAGATTGGAGGTTACCATCCTCATGAGTGCCTCTCGCACCTTCACAAGTCGTCTCAAGACGATTGTGTGTGATGCAAACCGAGTCTCAACAACCTAATAAGAATGAGGAACAAAAATTAAAAATAAAATTGAAAGCTAAAAGAATACTAAAAAACTTATATTTAAATTTTAAATTAAAAAAAAAAAAAAAGAAAGTTTTTCCTTACCTTCAGTAGCTCCAACTGCGAGAATGATCTAAAAATGCCCTGTGACATGTGGTGGTTGGTGACAAACATTTGGATCTCTTCAGCTTCTGCATACACTTGCTGGATCCACTCTATTTTGTTTGCCATCTTCTTTAGCATTAAATTCAATGAATGCACGACACATGGTGTCCAAAAAATATGCCCATACCGTGCCTCAACTAGCATCCCGCAGCTTTGCAATTTTTGGCGTTGTCCGTTATGACTTGGACAACATTTTGAGGCCCCACTGCCTCAATGGACTCAAAGAGGATGTTGGCTATGAATTGGGCATCCTTCACTTGCCCCTCACAATCAACCGCAAAAACATTGCCCCCTTAGGGCATACTGCAATCACATTGATTAAAGGGCGGTTTCTTGCATCTTTCCATCCATCAGAAACGATGGACACACCTGTTTTGGCCCATGAGTCCCTAATTGGTTGCAAGGAGGTTTCCACATATTTTTTTGTTTATCCAAAAGGGTGGTGCGGATCTTCTCATATCCTGGTGATTTATACCCTTTTGGTGCCTCATTGATGGCTTTCACCATCTCATGCCAATAAGGTGATCTCACAACATTAAAAGAAAGCCCATTAGCATATACACACCTTGCAATGTGTTCATCTGCAATTTCCCTGCTCTCATTCTGAAAGGCCTTTTCCAATGGCCCTTTTGTCTTACTTTTCTTTCGTGCAAGGGAAGCATCCTCATCCGTGGAGGTAGGAGCCACAAATGGATGTGGCATGGCCACAATTGGGGATCCACTAGGTGATGGGGCAACAGGAGGCCTCGCTGAACGAGATGAACCTCCTCTTTTGGCCAATGGATGACCCACTCTCATAGCCACATTTGCCTCTGCATCTTCTGCTCTTTGATATATGCCAAAACTTTTGCTTTTGGCACCCCAACATTATTCCTCCCCTTGCATACTCTTATACCATTACCCGTTATGGCACACAAGTGGCTTTTCACCCTACTGTAAGAGCCTTTGAATACTCCATCACAATCATTGCATTTCCATTCAAAACAACCACCACCTGCAAGTTGTTGAACTATTGTTACATGCCTCCATAATGGTGAATTTGGGTCAAATTCCTTGACCAAAGATTGCCCAGAAGAAGCAGAACTTGTTGCCATTGTAGAAGTACCTACAAGGTTAAAAAAAAAAAAAAGCAAAGAAAACAATGGCATGCATTGAAAATTAAAAAAATTAAATAGAAAGAGCAAAAAAATGATGAACATAAGCAAAAAAATGTAATGTGTGAAAGATTAAATTAAATAAAAAAAAAAAAAAAGAGAAACAAGGTTAGAAATTAAAAAAACTTACCTTCACTTAGTAAACCACAAATCCTTCACAAATCTTCCTCCTTTACAGCTCCTCACACTCCTACAAGCTTAGCAATAGCTCCTCAAACCCTAGACAAGCACAATGCAATTTTGGAGAGCCAAAGGTAAGTTTCTTTGCTTTATGTTTTGTTTTTGTGTTGTTCTTTTGTTTTATTGTTTAGAGTTAGCTTTTAGGGTTTAGATTAGAAGAATATTTAATTTTTTAATGTTATTGGGCTTTTAAAACATGAAAAAAAAACAAATTGCGGCGAAAACTCTTGTGTAAATGCCGGAGTACGGCCTGTGTCATACCAGACGCGTTTCCACAGATCCTTTTCCCGCTCCTCCCGCCTCTCCCGCGCCGCTCTCGGTATGTTTTAAGCACCACGGGTGTTGTATTGTAACGTAGCCCAAAACAATAATGCAGTTTTAAAATCCAACTCATTTTGACATCATATGACAAAGTTAAGGACAAAACATGACAGAGTTTTTGTGCATTTGAGGAGTGAAATGGATGACTTTTAAGCTGAAATTTAGTTTGTCGGTGGGTCAGGGTCTAAACAAGGCCCCTATCAAATTTCTGATCAATCTAATATCATATGAAAGAGTTATAAACTCATAGCTTCTATACTAAGACTATCTCGCTCTTTGGGTGGACGCTGTTGCCATTCCTTGTCAATATTGGTCGTTGATGAGTTGAAAACCTAGCAGATCTTGATTTCTACCCAAATTGGAGTGGTTCCCTGATGTGTAATGCACTCGTGTATCAAATTTCAAGGCCTCATGTTTCAATTTCGCTGTAGAACCACCAATGAGCAAACACTAGCTACTAGAGGTCAACTAATTCACTAATCTTTAACCCCGATAGATGGTTGTTTCTCACGATACCTTGTTCTCTAATTGAATGGAATGATATTTTGACCTTATTGGCAATAATGTTGAATTATTATGATAACCAATTTATGATGAAATGTACTCATTAAATCATGCAGAATATTCACAGTGTTTTAAATCTGTACAAGGAAGATTTACTCTAGTAACACTAGGTTTGGCAGTGAATAGGTGGGCAAATGAATTAATGCAAGATGTTTTGCAGTTTTTGGGGAAAAGATAATGTAGCAACATAGCAACTCGAATCTTTATGTACAAACTTTTAGTTGCTATTATATTATACTAATAATAGCCTAGGAAAGAAAAACAAGGCAGAAAAAAATTATTCATGAATGAAGCAAGTCAATGATACTTAAACTATGAATGTGACCCTCAATAAGAAAAATTTAAAAAGGGTTTTCATATGACTAGGTCAATAGCCACCCAACCTCGTCATCTCCACCACCGAGCACCGTGACACAAAAAGATCTTCATCCTTGCAATGTTCTTGCCCCATTGTGGTTAAACAACAGACATCTGCATGTGCTGCCCACTTGTCATGACCGAGGGCAGATTTGAAGGACTTAAAACAAATTATTTTTGTAAATTGAACGCTTTGCAGAAACTAATGTGTCCACTTGTGCACATCACTTCAAGTCGAATCCATGCTCCTGCATTCAATCTTGCACAATCCATCTTTGTTCTGATATTTTCAGTTCCCTGTCCTCAACACCCTACACCTGCTATGGCGCCTTCACCAGCTCAATAGCCATACAACCTCATCACCGCCACTATCAGGCACCAACATCATAAAAGTGTCCCACCCTTACAATGTTGCCATCCCATTGTGGCAAGCCAACAACTACCTGCGTGAATTACTCAAAACAATCAAACCTAATTACAGTGTCCTCACTATACAGTGGAACTCTCACACAACCTACTCCCTCACCACTCGGTGTACAAACAGGTCACAATTTGACTCCAACACACAGCCTCAATGTCCAATGGCCCTAGCAACAATCGAAAGTGAATTCTTTGTTTTATTCTCCATGAACTATTGCCGACATCTATAACTTGCAGTTGAGTACATGTTGAATATTACAGCTACACTCGGATGCTCCTTCATTCCATCTCTCTTGGAGTTTGTTCCATCCCCTTCTCAGTGACAAGCAACATTGTGTATATGTAGCAGCAGCCCCCAAGAAAATAGCCCATTCAAATGCATGCCTTATTCTACTACACGCTAGCTTCAACTACTACTATGTAGGACTGACAGTTTCACTGAATTGTGACCAACAGTTTTATTTTTACTTCATAATCTACTTTGGTGCCCACTTTTGGGCCGCAGCATCACATGCATTGTTTTGCATCATGCTTCCTGGACCATAACCCATTTTGAGGCTACAATATTTGTGTATTCTGCTTAATTGCTCAATTCAAATATTTGGCCTCTGCATGTTACAGGCAGCACACCTTACGAGCTCTTCCACAAGCTCATCCAAACACAAACACACATAGAAGGCAAGTAATTCCTACACTAATGATGGCCAATAATGTTTATTGGGGTAGAATTTATTCTAACCCCTATATAAGATGTCATAATAATATGATGTATAAGAGGGATCAATAGACCCACTTACGTATTATAACAGACATCGGGATCATCTAATGATGTAAGGGCAACCAGTCCACTTGTAAGTGCAAATGGTCGAGATTAAGAAAGATCCAATGGTCCGTAACTCTTAGGCCCTTATGTCAGGTGGAGCTACCCTCGTGAGAAATGATATGTAGGAACTCCAATCTTACATTTGTTAATCAATCATCCCTTGCACTGAGGCTAGTCAATAGAGATTTGCGGGAGATCTTGAAGAGCGTACTTGGAGACCTTGGATCATAGTCTCGTACATTCTTGTAATGATTTGATGAGCTGTCATTTGCCCAAATGGGCAATATGGGTTTCTCAACCTCTGTTTGGAGGGTTTCCACTGTAAAAAATACCGTCTCTCTCGTGTGGAATGCACTTATTTTTTTACTTTCTCACATTCTTTAGTTTTTGTGGAACATTAAAATGCTATTTATATTTCATTTCATGTGATCATAGTCCCTTGGATATAGGAGATGTCTCAGTTACAAAAGACAAGGATGCCATTTTTCAGAGCAGAATACAAGAGTACCAGGAGATGATATATATATATATATATATATATATATATTCATTCTAGTGTTATGAAACAATAGCAAACAGGTTCTTATTCATTTTAGTCATTCTAGGGTGTTGCTGAAAAAAATGGCATGAGATGCACAAGGAGAAGGCAGAAAATTTCGAGCAAAGTCTAAATACTCCTGGAAATGTCCTTGTTGAGTTGAGATGTGTTTTCATACCTGAAAAGCATGAATGTTTACCCATCTCAATGATGTGTACCACGAGATGAGATGCATCTCCTGGTTATTATAATGCAATTTATTTATGGCATGCCACATTTTCTGAAATTGGATACCATGAAAGAATGTTTTACAAAGCACTCCTATTCATAATAGCCACTCACTGTGTGGACCATTGGGCTGATATGAGACATGAGTTATCTAAACCACTAATTGCCCTGCCCAACTTTATATGATGGGCAGAAAAGGGCCAAAAGCCAACTCACACTAATCCGAAATAAACTCTAGGATTATTTTCACAACTTCCCAAAGCAGATTTCATTTTAAAAGCTAGAATCCACATATAAGAGTGTATTTTTCTTGACAGCAAATTTCTCTGAGACTAGCTTGAGCATTTGTAGATGGACTAGACAGATGCATTATAGATAGTGCTTTCTGAAAGATATTAAGACCTTGAATATTAACCACTGCAGCAGGATACACAGCAGAAGTTTAAAGCTTCTTCACCAAGAGGAGGAATCTTCACCAAGAGGAGGACTCTTTTTGTGCAACAAACTTGGGACAGCACAACCAAATCTACATTTATTTGCTCTTCTTATCTAGACTTTGCCCCCTCGTATTCAGTAGATTGTTTTCTAGTTTTGTTTATAGATACCACATTTTTTGCTTAAGGAGCTTCTGCCATAGCTTTTAATTAGGGATTAATTTTTGTGGGATTTTCAACAATGTGTATGGGTAGTCCTTTCTTCTACGATTCTTTTTTACCTCATTTATATTAGTAATAACCATAAGACAAGGGGACCCACAAAGCACACAAGCATCTCTAAGCAATGTTAATACCGGAGAGAAGGAAGATGCCCCCATTTTTATTGTTGGTGTTTCCTTTTGCACTCCTGATTATCTACTGCGGCTTGTAGTTTAGAGTTCCATTGACCTACTTTAGTGATTTGTAGAAATTATTAGAACTTTGTTTCCCTTAGAGATTTCATGCATAGGCGTAGACATTTTGGTGTATTGCATTCCCATTTTAATGTGGGTGTTCATGTGTCCCTGCTTCAAATGCAGCTTCAAGGCCATTGGGCACATTCATCTGCGCATAAAATCTGAGGCAGACCTCTCCTAAACAAGGGCCCCACCACACATGTGAATTTGCACCTAAGTCTTCTTTCAAGTGAATTTTGGTCAATCATGGACATCAATACAGTTCTGATTTCCATATTTACTGTCAATCCATACAAATGTGATGATATTCCTCCATGTCTTGTCTGAGGTGTTGCGGTGTCATTGTAATGGGACACACCTATAATAGCATGACTCGGGTTCACATCCTCCCTACCATAATAAAGTGACATCTGGAGAGGCTATTGTGTAAAAATTATGAGAGCATTCAAGCATGACCCAAATTAAATGGGATACAATCAAGCATGAAACAGGTTCAATACTCATAAATTCGTAGTATTTTGAAGGGTAAAAAAGTCCATTCATTTATTCTAAGTGAGTATTCAGGAAACTGATAAGTTCTAAACGTCTGCTGAGAAAATGGGTATATAACTGTGAATCATTGTGTATATGTACACAGTACATATATATCCAATATTTTAAATGACCAAAATACCGGATCATGTAACATCTACATGAATTCTAAGTGGGTATGTTGCTGAGAAAGTGATGTATAAGCATGTGAACATATCTGTGTGTGTAAGGGCAAAAAAATACCACTCCTGTAACATCCGCTACAAATTTTAAGTGGGTATTCAGAAAACTGATAATTCTAAGTGTATGCTCGGAAACTTATTGAGACAAGCAAATGCAAGCTGTAAAAAATAGTTGTGAGAAATATGGCTTACACTGATTGGACATGTAATAAGAAATCCTGAGTGGGAAATTTGAAGAAGAGAAGAGGTGGCCTTATAATCGATGTGAGGCATGTTGACAGCCTTACTGTGCTGCTCCCATGGTGGAAGATCTGTTGTTGATTCTTCCTTTGTGCATTATTTATTATGGAATTGCAAAGAATCCTCCATTTTCCTTTACTTCATTCATAATCATAAGCAAAATAAACGGAGGTCCAATAACAGTTTAAACCCTGCTATTGCTGGATGGAGGAAGTATAATCAATCAGGGATGTTCCAAGGTCATAACTACTTTTTGTTGGGCATTAGTAAATTAAATTTGTATTATTAATCATTAATTAATTGAAGAATTCGATGAGCAATTTAACTACATTTACTTTTTGTGTGGGATTTTAGTCCTTAAAAATACTAGGGAGCGACAAGACCATAATGCAATTTTGTTTCAAATGATTTTTCTGCAGAGGGAATGTCTTAGGGTTTTCTGCACCATTTTCATATCGTCATACTGCTGATCTACTACTGATTCAAGCAGGATTTACTTTTTTCAAATTAACTGTGCATTTAGTGCACTGAGTCAATGACCATAATTCAATTTTGTTTCAAATGATTTTTCTGCAGAGGGAATGTCTTAGGGTTTTCTGCACCATTTTCATATCGTCATACTGCCGATCTACTACTGATTCAAGCAGGATTTACTTTTTCAAATTAACTGTGCATTTAGTGCACTGAGTCAATCATGCATCCCATAGGGTGGTGCTTGGCCAGCCCCCATATTAAAGGCCACCTCCACGGCAAATGAATCATTTGATGCAGATACCGCTGTTGGAGCTTTGGAAAGCAATGGCACTAAAACGCCCACACAAGTTTGTACTGAAGGAGTTTCACAAGGTAATGGCTCTCAACTAGATACCCCTTAACTAATGTTGTGCTTGATCTGCCTAAATTTGACAAATATTGTCACTAGTTTGAAACATCTACTTTGGTTGCCTATTATGTTGGCGAGTCCCTCGAAAGGCATGCTCAAACAGTAGATTCATATCCACTGGCAACCTTACAGTGTTAAGCTAGAAGGGTTCCAAATATGGCCAATGGTTTTTCCTTTTCCACTTTTCCAATCCTGAACACTGAAAGCCATTATTAACCATAGCCCATGGTTCATTCGCAACTGACAAATTTGGTCAGAGATTTCGCGTCAATTGCACAATAAAATTAACACACAATAGATACTGTCTTCTTCTTCAATTACATTCCAATGTGTGAGACATTACATTTATACAATAATATTAACGTAATGTAACCTCCTACAATTACTCTCACCTCTAAAGTATTATGAGGGTTGTTACAACAACTCTTGTAATGTCTATTATTTAATGTATACTAACTCACAAGCTATTTCTAACTATGAGTTGTTACTAACAACTCATTACATTATTCTTCACACGTACAAACAATTATTTTACTAATTAACTCACTTTCATGTGAGTACTAACACAATATTCCTAACATTCCCCTTAGTATGAACATGGGAGAAACACCACCTTCTAACTAAGCAACATGCCACTCTGGAGCTTGCACATGGTCTTGACCTTTCAACGTGTTGCATTGGTGCTTACACTTGATTGTGGGAACACACCGACCTTAAAATTGGGCCCTTCATCAACCAATCGGGGCAACGTGACCTCAACCATAAATAGAGAACACTATCAACCAATTTTGGGAACATCAACCTAACCAATCAAAAGTAGTGGGAACACATCAACCATCTACTTTGTCAAGAACATCTCCTGCTTCAAGACTCATGGTTAAATCTCCTACATCATCATCCTATCAAGGGAAATATAGAAACTCCACACACACATGTTTTATTTTGCACACCACAAGAAAACTAAAAATACAAAAAAGGAAATGATGAGGACTCAGTCCTTGTTGTCTTCATATGTAGCCGCCATTTTGGATCACTACCACTCTGATCTCAAATGGCATTACTAGTATCCACTACCACTAGTTACATATCTCAACTTTACTTGTTTTGGCGCAGTTGGTTGTCGGTGGTCACTAATGTATTGTGCGGTCCCATCACTAGTGACTGACAAGAGGTCGTTGTTTGATCTCCCATATAGCACTTATTTTAACAATTTACCCACCTATATAAAAATCACCACTTTAAACAATTTTGTCCCTGTTGCGAGTTGACCCTATGACCTATTCTGATTGAAAGTCTTAGCAAAAGGATAAACACCACTCACTCCATCCATCATTTCAAATCTTGTTACATAAAAGTAGCTATATACCTCCTAATCCGCAACTTTTTGTTTTATTTTTAATAAAGAAAAGGTAATAACACACCTTTCAATGCAAGTTGATCCGGATGTAATGGTGAGTGAAACTTGCATGAAACGGTGGAAATGCAATGCAACAGCAGGATTCGTTCTACACATGCTGATGGTTTGTACGAGGCCTGAAACGCACCTTCTGTATTGCTATTTTGGCTTCACTTTTCTCTAACATCATATAGATCTACAAGCAACCAATGCGAATTCTTTATCACGTTTTTACACGCAACCAATGCAATGAGGTGTTGTCGGAGGAGTCCAAGATCGAGTTCAATGTAAAATGCGTACAGTCAATGAAACATGCATGAAGAATTAGTTAATGCACAAATGCATCCATTCACTACTGAATGCCAATAATGTCTTTGGCAGTTTTGACCTCCACGCTCAACTATATGGCACAGAATGTTGACACACGAAGAGACTGCTCATTGATTCCAAATCCAACCGAGTTGAATCAGATGAAAGACAGAGATAGGCAGATGTCAAATGCATGAAATGTTAGTTCGAATATCTACAAAAGGACTGGAAGAAGCAGCTTATGCATTCAAGTCTACAGATTCTGAAATCTTGCTGAATTTGCCCTATGTCCTTCCCACAAGACTGCAAATTTATCAATGCCTTAATGCAATGGATGGTATAAGTTTTACGATATTTCCCAGATCTGCAGATGGATATTTCAAGTCGTGTAAGCAACACATGCCCCTGACTGCATATATGTAACAATCATGGCAAATACAATGAAAAGATAGATGGGGTCAGACCTGCACAGAGGACAACTCTAGTGTAATAAAAGGTGCACACTGATTCAAATACATATACTCAAAACTCATATTTTGTACAAAATAGAAGTCTACAAAGAGTAGCCTAAACTCTTGTTGTCATATCAATAGATTTCATAAGTAGGAGCATGACAAATGAATTTTGCCGTAGAGCACAATAATTAGATTACCATGCTTTGATACCAAATGACAAATTTGGTCAGAGATCTCACATCAAATGCACAATAAAAATTAACACACAATAGAAATTTTCTTCTTCTTCAATTGTGTTCTATGTGAGAGACATCGCATTTATAGGATGATATCACTGTAATGTAACCTCCTACAATTACTCTCACCTCTAGACTATTATGAGAGCTATTACAACAACTCTTGTAATGTCTAGTATTTAATCTATACTAACTCACATATTATTTCTAACTATGAGTTGTTACTAACAACTCATTGCATTATTCTTCACACGTACAAACAATTATTTAACTAATTAATTCACTTTCATGTTAGTAATAACAAAATATTCCTAACAGCAAACCCTAGTGGTTTTCTCCCGTTGGACTAAGAACTTTCAAGTTTTTGAACAAGAAAAATTCAATTTCCTTGTATGGGTTGAATTTCGTGAGCTTCCCCTCCCCATTTGGAGTTTTGTTGATAAGCTCATTCAACCCCTATGGTAATTTGTCTACCATGAGAAAACCAAGTTTTATGTCACTTGCCCCCAACGGAGGGTTTGTGTGGAAATTGACCTAGCCAAGCGATTCTGAGGAAACCAATAATATTCAAGTCAATGATACTCATTTTTCACAATGGTGCTTTATATAAACCTTTTGAATATGTGTTTCGATGCCAATCTTCAAACCACGTGATTTAGGAATGCCCTGATGGTAGAATTGTGGACATCGTCAAGAAAACCCTACCATGCCAGGCAGACGGCAAAGCCACCAGCTCCTCTAGTGATGTTTGGACCACGACCTCCCACAAGAAAAACACAATGGCCTCTCGCAGCGCTACCAAGTCGCCAACTATGTGTGTACCCGACCCACAACTAGGTCGAAAAAGTGGGACTGTTGCCCAACAACAAGCAAAATGCCCCACCGACCATCCAAATGGCCCCACCCATTCCACATGCCCCATGCAAGCTATTACAGCAATTTTCCCTTTATAGACATGACCCTAGCCTTCCAGTCATCACAACCCCACCATGAGGTGACTCCTCGAGAAGAAAAAATAGATTGGTGACTCTTGATTGCAAAACCATTCTTCATTGGTCTCATAGTCCACCCCCTCCGGAGACGAGGAGTATGTTTGAGGAAAATGGTGCACCTTATAGTTTGGTGACTTTTTCCAAGTAATCAACATTAATGTGCCTTCTCTTAACAAGTTTTCCACCCTCCAAGACCTAAATGAAGGATACAACATGCACCTTGATAGTCTCCCACGATTGTACACCTTGGAATGTACAAGGCCTTATTGAGATGACCCATGCAACTATATGATCAAGGGTAGTTGTCGGTATTTCCGTAACATGAAAATCTTATGCCTACAAGAAACTAATATCATTGGATTTCTTCTTGATTTGTTGCTCATGCTATTTGGTGGTGCCATTTTCCCAGACGTCAACTAGGACCTGACAAGGAGGTGTCATCATTATTATCTCTCCAAAGCTTTCTTAGAATGTCATTTCTTGGGGCTCGAATCCAACTCATCGGATAATGTGGACCCTCTTTGATTTCGACAATCATCTTATCGGGCTCGCTAACCTTTATGCTTCCAATGATGTTTCGGAACGAGTTTAGCTATGAAGATGGCTAGTCGATTCCCTCCTAAAGTACACTAGATCATCTCTTTGGGATTTTAACATGGTTGAATCCAACGAAGACAAGGAAGGTCACCTCCTAATGCACTAGTGTGCCAGCGAATGGGAAGCTTGGTTTTATAAGTGCAACAAACTAAAGCGGTGATTTCACATTTAAAACACGTTTTGTTTTTAAATATAACTTTTAAGTTGACGTTTTTCAACCTTAACCCTAAAATTATGTTATATAGACACCCCCATTTGCCTCACACCTCTCTCATTGAGCATTTGTGAGCATTTGGAGTTTAAGGAGCTGAATTGAATAGTTGTGATTTGGAGTGAGCTTGGAGCTTGTTTGCCATTCCTTGTGGGCTACTTGAGGTGTATTTGGCATCTACATTAGGAGGCTACAACCCATCTACAAGCTTGGAGTAATTCTTGACCAGATTCTTACACCCATTGATCTTCATAGTTATCTCATTGAAAAGTATTTTAAAAACATAAATCTGTCCCTATTTTTCTTTCTCATAATATTGCAAATCTGAAATATATTTCTTTTGTTGCAAAAAAATCAAAATTGGTTTGCATATTTGTATTTTCAGATTTGTGTGCATTTACCATGCCTCCCGAGTCAAAGGGCCTACATGGAACCATGATGATGTTGTTGATAATCAAGTGTTTTGCAAATATTGTAAGAAACACATAATAGGGGGATTCATAGGTTGAAGCAACACTTGGCTGGTCAAGACGCCAAGTTGTCCCATGCGATGCACTAGACATCAAACTCGTTAAATTGGAAATACAACGCATGATTGAAAAATATAACGAACAAAGGCTACGCAAAAGAGATAGATAGACACTGAAATAGGAGAAAGAGGCACTTGCCATGACCCAAACAAACACTAGCGTTGAAGGCTCTTGCTCTAACCCTTTTGTCAATGTTAGAGACCCCTTTCGGTATGTTCCCTCATTCATGAAAGCCGAGCTTAAAAGAGGAAGTCGAAGAACATTCAAAACTTTTTCCCATTCTCCTCCAACCCTCCCAATGCCTCTAGGCCGAGCGAGAATCAGCCTACTTTAGATAGCCGTTGGAAGAAGCAATATAGAGACTCTTCTTTTGAATACATAGCTAGATGGTGGTATGACACAAATATCCCCTCAATGGTGCCCACTCACCTTATTACCAACTTATCTAGGATTCTATTGTTGTTGTTGGCAAGGGCTTCAAAGGCCCTAGTATGCATGACTTGAGTGAATCTCTTTTGCAAAAAGAAGTTGGATCAATAGACGAATACTTAAGGGTTGTAAATAGTCATGGGCAAAAACAAGATGTAACATTATGTTAAATGGATGGAGTGATGGAAATAACTATACCAAAATAAATTTCCTTGCCTCTTGCCCACAAGGAAAATTGTTCTTCAAATCGTTGATCCATTTGATGGGATGAAAGATGCAAGTTTTTTGTTTCAGCTTTTGGATGAGGTTATCGTAGAGGTAGGGGTGGAAAATGTTGTACAAATCATCAAAGATAATGCCTCTCACTAAGTTCTTGTTGGTAATATTTAGAGAATAAATACAAAACCATATTTTGGACTCCATGTGTTGCACATTGCATAGACCTCATGCTTGAGAATATAGGCAAATAGGCTTGGATCGGGAAGAGCATTAAAAATACATCTACAACCACTCATGGTTATTGAACCTAATGAGGAAAAACATCAGGGGAGTAACTTGTTAAGCCACCCATCCCAAGATTTGCAATGAACTTCCTCACATTGCGATCTTTGCTTTCCCATGGACATAACTTAAAAAAGTTTTCAAGTGATGAGTGGAATGCATCTTAGTGGAGCCATGAAACAAGATGGGAAAGACAAAAAAGTTTTGAAAAATCATTTTGGAAAAAAACAACAAAAGGTTGTGAAAATTGCTCGAGACCCTTGTTAAGGTGTTGTAGTTGGTGAATGGGAAAAATTGGCCATGAATTACATTAATGAGGCTATGGATCGGGTAAAAGAGCCAATAAGGGCAACATACAAGGATAGAGTAACTAAGAATTGGCTATGTTGACAGTCCCTCATTTTTGATAATAGATGGGCGGGGCAATCAACTTGCCGTCCCCATTACTCTATACATGCAGACCGTGAGCGTGGCGTCGGGGATTTGTTGAACCGGGAAGGTATCATTCCAACATTAAAACATGTGAAAGTTTTATAATACTTTTTTGGCGAAATCACATTGAGGAGTAAAAAAAATGCAGATTTGTCATAAGTGCCATAAGAGCACATGGTCCCCCAATGAGATTGAAGTAATGGTAACAAGCCGAGTTTTATAAATTTTCAGTCATACACTAAAGGTGATGGTTATCTGAGATAGTTTAAAGTGATAGGAAGCACATTTTAAGAATATATCACAGAGTTTTGCTTGAGCACCCAACGCATGTGCAAGAAGATCAGAAGTGTAACCATCTAGGTAAAAATATAATAGCACAATTTTTTTTTTAAGTTCAAATTGTTTAAACTTTATCTTGCTTAAACTATAAAGATATTGACTATTTTTAGCGTAAGTAACTAGATATATCTAATTAGTCGAGTGTTAATTAACTGAGAACTTTGGTTTTTACTCTTGTTCTAATCAAGGTGGCTTTGTGAGGTCAATCACCACATTACATAACATGTAGTGGTGGATGTCACGTTACGAACGTATTAACTTTCAAAACATATGTCTACTAAACTGGGAAACAAAATTTTAAATTGAAAAACCTCAAGTCAAACTCTTTGCTGCGATTCCAAGTGTGAGATGAATAATTGGATTAATCATTAATCTTTGAGCAAATTCAATTTTAAGAAGAGAATGTTATATTTGGAGCAATAAATTTATATAATCTCGTCCCTTGCCGTCCCCCTGTCCCCAAATTTTCAATATAATTGCCTCCCGAAACGTACGTCCGGGCTCTTAGTGTAACTATGGAATTGGCCTATATGACAACTCATTGAAATAGAGAACAAGACTCCATTACTCATACAGCTCATTGTTGAACCCAAGGATGATATTGAATTCAAACTAGGGAGGTCAAAATGGGTAGAGCAGAGTCATGGTCCCCAATGAGAGTTAGCAACTAGAAAAAGACAAATTTGATTTCAAATGACTTGGTGGACGGCTTTGGATGATGAACCATCTAGTAAGCACAAAGTTTTTAAGTTCAATTGTTTAAACTTTATTAACATGGCAAGCATGGATCTAATTAGTTGAATTAACTAACTTTGTTTTTAGCGGTGGGTGTCACTTAGTAGCCAATGTCCTCAACTCGCAAAATTTTGCAATTCGGATCCCAAGTCTACAATTGGTCTATCTTTGAGCAAATTCACACGAAGAAGAGAAATCATTTAGAACAATGGTTATATGATCTCGAGAGTCACGATGGATCTCGACTAAGGTGTAACGAGCTTAAAGAAACATGATCACATTGATGAGGATGAGGATCCTCAAAATTCTTAGATGAGGCGTTGAGTTTGATTGGATGATGAACCATTGATATCAAACATGTAGCACCAAACATTGTAGCCATGCTACTCTGACTACTGCAGATGTCCCCGAGAGTTTTTCAACTCTTGAGGCACATTTAGAGACTCATTGTTTAAGTTTATTTTATTTCAAATGTGCATTACATTGTTTTTTTTGGTGCCATTTAGAGCCTCATTGTTTATATTTACCCCTACATGTATATACACTTGGAACAAACTTTGCTATATTTTGTCTCTAATTGTTTGGATTCATGGTTTAGAATCTTTACAATATATTGTTTTTATTAAAATTGTAATATTTTATGTATTTTTAGTAAACTAGTAAATAAATTTTGAACCGGTTAGACCTCTCAGTGAGCTCGAGTCCGCAGACATTTAAAACATTTGTTCATAGGTGAGTGGCCTACGCTAAGGGATCGTGATTGGGCAATCCTAGAAGGGAGCACAACTCGTCTCTCGAAACCCTCCTAGCATCCAAGTTCAATGATCTATGTAATGTCCCTTTTGGGGGCTAAGTGGAACTGCTGTTATAATCCTGCAAATCTGCAATTTAAACCCTTCCTAGGGCAGCGACTTCCCTAGAGGAGTTAAACCCCTCAAAGGTGGGTCAAACCTTGCTAAAGCCCTTCAAATCTTATGCCAAAATTATTAGAAACCCTTAGCAAACACAATCAGCTGTTAAAAATCAGAATTGAGTGTGAAAATAATTAATTACAGAACCCTTGACCACGAACATCATCAAGCTTGGAAAAAATAGTAGAACACCTCCAAAATTCACCAAACTCAAGATCTTGGCCTTAGAAAATATGGAGAACAAGATAGTAATTTCATATTTGCCAAATTAACATCACACATACCAATTAATCACTCCAAGTGGGTTGCTCCACTCCAAACAAATAGATCATTGAACTAAAGAGACCAATCATGCAAGAAAATGATACTTTATTTTCCTTTCAAATCAACTTGCATACATAAACCTCATGAAGGGTTTTCATCCTCCAAGTCCTCAACCAAGGGTTTTCGTCCTTGGACAAGGTCCTCAATTCAAGGGGTTTCGTCCTTGAGAAAGAGTAGAAAAGGGGCTACACTAGCCAACCTTCACCAAAATATGAATAATCACCAAAAACATATGATTCAATAATGCCCAAATGACCTCCTTAAATAGCCACAAGGAGTGTTTAACAACATAAAAATGATGGCCGACCCTTAAGGTAAGTGCTTTTAAATATTCAAATGGTATTTGGAGCCTACATGCTCATAATACCTTTATTACCTAACTACTTAAGTTCCTCTATTGGAGTGTTAGGCTTCCCAATAGGATACATGATAATAAATAAAACAACTACCTAAACAACAATAAAAATATAATTCAGATCTTCCCCTTGCTTTCCTCCTTAGACCCATGGGGAGAGAATGGGTTAAGGTCTTGAAAATCAACCTCAAAAAGGGACATGACAGTCCCCCTTCCCAAGATTGTTTGTCCTCAAGCAATGATGAACTCAGCTGCTCCAAATCCTTGACTCCTTGTGTGTATCCCTCTTGTGTTCCTTCTTGATTCACATGAAAGAGTTGGTTTTCGTGACAAGGCATCCGCTGCTGCATTGTTTTTCCCTTTGACATATTCGATGTCAAAATCAAAAGCTTGTATCTTGTTGACCCACTTTTGTTGCCTTTCATTTAGGTTCTTTTGTTGAAGGAAGAACCTCAAACTATTATGATCGGTCTTCACTATAAACTTCCCATAAACAAGATATTGCCTAAATTTGACCAAGGCATGCATAATGGCCAGCATCTCCTTATCATAAATGTGAAGATTCAGCTCATGTTTCTTGAGTTTCCTACTTTCAAATGCAATAGGACATTGATTTTGCATTAGGACAGCCCCTATTCCTTCACCGGATGCATCACATTCCACCACAAATGGGAGAGAAAAATCAGGTACAACAAGTACTTGGCATGAGCACATGACCTCCTTGAGTTTATCAAATGTTCTTTGAGCTAAAGGTGACCAGCTGAATGCACCCTTCTTAGTTAAATCAGTTAGAGGGGCTGCAAGATGAGAAAAGCCCTTCACAAACCTTCTATAGTAGTTGCATAACCCAAGGAACCCTTTGAGTTGTGAAATGGAGATGGGGAGGCCAATCAAGTATGGCTTGTATCTTTCGTTGATCCACATGTACCCCTTGAGAGTTTATGATATATCCTAGGTACAAAATTTCACTCAAACCAAACTCACATTTGGATCTCTTTGCAAATAAGGACTGTTGTTCTAAAACTCCCATCACCATGTCAAGATGTTGTAGATGTTCCTCCCATGTTTTTTATATACCAAGATATCATCAAAGAAAACAAGCACAAATTTCCTTAAGTACTCACCGAATATGTGATTCATGCATGACTGGAAGGTGGCGGTGCATTGGTCAAGCCAAATGGCATGACAAGGAACTCAAAGTGTCCGTAGTGGCATCTAAAAGTTGTCTTGCACACATCTTCCTCTCTTATCCAGATTTGGTGGTAACCGGACCTCAAATCAATCTTTGAAAAGAAGACCGCTCCATGTAGCTCATCAATCAATTCATCTATCCTTGGAATGGGGTACCGGTTCTTGATGGTTTTCTTATTTAGCATCTGTAATCAATGCACATTCTTAGAGTCCCATCCTTCTTCTTAACAAGAACCACAGAAGAAGCAAAGGGGCTGGAACTTGGTCGAATAAATCCCATATCCAACAACTCTCTTATGGTTTTCTCAATTTCCTCCTTATATGCTCTTGGGTGTCGGTAAGGAGTAGAAATTACCGGCTTGGCACCCTCTTCCAACTCTATCACATGTTGGAATCCCTCTATGTGGTGGTAGCCCATGTGGCAAATCATCAAATATCCTAGCATGCTTATCCAATATGAGCTGAAGATCATCATAAATAATTTGCTTACCTTCCATGGATGAAGTGGACCTTATTAGACAATGCACAACCCAAGAGACCTGCCCTCTTTTGATAGCTTCTGCATACTCTTTGTTGTTACAACTTGAGGAGATCCCCTTTCAGCCCTTGTAAAACAACCTCTCTATCATTGGCCTTGAATTTTAGTTCCATGCTTTGGTAATTTTGAGAGAATTCTCCCAATGAGTGGAGCCATTGTACCCAAGCACCAAATTGGTTTCTCCAATCCCAATCACATAGAAATCATCTTGGATCTTATGCCCTCCTAGTGTGATGTTGAGCTGAGATACTTTCTTAGTGCAAGGAATAGAAAACCCATCAACAACTATGACATTAAAACCCTTGAATTCCTCTACCTTTAGCTTCATCTTGGACACCAATCTTTCATCAATGAAATTATGGGTAGCCCCACTATCAATTAAGACCATTACCTTTTGCCCATGGAGAAGACCTTTTACCTTGAATGGGTGGTACCTAGGAGCACCGAGAAAGTGTAGCAAGGGTGTTTTTTCTTCCGGATCAGATTTTGGTGCATCTTCTTTTATTGGTTCAGAATTGGCCGCCACTTCTTCCCCTTCATTGCCTCTCCTTCATCATCGGACACCACTTCTATGTAGTGTATTTGCCCCTTTCCAAGGCACCTATGTCCGGTGACCATGGATCTCTACATGTGAAGCAAAGCTTCTTCCTTCTCAGCTCATTCTTGGACTCTTGGTTTTGTCTTCTTGCTTCCTTCCTTCTTGGCTATTAGCCCCTTGAAAAGGCTTCATAGGCTGCCCCAAAATAGGTACTTTAGGCTGAGATAGAAGACCCTTTGGCTGCCCTCCCATTGCTGGTCTGATCTGCCCCTTTTCGCCCATAATTTTTGATGAAAAACCAGTCCTAGGGATTGCACCTTCGAGGTCCAAGGACTTCCTTATGGTTTCTTGCAAGGAAGATGGGTCAAAAGCCCTTACTAAACTCTTTGAGGTTCGGTCAGCCCTTCTATGAACACCATGAGTCTCCCTTCGGAAATATCATCTACCATGACTGAAATCTTTTGAAAATCAGCAACATAATCTTCTACCGTACCTTTTTGTTTGAGTTGGGCAAGATCATGGAAGTATGCTTCCGGATCCATCCTTTTGAACCTCTCCACAAGCCTTGTGCAAAACTCTTCATAGGAATGAATGCGGTGATGCCCTTGTGTCAACATGCCATGATGCCACCATGTAATGTCCCCTTTTAGGACAAGTTAGGAATTAATCATAAATCTGATCACACAACTGAAAATTAATTAAAAATTCAAACCCCAACTGCTGCAATTTTCCAAAATTAATTCCCGCTTAACCATCCAAGCAAAAATCTTCAAACTTTGGATTTTGGGCCACAAAAATATGAAGAACAATATCCCAAAACCAATTTTTGCACAACCAACATGAAACCCTAATTTTGCCCTAAAAATTAGGTCGCCCAACACATTTAGGGCATCCAATTAACTCCAAAAATTATAAAATCACTTTCTCCTTATTTCTCCTAATTTCTACAATCAAATCCACTATTAAACTGACCCCCAAACAACAGATCTGAAATAAATATTAATTTATAACAACCAAAAAGCTTACAGACAATGTGAAATCTTCTAAAATTGATCTCACTCAAAACTCAATATTTCTTCACCAAATAAATTGCAGATTGTTCTATAAATTAAGGGTTTTCCAAAGAGCTATCAATCTGAATTTTTGAAGCACTGTAACCCTTCCAAAACAGCCCCCAAAATCCTAAACCCAGTCGCTAGGGTTAGCATAAAACATGTAAATTATTTCCAGCTCTTAGAACTCTTCAAAAACATCCCAAAATGGCTGCCCACACTCAGAAAAATAAGCCAACTCAGATCAGATTACAAATATAGCTTGTTCACCCTTAAAACATGCCAAAAGATGCTCAAATCAAGTCGCCATAATTAGAATAAAACCAGCAATAACCAGCAGCTCATAAACACTATGAAACCCCTCCAAAATCACCTAGGATGGAGTCACAAAACACTATTGCAGATCAGATTTTTAAACTACTTCAATGGATACCCAAAAATGCCAAAATGACCACCCTTGCAAGTCGCTATAGCTGGGATAATTGCAGCATTAATATCAGATCATAAAACACTCAATAATCACCATTAATCATTCAAATATCCTTCACAACAAATACGCCACACATCTAAACAAGTCGCCAATGTTAGCAAGTATGAATCATGCATAAAAGATACTTCAACACAATAGAACACCATAAATAGAACAAGAGAGTCTTCAATATCTTCAACAATGGCTTCCAATGAAGCTTACAATGAAAAGAGAGAGAGCTTGGGCATACATCCCAACTCCAAGCATGGAGTTTAAATCGATTCATCCAAAAGCATAACCTTCACAATGATCCCAAAATCTCCTTTTATAAACAAGGAGCACAAAGTTCGAAGTCCCTTGTGGAGGGAAATCATAATTTAAAAATAGTTTATTCTCCCTATGTGTGGCGTCCCCTTTCTAAAGGGTAATTTGACATTTAAAAAGCCACCCAAATATTATTTAATTAATTCCCCTTTTATTTTGCATTTTGGGAATTAAATTAAATATCAATTGTTCCATAATTAAATAATTAAATAAATATTGTTTTATAATGTCAAATGATAAAAATCACTCTCTAGGCAATATTATTTAATTATTTAGCATAATTTCCCCTTGCAACATCCCAAAAGCCCACAAGGAAAATAGGCTAAGGGTCTTCAAAAATGGGGACATTACACACCAATCATGGGCAACTCCTTCAAGGTGAAGGGTTGCAAATTTTATTGCCTCTTCTTCCACCATAGGTCTCAAGGACAAGTATGTGTCAAGTTTTTGGATCCATGCCCTAGTTGATCCTTTTGTGGAGCCATCAAAAGTAGGAAGACTCATCTTACCCAAAGCATGTTGCACTTCTCCCTTTGGCACTAGGGTTCTTTGTCGGTAATGTTTATCTTTCGTCCTTAATTTGATGAAATCCGTGAGAGACATTGCCTCCGAAACTCATCCGTCATTGTTTGGTATTCTTCAAGCCATATGGTGTAATCATGAGCTTGTCTAGGGCTCCCATGTGGAGCGATTGCCTCCTTGGCCACAAACTGGGGTTTCAGAGAGTGTTAAAGGAATTTTCTCCTTCTTTGATTCACGAGGATTGTAGGAATCTTCTTCCCCCTTGGCCGAACCACCACCTTGCATGTTTTGGATGGCTAGGGAAAGCCTATCCAATGCATCCACTATTCCTTCTTGTGTCTTCATAATCATCTCCAATTTCTCTTCCCAGGTCTCTATTGTCTTCTTCTTTTCCCTTCTTTTGTAGTATTACATACGTCGTCATCACATGCCATACTTCACAGAAATTTGGGAGGATGGTGCTATGATATTACTATAATGTCCATTTTTGGGGGTCTCAAGAAATGTCGAAAAGTTGAGTTGTAGCTCACATATCAAATTATGGAGCTGCTATTATAACCCTGCAAATCTGCAATTTAAATCCTTCCTAGGCAGCGACTTCCCTAGAGGAGTTAAATCCCTCAAAGGTGGGTCAAACCTTTCTAAGGCCCTTCAAATCTTATGCCAAAATTATTAGGAAACCCTTAGAAAACACAATCAGCTATTAGAAATCAAAATTGAGTGTGAAAATAATTAATTATGGAACCCTTAACCAGCGAACATCATCAAGCTTGGAAAAATAGTAGAACACCTCCAAAATTCACAAAACTCAAGATCTTGGCCTTAGAAAATATGGAGAACAAGATAGTAAATTCAAATTTGCCAAATTATCATCACACATACCAAATAATCACTCCCAAGTGGGTCGCTCCACTCCAAACAAATAGATCATTGAACTAAAGAGACCAATCATGCAAGAAAATGATACTTTATTTTCCTTTCAAACCAGCTTGCATACATAAAACCTCATGAAGGGTTTTCATCCTCAAGTCCTCAACCAAGGGTTTCCGTCCTTGGAAAAGGTCCTCAATCAAGGGGTTTCGTCCTTGAGAAAGGTAGATAAGGTGCTTCACAAGCAAACCTTAGCCAAAATATGAATATTCACCAAAACATAATTCAATAATGCCCAAGCGACCTCCTTAAATAGCCACAAGGAGTGCTTTACAACATAAAAATGATGGCCGACCCCTTAAGGTAAGTGCTTTTAAATATTCAAATGGTATTTGGAGCCTACATGCTCATAATACCTTTATTTCCTAACTACTTAAATTCCTTTATTGGAGCATTAGGCTTCCCAATAGGATATACTTAGTCACAAGGTGGGAGTTCAAGTTTGAGTTCGACGAGGATGAAATTCGTTTCAAGTTCGTCCCATGGATAAAGTTCGAAAAAATCGAAATTAAGTTCAAAATAAAATATATGCTTCAAAATAAAAAATATTAACAAGAAAAAAATATATATCCTTTTATAAAAATAATTATTAAAATAAATAAAAAGAAAAACGTTTTATACATTAAAAATAAAATAAACAAATAAGTTTTAAAAAAACGAATAAAAAACATTAAAATAAAAATTGAAAGTTAAAACATAAAAAATAGTAATAAGATTGAGTTAATTAAAATTAAAATTAAAGATTTTTAAAGTAAAAATTTAAACATAAAAGATAAATAAAACCTCACGATAAAACATAAATAAAAACTTTGCAACCATCTAACCTACGGGAAGGCAGGAAAGGGAGGACACGAAGGGCAATGCGGGGCGGTCACGACGACTCACGATATGGAAGGTGTCGTGGTCAGAAGCAACATCCCCTTGAGCGACACCAACTGAGAGATGATTAGGCCCTAAATCGAAACAGTGATGATATCTATTTTTTTGCATGCCCTAGTCTTGCGTTTTTAATCTCTCAATATACAGATCTATAGCCCGCTTAGGAACTGTAGGTGAGCGAACAAGCATAGCGACAAATACAGAGAAGCCCTTTTACTCGAAGCCCTTTTACCTACGTTTTCTTTGGTGAACTCCATGAACATTGTAGATTTTTATAGGTATCGAAGTTCGGCGAATTTCAAACTTTGGGCAAAAAAATTGTCAAACCTTGTGATATAGAGGATATATGTTAATAAAAAAACAACTACCTAAACAACAATAAAAATATAATTCAAACCTTCCACTTGCTTTCCCTATTTAGTTCAATCCTCAAACTTATTACACCAAGTATACTAACCCTACAATACAACTACATCAATTACAAAATTATGTCATAAAATCATTAAACTCGAACTACAATCTAAGAGTTGACTTTAGAACTTCCTTAAGAAAATCCACAATAGCTTATCATCTCAATGGAAATAACCAACACACATCTACTAATGAGGTTCAGTGAAGCTATCTTAAGAGGAAAAGAGGGAGGAATATAAACACATACAATAGACATCCATTCAAACTCGTGAGAGAGAAAACAGCCAATAGTGCCCAAAGGCTACAAAGAAGAGTTCTTCAAAAGGAGCTTGAATGGCTTCCATAAGATTGTCACACCTCCCTACCTACTAGTAGGAGAATTAATAATAGCATTTGATATCCATCCCAAATCCTAAAAAATTTATTAACAGAGAACCCATTTGCTTGGATAACCTAAAACTTCATATTTCTCCTCTTGTATATGTTCCACAATAAATGTCTTATTGTTGTTAATGAGCTTGGTATTGGTCAAGAGATTATTTTTTTGGGTAAGGGTAAACACTTTTGATTGGAGTTATGAAGCAATATTACAATCAACCACGAGATCCATTTTATAGGATGCCTATGAGTATTGAACCAAGGTAGGGCTGTAAACAACTCACCCACTCAACCAATCGACCTCTCACCAGCTTGGTCAAGAGCTTGTTGTATAATATAGTTTCCAACCATTTCCTCAAATGGTTCAACTTAACATCCGAAACTTATGGATTATTTTTGGATTTCTTGCATAAAGTATTTAAAAATTCTATTTAAAAATTCGACATTTCAAGTCCTATTCTAGACCCATTATTAGGGAAAAGAAGCTTTCGCTTGAGAAAAGTAAGAAAGACCCTTGATATAAATAATAAAAAAAGTCACCCGGCCCCCTCGCCTACGCCCTATATATAGAACTAGAACTATTCGAACCTGGAAGCCTATCCATATCTGGGGAGCCCTCTATATCCTCTGGGGGCCCCTATCTAGAATCTATATAGATCTGGGGGCCGGGGGTGAGAAATGGGCTTCCCCTATGCCCCTACGTAAATAGATTTCGGACATAGTCGGGCGGCGGCCCCGGGGACGAGAAATATCATATCAATTGGAATGGCGAGAAATATCAATTCGATAAATGGGCATCCCGTAGCGAATCCCCGGAATAATATAGTAGCGAATCCGGCTCCCCGCCCTGCGCACCACACCATATTTCGTCCCTCCCACTATAGATTGGATTGGGTGGGCCTATAGAATATAGGGGTAGCCCCGATATAGATATTGGCACATCGGTGACTACCCCTATATATAGATATGGCGCAT
Source organism: Taxus wallichiana var. yunnanensis (assembly GCA_018340775.1). Taxonomy (NCBI): domain Eukaryota; kingdom Viridiplantae; phylum Streptophyta; class Pinopsida; order Cupressales; family Taxaceae; genus Taxus; species Taxus wallichiana. The sequence goes on along the minus strand of CM031241.1, from coordinate 603,312,593 downwards.
CATGATCATGTGACAGATACCTATAGAGAGATATATAGGCCCGTATTATATAGATAGGGGGCCTACCCGGCACTCCATATAGATATGAATGAATAGAGTGATATTTATATACGTATTTGTGTTAATGTCGGCCAACACAATGAGGGGAGGTTAAGAATGACAAGAAAAGGATACCAACCTAAGCTCTATGAAATGAGGGATAATTACCTAATTACACTACTATTTAATAAACATCATGAGTTTATTAATTACTCATGTAATCAAATAATTAAATAGACCAAGCCCATGACAAGACAAGGATACCAACTTAATCCCTAATGGGGAGAGGTAATAATTTAATTACATAATTACCAACTTACATGACTAAATGTTCATGTTAGTTAAATATGTAATTAAATAGTTATAAAGATAAAACACATGACCCACGAGGAAGACCTAAGCTCCTAGCTAGCAGGAGAGATCATTACCTAGAATTCTGACACTCCTTAATAAACTCCATGTGTTTATTAATTAATGACCTAACCACATAATAGTAAGGGTGAAACATTATGACACGGATAAGAGTGAGAAAAGGAGGACGACACCTAGGGGCACAAGACCAACCTATGTAACAAAGGTTTTAGGCATCACTCGATTCCAACCATCATCGCGTTAAGATTATTAGGATCCTTCAATTTCAACCGCTTCATGAATTTTTCTATTATTGTAGCGGTTCTCCATTGCGATTAATTTTGCATTGTTAATATTGTTATCCCTATATGCACACTCTGCATGTCTCATTTGAGGCATGTATGATTTGGTCTTTGTATATAAGTTTTGTCCGTTTTGCTCCAAGGGTGCATAAGGCCAGGCTCTTCAATATTCATGGCAAGAAGACTCATAGCGGTCTATAATAGTTGCTAGCTCCAAAAGGGAACAAATCCAGAGCAACTTAAGTCATTTCGAAACAATCCATTTCAGGGACAGGTGAAAGCTTAGGGTCAATACAATTTTCTACTCTCAGAAACTCCATTTTAAGATTTTCTTATGAAAATTGAGAGTCTTAATGTGCGCGGGCGGATTCAGAGTCAGGTAGAGGTCAGCAAAGTGCAGAGAGTCGGGAGTCCATTTTATAAGAAGGATCAGTGTCAGGCCATCATTCTTGACTCCATGCCCAATGGATGCTTCAAGGCCATTGGTCTCTTCATCTAGCAGAGCAAATGTCCCCATGAGTCGCAAATTGTTATCCCAAATTCGCCCCCGGCAAATTTGGTCAAGAAAACTCTGCACATAAGGAAATTATGAAGGAAACGACTCAGACCCGCATGAGCTCACATTCCAAGATGACAAACAAGTTACAGGTGGGCTCGGAAATGAAGGAGCAGTGTCGCAGAGAAGCCAGGAGCAAGAAGGAAAAGAAGCGGTGAAGTTTCAAGGTCTTCAGGCTCAAAACCGTTCAGGAAAGAATCCAAAATCGACTAAGTATGGAAGAGCCAGCAGAGAGAGCCACGTGTCCTAGTGGTGCTTCTCCAAAGATGAATCCATAAAGGGAGGCTCAAACAAGCCCCACATCTCCACGTGTCCCAGGTCAAAGCGGGTCATCGGGGTTTTTTGTGTGTTTGCATGTTTTCAAAAGAGGGAAAAAGATAAATTATGGACCCGCAAGCCCAATTTTTGCTCTAATCAGCTGCCACATGTCCCATATAAAAAAGGAATCCCAAACGAGTGCCAGGTTGCCGCGTGGCCCTGGTAGGTGAAAATGGAGAAAAGTCTTCTAGGCCATTAATGCAGAATCCAATCTCTTCAACTACGGATCTGATTCGATTCAATCCGTTGGGGAACCGAAGCGACATATTGTGGGTGGATTTGCAGAAGGCATTGATATTCAGTGGTTGAACTTTCAAAGCGGGATTCGATGCGTATCTCATGGTGGTTGGAGCAAGATTCGATTTTCCCTCCTCCTCTCTTATTCTTTCTATATATTGTAACACTTCTCGTTTGAGAAGGAGAGACATTTTGGGCATAGAGAAACTCTGTCAAATTTGTTTCTCGATGCCATTTTTGAGCAGCGAACCTTCTCCCACGTCGACAAATGTATTTGTGCCTCTATTCCAGAAATGTAATGGTCTGTGCACCTTCTAGAGCAATAAAAAACGTGTTTTTTGGTGTTCTTCAACCCTTTGCATCGTTTTGTTGTTTCTCCATGCCTCTCCCTTTCAGTCTTGGTTTTCTGTGCATGTATTTCACATTTGCAGGTGCAGGATGTTGTGTTTCATGGAGTTTAATGGATGATTTGCAGATCTGGGTTGTGTCACTTTTGTCTGACCTCCCTCATCTCCATTTTTTTTGTTTCTTTCTCCCTCAACAGAATATCTCACTTCCTTTTTTGGTGTATCACCGCTTTAGTGTAGGCTCTATTTTTCCCTCTTTCTCTCTCCTTGGTTCCTTGGAATGGTTAGATTAGGTTAGATTTAGTTTTCCTGCACTAGAGTAGCTCGTGGCAGGTAGTTTAGGAAGAGGAACCAGCCTTCTCTGGAGGATCATTCCCATTTACAAGTCCCACAACTTGGGGAATGATCCAATGTTATGCAAATCACACCAAATGACCCTACCTTAGAAAAGCAGATCCATAACTCATTTGGGGGTCTTTGTGATTTCGCACTAACAAAAATACTGATTGAGTGTTTTGTGTTTTCTTCATGTTTGGCAAGGGCAGATTTATTAATTCTAGTATGTTCTAAGTCCCGACAATGTTCTTTTAGTCTTGTTTGGAGCGAGTGACCGGTTTCTCCAATGAATGTTTTACCACAACCGCATGGGATTAAATACACGCCCTTTTTTATTTTGAGCAAATAGGGTCATTTGGGTTCTTAAGCGGTCATAGATCAAAATTAAGTTATCGGCAATTAATCGCAAGCTAAATTTTGACTCGAAATCGGGAATCGGTAGTTTCTCAACAATTTATCGGCATTAATCGGCGACTTTATCACTACTTTAAAAAACATTTAAATTCATAAAATACACTTAAATTAAATGTAAAACATTGTTAAATGACATGAGAAGTGAATGTATAGATTCATAGAATGCCATAGGCCCATAAGTATATTTTCACAACTTCACACAGACAAAAGTTACATATTAATAAACTATACACTTAAGGCAAAAGACAGACACAAAAGACTGCAGACCTGAAATACGTTTTAATATGCCAGTACATGGTGAGACAGTCACAGTTCACAGTCACACAATATATAAAAGAGGATAAATTTTCTGAGAACGTTTGGGCACAGTAAGAGGCTGTTAGTGTTAATCACGAATGTTGCCATATGCTGTGGAATATCATAAAACTTAGCAGTCCTTATCTTGAAGAAAGCTTGATTTGACTGTAATGGAAAATGACTAACGATTATATTACCAATGTTTCATTTAACTTTACCAATGTGACACGAACTATACCAGAAATCGTGATTCAAGAGGCTGAGACTCTGAGTTATTTGAGTTCATGTATAAAACAAATTCGAATGCAAGGAAAATAAATGAAAGCGAGCTCAAATACACGAACTCAGAATCTCAGACACCTGCAGGCTGCAAATAATGTAAATTCGAATGAGCAATGAACATTGAAAAAAAATAAAAACAAATGTATAATAATAAAATAAAGCTAATCGTGGTCGAAACCCTAGCAAAACACAGGGGATAAATTCGCGCAGGAGAAAGTCGACCCTAAACGCTTTGAAATGAACTCATTTTTTTCAGTTTTATACCTAAACAACGATTTTTAAAATGATTTTCCCTTAAATTTCTCACCAGAAATCACCCATTTATCGGGACAGCAAAAATCACGATTTTCCCAGCGATAAATCGTTTTCCCTGTTAGGAATTCTTATGTTAGTGCTTACATTATGGTGCAGTAATTAAATAGTAGAATAATTACGAGGGAAATTATTATCAATTAAATGTTATTATAATGTAAATAAGTTGTAATTAGCTTCTGTATTGTTACGTGAGCAACAAGTACACTTATTTAGAGAATTGTTAAACCATATCCATAATTTACAGGAAAAACATTTCCTGTATATTTTTGTAATGTATGGGTGATTAAAAGGTGTGAGATATACAGCTGATTATTAATCTGTGTATTTTGTTTAATTGCTCAGTGCATTTGTTTAATTTGTGTTAAGCTTCTCTAATGCCTAGCATTTTGTATCAAAGCGAGCGGCAATGAGAGTCTTTGAGAGAGAATAGTCTATTTCAGGTTACTTCTCGTAGTTTCTTTGATTACATTTTATAGTAGACAATTTTGATCTATCGAGGAGCGCATCATATGTAAAGAGGCGTCTAACTATTTACTAGTGTTTACAAATTGACTTGATCAAAGAAAGTGATTCCAAGTCAAATAGTGAACCTATGAAAGATTAGAATTTAGGGTGATTGAATGCAAATCATAGTCCTATTCCTACCACATCCCAAGATTGATGGTTTTTAACATATTCAAGCGCACTATCATACCAAAGTGTAGATTTCTATGCATAGGTGCCTATGTATTGAGATTCAAGAGTCGCATTTGGTTTGTTGTACATATCTTCATTGAAGCTTACGATTTCGCTTTTGGCCCAATTATCTTCTCTTCCATTCACATGGACATTAAGCACCTATGTGGTTCGTGATAAACAAGCATGCAGTTCCATCTTGCTTGGTGATTAGCTATTTTGGTTCAAATCAAACTCAAAAGCGCATTGAACTCGGACACTTTGTCATATGACTCGATAGTTTCTCCAACTAGCTTGAAATAGGCGACTCATGAATCGATCTGGTATTAATCTCTGCTACAGTCCTCAATTTGCTCTGAAGTGAGTCCCTGATCCAACATCAGTTCTTGGCTTTGTTCGGTGACTCAACCGTGTGCAGTTCTGACTGATTTGCTATCTACAAGTGCCTTATGTGAATCTGCTCATCCAGATCATTTAGGTCTGTTTTTGGTTGAGTTTCATTTAAGATTAAAATCGATTAGTTCAAATTTAGATTAGTATCGTGTTAAGTGTTTTTACTAGTTTTATTAAAAAAAAGTAGCTAAAGATTACTCTTTTCTTTAGTCAATAGGTTTTAAGTAGCTAGTCTATTTGTCAATATGAGTCGTTAGTCGTGTGTCTTCATTTGTAAGTCCTTTATGTCAAATGTGGCAATAGTCAAATATCATCTTATTAGTATTAACGTAAAAGTTTCATGTGTCCAAATTTAGTGGTCTTTGTCGGTTGTCACTAAAAATTTATTATAAGTCAAAAAGAGTCTACGAGTCATCAAAGCCAAATTTCAAAATTGTAAAGGATGCATTATCGGTTGAAACCGACGTCCAATATGTAAATTGCCAAGACAAGAATTTATGAAAATCTCAAAGCAAGATATGAGGGGGATACCGAACCAGAGAACTATCAACCTCAAAAACATTGGACGCTTGATAGCATGCAAATACATAAAGAGCCTCAAAGCCAAATCAAGTTGAGTTGGCGGTAGTATTGGAGGACGGAGGCATCGGAGGAAGGAGGTCAAACAGCGACCTCTCGTCAATCGCCAACAGACGCGGCCGCATGTGAAGGTTTGGTGACCTATTTTTTTAGTTTTTAGTGTGCTTCAGATTTCGGTGTTCCTATTTGGTTTGCGAAAAAGAAATTTGAAATTTCACATTGTGGGGGGGAACATGACACCAATGTTCCATTTCAGTTTCTTTTTTAGTTTGTAATGTGTGAGCACAATTCTGTGTAATCCCTAATGGAAGAATGTGATGAGAGCTGATGATAATACTGCAGCATCATGATATTATGGTTGTTGGTTATCCATTTTGAAAACCATCCTAAAGGTTTGTTGGTTATCCTGAAAACAAAACCATCTTTTGTGGTTGTTGGTTTACCACTTGAAAAACCATCCCGGAGGTTGTTGGCTATCCTAAAAACAAAACCATCTAGATCATGAGCAAGCATCAAAGTGGCACGTTGTAGTACAAGGCAGGTTTTCCCCATGTTCGCACTAAGGGGGGAATGTTAGGAATTCTTATGTTAGTGCTTACATTATGGTGTGAATAATTAAATAGTAGAATAATTACGAGGGTAATTAATATCAAGTAAATGTTATTATAATGTAAATAAGTTGTTAAAACAACTTATGTTAATTAGCTTGTGTATTGTTATGTGAGTAACAAGTACACTTATTTAGAGAATTGTTAAACCATATCCGTAATTGTAGGCAAAACATTTCCTATATATTTTTGTAATGTACAGTGATTAAAAGGTGTGAGATATACAGCTGATTATTAATCTGTGTATTTTGTTTAATTGCTCAGTGCATGTGTTAAATCTGTGTTAAGCTTCTCTAATAGTAATACCTAGCATTCCCTCTAGCAAACGATAAATCACGATTAACCAGCCGATAAATCATGATTTCTGTATCAGAGCTTACGCCTATTCCTGATGGTGCTTACCGGATTGAAATATATCTTGAAGCCCTCTCTTCTTAAGATTCTAGCAATCTTGTCCAAGGTCCCTTCATTGTATGGGAGAAAAGCTTTCATATTTTTAATTCTGACTATAGGGCCATTCTTAGCTCTTTGGGTGGCCGTCTTGATTTGCCTCTTTTTATATCCATTCCTTTTTAGAACGTTCGTTAGATGTTTTTCTTCTAATCCAAAATGTCTGTTATCTGAGATTCTCAAAGCTCTTGTGAAGAGGGTATTGAGGACACCCACCTTCTGGGACGGATGGTGGTACAGTGGTATATACGGAGGGTGTCTGTTATCGAGATTCTCAAGGCTCTTGTGAAGAGGGTATTGAGGACACCCGCCTTCTGGAACTTATCAGCATCAGATAAAACTGAGAAAAGATTTAAATCCTCATGAGTCATATTCTCTTTTTTTCTGATTACTCGACTCCGATTAAGATAAATCAAGAGGGCATCTGATGAGCTGGCTTTCAGACTTGGACTGTTGCTCTGACCATCACCAAACTGAAACATCTTAGTAGACATAGGAAGAAACAGCAAAAGTGGTTCCAGTTTTAGCACCGAACAAAAAGGCTCAAACCAAATTGTTAAAAATGGGGTTGCAGGAGAGCAATCTAAGCATTGTAGTGCTAGGCAAAACAGTTCAGTACATCCTATTCTATCTCCTCCATAGTCAATGAAGGCAAGACTAGGGAATTATTAGGGACTGGAATTCTACAGAGTTCCAAGCAGCTAGCACGTTACTCCATTAAATGGTTGCCAAGGGGTAGAGGAGGCTAGTAAGGCCATTAAGACCAAATCGTTTTACATTCGCTGGGATGTTGGGAAGGGGTTTTCCTCTTGGTGAATAAGCTCAAAGGGATTGGAATTGATTATTAGAGGAGAAGAAGAAAAAGGAGGGTTAGATGGAGAAGGCAAAGACTGCACCAGAAGAGGACTGAAAATGGACTCAGGGACAGCCACTGTGGGTGGAAAATCTGGACAAGCTTCTAGAAGATGGCTGTACTAATGGAACAACATACATTCAAAAGGAATGTTCACATAACCAACAGGTTGTTCCCATAAAGTGTTATCCAATTCAAGGTAAATTTTGTCAGACAGGATACTTTCAAGGTTTACCATTAAACAGAATGCATGTAAAATTCAGTTCGGACTGTCAAGACTCAAAATGTAAGACCAACACTGCTCCACCAGAATTTCCTTGGGAGAGCAAAAAGGAAAACCAAAACCAAAACCATTGTGGAAAGATCCTCGGCAGGATTCAAGCATGCACAGTTCATAAAACATGTGCCTCATTGGAAAATATCTTCCTTATTGGATCTAGAAGGGAAAATATAGTAGCTAATCCAAAAGACAAAATAATAACTTTATCTAAAGCAAGGAACTCCCAATCTTTCAATGTGATGGGCTTTGGTATAAAGACACATAAAATGGTAAATTAAAGCCCTTTCTTGAATATCAAACTTTGTATTCCACCTCTTGAATCAAGATCTCTTCCTTGGAAAGATGTTCAGCCCTTCTGTGGCAGCCACAGCCGTTAAACAGTTTGAAATAAGTTATCAGCTGAATCGCTGTCATACAAACATGCTGCTTAAAAATTGCAGCAATGCTTCTCTTGACAGGTCAAGTTATTCCACCGAGAGAGCTGCACAATAGGAAAAGGAAGACCAAGAAAGAAGACCATAGCTGCCTCCAAAAACATAAAGAATTATATAATATTATAATACCATAAGAATTACAGGACAAACAAGAGAAGCAAAAGGGAACACGAGAAATTTCAGAAATCGGACCTGCACAGAAAACACTATAATTGTGCCTAGAATATCCTTGGACCTTAACACATTGTTATTGCCATCGCACACAATTTTTGTGAAACAAACAAGTGTTTGAAATTATATTTTATTTGTTATCCGCTGTTTTTTCCTTCCTTGCTTGTCAAACGCTTGAAGAAAGCAATTACTTTATATAGCAGATTTATTCTACACAGATAAAATGAAAGAATTGGTAACATTTTTAGTCAAAATTTCTTGACGAGCAGGAATTCAAATATGATTATATATTCACATTTATGCAACAATTAGATCTACAGAAACTTTAATTATTTAAAGCAAAATAAAATCACAGAAGATTAAGAATTCAGACCAACATTGTACAAAATTCAAATGCAAGAACAGTGCAGAGAAATCTGAATATATATATATATATATATATATAACATCCAAACATATGCTCACTAAATAAAAATGGTAAAGGATTTTTTTCTTACAAGTAACTTACGCTGGAGGCTTCATTTCTCCGAATTCATAGCTTGAAAAATTTTCACCAAAACTCCAACAATATCTGGAAAACAGTTTCCTGGTAAAGAGAAGAATAAGATGCCATTTCTGGCCAGCTTCACCAGTGACGGCGTGACAAATTTTCCTGTAAAAGGTCCTGGTAAATGAGCATCTCCAGAACTGATCATTGCCCCTGGATTTTCCACAGGCTCTGGTACCAGGTTTGGATCATAAACAGAAGAAACTCCTGATTCCAGGCACTGAACATCTGACACAGACACATGTATTGCATTAGATGCAAACATAGAGCTCAATGGAAACTCTTCAGAGTGGGCAGTCATTCTACGCTTCTTTCTATCTGCATTCTCACCCAAGTTCTCAGCTCTCTCTTCTGCTGTTACTTCCTTATTAATTTCTGTCTCACTTTTCTCCAAATTTTGACATGTATCAGTAAATCCCAGAGTATCTCTTGATGCGCATGTTGACAAGTTCAAATACTGTGGCAGTTCCAAAAGTATAAGAATAAAGAAACCATTGAACCACATTTAAAAGAGAGAGACATTAAAGAATCAACAAATGAAAATCAACTCATGCTATGACAGTCTAAAACTCCTTATCAAAGCTCTCTTCAATTGTGTGGTTATTAACTTATTATCATTATTGAATTCCAGTTATAATCCTTTTAAAATCTGGATAACATGATATAGTCTTCAAATCTTAAAAAGGATCAATAAATGAACCAAGGACATAACTGGAAAAGCTAAGATACTTAAAAGGGATAGGATGCAGCTAAGAAATACATGATGATTAAAATTAAGTGGCTCATTACAAAGAGAAATATGCCCAAATGAAACCCTCAAAATCCACTAAACCAGTCAACCTTTACTTGATTGTGAACATGTTTCTTATTCATTTTACCCCATACTAACACATTTCACGTACAAATTTACAGTGCATGTTGACAAAATGATACCATTTTTGAAAAATCATTATGCTTTCTTATCCCCCTTAGACTTGATTAATTTATCCTTTGCAACATCCTTCGAGACTTCTATTGAGTCTAGAACATCTTCCATTCTATGTAGAGCTTGATATTTGATCAGAGATGATGACACGGTGTTTATTTTGTTTTCCTTCAACTTTGAAGAACAATGTCCCTGATGGTTAAGGAAGTCTCCTCACCTTTCAAAGATTGGTGGTCTAGAATGCCAGCTATAGATTATTAAGATGAAGTGTGACACACTGTCTTTCAGATGTAAACCATTGTAACTCATCAAAACCATTTTGCACACAAGTTTTGGACAAGAAAGGTCTACTTATTTGTTTAGACAAGAAATTATCTATTTATCTGTCACAAACTATTTCTACTGATTTTGTTGGCCAGGATTTGGAAGCATGATATCATGGCTTTTCAACTCTGTCACATTGCATAATTACTTGTCTGGGATGCAGGCAAATTATCTTTGCCATAATCAAGCCTCAATCATACAGAGTCACAGACTAAGTTTGGATTAATGTCTCATCTAGACTTGCCCCCTCTGACTTTTATTTCTGAAAAAGTTATTTCTCATCCTGATTGATAAATTTAAACCCTGTTTAATCAGAAACCATACAATATGAAACTACTTTGTTTTCTTGCATTGGCCTTTGGTATTGATACATTGCTCAATTTAAATATTTGCTTCACCACTACCTTGGCACTGATACATTGCTCCTTGATCTTTGCATCTGAATCTTTCTTTAATGCCATGTACTCAAGTATGGAATTAGATGAGGTTTCAATATATGTTGGCCAATTCACTCAACTTCCTCTTCTTCTCCAGAGAAGAAGGCAAGTACCATCTGTACTATAGATAATGTCTATTGAGATGTTACACTATCAGCAGTAAACATATATAGAACAATAATTGCAGCACATACCATAACAGAGTATTGAATAACAAAAGTTTTTATTCCTCAAAGATAAGTCCTAATACAATCTGATTAGTTCAGGGAGGACATGGAGCAAGTGCCCTTGCCCCAGCATTCATTATACTTCTAAAAGGACAAGACCCATGAAGTATCCCTTGTGGGATATTACTTGAAATTCACAAAATATGTATAAAATAACAGCGAACTGAATTCTGATTTTTATGACAACAATATGCAGAAATAAAGAATTTTTGTATTTTGCAAACTAATCACTTCCAGCACTACCCAGAAGCTTCAAACAACTCAGAAAAATATATAGAACAATAAACAAGAGAGAAAATGGAATGCAAGATCGAGCTAGGGTTTTGGATTGAGCAAGCCGTGAAGGCTTGCGGCATCCATGGAGCTGTGCGGTGGGAGCTGGTGAAGGAGTACAGCGAGGTGGTGCAGCTGGAGTTTCTTTGCCATTGTCTGGCCAAGCGATGCATGGAAGGGTTGTTGATTCATGCTAGACCGCTTGAGGATAGCTTGGAAAAAGGGCTTTTGAGGAAGCCCGTCGGTTTGCTGGGTTCCTCCTCAGCCAAGATGTGAAGACTTTCCTATCTCTCGAGGAGAGGTCGGGTTATGTTTTGTTTAAACCTTTCCGGTCGAGGAGCTCGTGTTAACGTTTGTCATGTTTTATTCCTACTTTCATTAGTCGCAAGAAGAGATGAATGTGGAACCTCCGTCTGAAGAGGTATTGCAGGTTTCGGTGATCTTCTGGGGTGGAGGAGGGGTGGACGTAGAAATGTTCTTGGCCCTTATTCCTTCGTCTAGCATATTTTTTTCCATTCCTACGATCGGTGATGGCCCCTCTCGGTCCTTTAAGTTTTGTTGTGTGTCGTAGCTCGAGATATGGTGGGGGGTGTTCCCGAGGAGCGGTTGTCATGGGGGTCTTTTCTCCCTTATGTTGCCTCGCTCTCTCACTCACGGCAGAGGAAGGCGCTGTAGGAGTGAAGGGAGGCGGAGTCGTGGTTTTGCCTTGCTGGGGGCTTGTTTCATTTCCGTTTTCCTCCGAGCGAGAGGCCGTCCAGCATGGTTCCCTAAGCACCGTATTAAGAAGAAATTCTCGCCCCTTTTACTCCCCCTAGGTTTGGTCCATCTCTGCCGGGGCTTGGGATTTTTAGGTTCCTTGCATTGTGGTTTTTGAGGTATTGTCGGTTTTTAGTGTTTTGGGTCCTTTGAGTGTTCGATTGTGGTGTTTTGTTGTGGTGGGGGTTGTTGGTGGTAGTTGGGTCATTGATATTGTAGCAACGGCTCCACGATTTCTTGGTTTGCGTGGCGGGGTTTGCTATGGTTGTTCGGGCCTGCGAGTGGAGTTGTTGGTTGTCGTTAAGAATTTTGCTCGGTTATATTGCAATCGTTAGCTTTGTCCGTGTGGTTTTGTTCGGCTTTGTGGTGCCTTCTTTCCCGGACTAGTCTATTGGTGGCTTGCGAGGTTCGGTCTGCTTCCTTTGCCACTTACGCATGATCCCGTTCGAGGTGGCTTCGTGTGAGTGGTGTGGTGTTCTTTGTTGTGGGTGTTTCCCACTCGGTGATGCCTTTCGGGTTGGGTGTCTCGGGTTCGTTGTTGAGTGTTGTTGGTTGTTATCGGGTCATTGTCGTAGGTTTTTTCCTTTTGTCTTCTCGGGCCGATGTTTTGGGCCTTTCGGTGTTTAGTTCAGTTTTTTTTTTTTTTTTTCATTTGTATTGGTGGGGTCCTAACCCTCCAGTTCATAACTACGAGTCAAAAGCGTTTAAAAATAAAAAAAAAATAAACAAGAGAGAATTTTATCTCTCAGATCTTATTTTATTTATTTATTTTTACGGCTGAAAACTGCCTCAAATTTCCAAAATTCACAACTACCTGAAATGGATTGATAAAATTCTGATTTTCGGATAATAACATATATAAAATATAAGGAATCAGATCCAACCTTCAAATCCGGAAAATGCCAACCAGAAACCCTAAAAATAATTGCTGCAAAACCCTAAGGGTGACGTCACCCTAGGAAAGGGCCCAAAAACTCCACCAAACTCCTCCAGAGAAGTCGCCAATCCTTCCTCAGGGCTAGAAAATATTCTGAATCGCTGGAGATGGAAATATCTCTCTCTGCCACTAAATCAATCCCTACAAACTTCTGAAAAGCTCTGTTTGAAATCCCTATAGACTCTTTCTGTTGATCGATCTGAAGTAGGCTCCAAATTAGCAAACTAGGGAGGATCTTTCACCACCGAAGAGTGCTCTGCTAGCTAGGAGTGGATCTCTCACCACCGAAGCTAGGGTTCTGTGGGATCTTACTCCACAAGCAAAAAGTATGCAACCAGCAATGGCTTCAATATCATAAAAGAGTGAGTGTATGAATGAATGCTTTCCTCTCCCCCAAGTGCTTCCTTTTATAATTTTCATTGCAACAAAGGGCCCCAAAAGAACCCTAATCGACCCCTTGGGAAAAATCCACATGTTAAAAGAAATAACTTAAGTGACTTTATCACCCATATGCCAAAAAGTGCACTTAAGTCACCCCAACGAAAAATTAGAACATAAAGTACCATAGGGGAGCATCTCACAACCTTATTTCACTTAAGTCACCTCAAAGTACGTGTCCAACTCCAAAACATAACATATAAGTGAAATGAAGGTACAAACCACACCCAATAACCATCAACGTCACTAGCCCCTTGGGCATAACCAAGGCTAAGACGGATGAAAAGCCTCCTAGGCCATCTACTCAGAAATGGGGACATTACAACTCAGTGGTTGGCAGCTAACCCAACCATCATAACTGACATATAAAAAGTCCTAATAGACTAACAAAATGCCGACAAGAGACTAAAAAAAATGTTGGCTGCATTTATTCATAAATGACCATTTAATTGTCTACATCATCCACCCCTCTAGATAAGTTGGAGTCCTTTCCAAAACAATATAAAACATTTCAAGAAGAAGAAACAAGAAGAGAGGAAGAGGAAGGCGACCCTAAGTGAGAGGTTTTGTTTCGCCCTTTGAGAGCTCAATGGAGCAGCTTTTGATTGAAACAGTTCAACCCGCAAGGCATAGACTTTGGAGGTCTATTGCTGAAGATGTTTCGCAGCTACAAGTTCATTTCCCATGAACACTTCACCATGCATATTGCTTCCTACATCTTTCTTTTACCATTGGGGACCTCCTATTCTGCGAGTTGTAGCTTGGCCTAAACTTGATTAAGTTCCTGCTCGTACTGAACCTTTGCCTTCTCGAGTTCTAGCTCACATTTGGATGCCCTCCGGCTTTGTGCCTATGTAAATTGTGTTTGTTGGGAGATTTGCACCTGGAAGCAACCCTGCTGATCCCCAATCTCCTGCCACAGGGCAGCCACTTCACTAGCCATACTATCCCTCTCATTTTTGCAACCACCTTTTCTCGCACATAGAAGACTAGAGCAGCAAGTATTGGTGTATATAGGTAGCTAAATGTTCCATAATAACTCGAGAACATTTTGTATAGGGAAGTGATCATATGAGCAACTGGTGTGGGCATCCATTGCTCATGCATCTTGGGAAGAATCTTCTCTGGCCATCCCTAGCTGATACGCACTCTGTAAATTCTGCACAGTAATCCTCCTGTATAAAATTCTGAATACAGGCTGCCTCATCCAGTATTATCCTCACCTATGAAGGACCACTAGCAACCTCTAGGTGCCCAACTACCCTAGAAATGTCATGGAGTGCCTCTGTCATGTGTCCCAATGTATGTAGAAACGGAGACAAGATTTTGTAGGGATTGCCACGTGCAGGCTGGGAAAAATACCAAAATAATCACATACCCAGCCTAGGAATTAGTGGCTTCTGCCTCTGAGTCTAATGGTCATGTTGTATGTACTCTTATGTTGGCCTCTAAGTGAATCTGCTCTCTTTCCAGTGCTACCCCTATGGACTCCTAGGGCGAAAATGGACCCAATAGCTGCAATAGGCTCACAAGAACCTCTACTTCCACATTCATCAGCTCTCCTAAATAGTGCAACAATTTTTCTATTTGCTGCTCCTCTTTTGTTGGTTTCCTGCCATTTCCTGTATAAAAAGAAGTGTCTACCATGTGCTCAGATGGGAGTAACTCAGAATAGGTGGGAAGGTAGAGCTGCTTTGTGTGTCCTTTCTCTTTGTCATCATTAGCAGTTTCAGACCCCTCCCCTTCTTCCTCTAAAGCAGGCTGTTCCAAAGTTACCTTCCACTTTTTTATTGAAGCTCTCCACTCAGTACGCTGGTCCAAGGGGATACCAAGGTGTTTGTAATGGAACACTGAGGACCAAGCCAGGTCATACAAACTATCACAAGAAAAAAATCTCCCAGGGCGACCTGTGTAAGCACTGCATTGTAGAATAACCCAATGGTGTGTTGGGTCATATAGAATCCCTTGCATGACAAGGATAGAAATTCATGAAGCCTTGTTGGCAATAGCTTTGCCCAATATAGACCTCACCTCTGTTTAGCCCAAGCATATATTATTTCATCCATCCAGCAATGTTTGATGCCCAAGAGGCTGCTAATAAGCAGCATCATATTACATCAAAATACACAAACACTCCTCAAATACCAATTATTTTTTTAATTTCTCGGTGTGCTCATTCCCACTAATTACAAAATTCTACCATAATGATATAATCCTTTCTGCACAAGTTTTAGACGATGAGGTCTTTATCTGTGATAGTCAAATGAGGATTAGTAGCCTTGCTGATGGCCAACTCATGTGAGGGTGCACCAAACACCTGTGTAAAATCTGTAGGAGTGTATGTGATTTTTACTTGATTACCCTTATAAGAGAAAATTGAACACCAAGTGTTCCTATTGTCTCTTGAAACCATGTGAACTAAGATTCAACCTAGCACTAAAGTAGGGCATTTGTAGGATTTTGTCCACGTCAGCCCCGTGCAAGGCTACCTTGAGTTCATGTGTATCCAGATGACTTGCCCACCAAGTGCATGAATCTATAGCTAGTAAACTCTCCCACATGTGAGCCTTTGAGGTGAGTGGAGCCTGGTTTTATTTTTCTGCCCCGAATCACCCCCTTCTGCTTCTTACCGCTCGTTGTACTTTGTTTTGAACTACCACCCATTGGGGAGGTTTGCAGCGTTTTGGGGTCTGAGGTAGGGTTTTGCTTGGGAATTACCCAACCTTCACGCGTTCTGCCAAATTTTTCAAAAGCAGCTTCTAAGGCATTTTTCTGTTGGACAATGGTTTGCATGGTACCTGAAGGAGGAGTGCGGGTTGTATCTCTATTTGTCATATTTGCTGAATTAATTCCAGATCTACTGATCAAGGAATAATCACTAAACCCTATATGTTGGATACAGCCAAACTTAGCTATGGTTCTCGGATGTTATCATTTTCACTGAGTCTTGCCTGCAATTTATTTGCGAAGCCAGGGCTGACTTTTTATATAATGAACTCGCTCTCCTGGCAATAAAAACTGTAAATTCTCCAGTGTAAATTCTTTTTGTCTGCTGCTATGAGTGGTCCATGCTTTAATTTTGTCTTCTTCTGCTGTTGAGAGGAAACATAAAGCTGCAAGGGGCATGAACTGGAGGATTCGTCAACAAAGCCAATCCACTCGATAGAGATCATTTGACATGGAGTTTGTACAGTTGTGTGCATACTTTTTGTAGGTAAATGCGGATGCATGCAAACTTCTTGCAAGTCGTACAGCAGTAAAAACATAGGGGTTCAGGTTGCATGGCCTTGAAACCAACAAATGCAATGTGCTCACCTGGATGCACAAGTCAAACAAGGTTGAGCAACACTGAAAGGGAGTTTGAACAAATAGGCAGGGTATGGAAAGGTCATATGGGTGGGATTACAAACATGTCAAATGGTAGGGGTTCAAAAGAGGTCATACGGTGGGGGTTGTGGAATGGGAAGTTGCATCTCAAGCAAGAGGTCGACGGTATAATGGTGGATAGACGGGGCTCTAATGGAATTAATTGCAACTTTTCAAGGTCATACAATGTTTTTAACTCCTCCACTTTCACCACTTTGATGTTTTTCTATGCATTTCAGAATGATTGACTTGGTCAACAATTTTTGTAAGCAGGTCCGCCTCTTTTTCGTTGCTTTAATTATTTCTTTTGACAAGGCTTCTATGTCTACCATGTGGATGCTTTCGGTCCTTGATCGATGAAGTTCAAGTTTGGAGCCATTGACCATGTCTTTGCCACGCTTTCCATTCAAACATTCCAATTTGACTGCTCCTTTATCCAAAATTTCTAAAATTTTAAATCATCCCAATCATAATCTTTGAACTTACACATTTCACACATCCCACTATATCTTAACACAAGAGCTCCCACTTTAAAATTCATCCATCATAGATGTGTTTCACGCCACTATTTCCTCTTTCGCATGACTTAAATTGCCCACTATGCCAATACGCCACATTCATCTAGGTTATTTAATTGTAGAAGTCATTCTTTGAGGCTCTCGTCATCCCCAATCTATTGTGGAAAGCCACCCATACACTTGGTATTAGATATTCCATGAGTCAACTACCTCTTAACCATACATTAATTGGAAGTGTGTATGGTTGGTGGTGACTTCCTAAGCCATTCGATAGGCCCATAGTATCGTGTGAAGGTGTTCCTCCTAGTCACTTCTTTCTATACAACACGACTTTTGAATGACTGATATTAACACTTTGTTAATGTCGCTTCTGCTTGGCCAATGGCATGTGGGTAGTATGGGAATGACAAGGAATGAAAAAAGTGGAAACTCTAAAGTCATCAACCCGATCACATGGTTGACAAAATGTCCCCCTCTATCTTTGCTGATTTGTGTTGGAATACTAACCCTAATAAACACTTGTTCACGAGATGAACTTCGCCATGCTTATGGCATTGTTGTTAGCGGTGCTCTCACTCTTGTCTTGCCTATTTAGTAAAGTATTATGTGGCTACCATGATGTAAGCTGCAACGGTGAACTTTACTTGTTTTAAGGGCCCTGATAAAGCCTAGACCCCACCATTGAAGCAAATTTTTGGGGTTGTGATGGTGAGAGGGATGTGAAGTCTCTTTTAGTGGCTTCCCAATACACTAGCAAGTGTCACATTCCATCACCCATTCCTTCACATCATGGCACAATGTTGGCCACCAAAGTCCCACTAGTAGTACTTTCTTTGTTGTAGCCTTGGGTTCCATGTGGTCTCTAGCCGATCCTTCATGAGCTTTTGAGAGTACATCTTTGATTCCTTGTCTTTATACACACCAACAAAAGATGTGATTTGGACCTATTCTATAACAACCCATTTATTAATTGGAAAGTTTGGGCCTTCGGTGCCAATTTCCTTCTCTCACTTGGTTGCATATCTTTTGGAAAGGATGTACAAGATAAATAGTCCCCAATGTTCTCATACATGTCGGTACAAATGCAATTTGGAATGAATGAGAATGCGGGAAATCTTCATTGACACTCTTCACCAGTTCTCCCAACCTGATCTAAGAGAGTTTGTTGGAAATCAGATGGCTCTTACCTGATTTGAAAATGATCTTGAATGTGAAACCTTATAACATCAACGATCTTCTTATCGACATGAATTATTGGTTTGTTGACCAAGTATTATAATGTCGATGGTCAACATAGAAAGTGAAGGGGGTCGCCAACGAGGTAATGTTGAAACTTTTGTACCACATATATTTTCCTAATGCTTCACATTCGGTGGTGTTGTAGTTATATTCAACACTAGACATAAGTTTGCTGCCAAAGAACACAAAGTGATCCAACCATTGAGTTCTTACTTGTGTTAATGTCGGCACAATAGCATAATCCAAAGCATCTAGGTAAACATGAAACTCCGTGTCCCACTCTAGGTCCACGAGTATCATGTTAATTCTTTAAATACATGTCCCCATTTGATGGACCATATGAACTAAGTCCCTTTTCTTGTTAGAGTATTCAACATGTGAGAGATTTGAGCAAAAAAATACGAATTGTCGGTAATACCATACCTGCTCAAGAAAGATTTTACCACTGGCATGCCATTACTCTTATTTATCTGGATCGATCTTTAATCCCATTATATGTCCAAGAGGCTTACCTTGTAGAACAATGAACCGACACTTCTTTCGATTCAAAACCAGCTTTGTTGCTCTGCACCATCTCATGCATTTTGTCAAGGCTCACAGGTGAGATTCTTGACTATAGTACATTGACCAGTCATCATGAAAAGCTTTGAAGTTACATGTGGCCCTCTTGTCAAAAATGTGCGGGATAATACCGTGAAAGGTGGCCGGAGCATAGCAAACTCTAAATAGCTTTCAGTTATACGCACAAACTTCGTTTTCTACTATAAAGTGGTCTTCATTATATCTTCTTCCACAAGGCTGATCTAAGCTGCGACCGAAAATCCATCCATAAAGGAGTAGATCTCATGGCTGGCTACTTCTTCCAATCTAGAGTCTATAAATGGGGGGGTTGGAAATAGGTTCTTGAGTCGAGCCATATCTTTATCTATTTTAACCCCTCCATTCGACTAATACTTGGGACACCCGTTCACTTGTCTCTACTATGAATATTATTCCTACTTCTAATATCTTCTCAATCTCTTCTTCAAATTTGGCAACATAATTTCGATTCATTCTATATTGATTTTCCACGTAGTGTTGAGCTCTGGCAGGTGGGGATTTTATGTGCACACATCTTTGGTGACACTCCCTTCAAATCTTTGCGAGGTCCAAGTAAACCCATTCTTGTTATCCATGAAGATTTGAAACATCATATCCTTTAGCACGAGGTCCCAATCACCCCCATCAAGATCATTTGGGGCTCATTATTGAACCCAAGGTTTACCTTAACTGTAGTCGATTCTTTGTATTTCATGTCTTCTATACCTCCGAACTAGTGAGCAAGTTTTTCATCTATTTTTGCATCACCTACTTGGTATTTGGTAATCTCCGGAGGAGTGGATTGGACACTACTGATGATGGTTTTACTTGATAGAAGCTACAAACTTCAATTTCTTCTCGGTGTGTTGTCCCACCCTCGTTGATTCAAGAATGTTTGTCATTTTGTGCCCTTTTTCTTGAAACCTTTACATTCTTCTATCTCCATGATCTTGACGAAGTTACACCATGGTTGAAACACTTTATAGTCCTCCACTTTCTAGTGGAAAAGGCATTGAGGAGTTCATTTCATTCTCGGAGCATGAGTGTATCTCAACATTCCCTCTTTATTTGGTCCCACCATGCCTTGGTTCATAAGGTGTAAGTGTTCTTCTTCCATATCTTCTATATCAAACTTTGATAAGGTTTCCTCTTGATAACTTCGACTCTTTAGATCTATGATGTATTTTCGGCCTTTGTTCTCAATTGAGATAAGGTTCCTTATCAATTGTAATCGACCTGCTTGGTTGTTATTAACCAACCTCGGCCCAATAATGCATCATAAGAATTTTCTTTGAGCAGATGACTACAAAATTTAGTATGAAGCATTGGGTGCCAATGATTACCTTTTGAGTTGTTAAGTCTCCCAACACTTGTATTTTGTTTTGATTAGCTCTTACTAATCGGAAAGTTGGCAGCCAAATAGTTGGTTCTCAAGGCTCTTCCAAATTTCTTTTGGGAGTACATTCACACTAGAACCGCCATCAATAATTGTATTGGTCAAGTTCGAACATAGAATCTCCATGTGGATGATTGTTGGTCGTCGGGCTAAGTTCGTTGTTAGAAGCATCGAATTAATAACACGATATACTATCGAGGGGGTTCAACAATGGGTGTCTTATGTTCTTCATCCTTCATCATCTTTTCCGATGTTCTTCCTTCGACACTAGATGTGTTACATGCCCTATGTTGTGATCGATGTCTTGTCAACCTATGGTTATAACATTCTTGAAATTTGGAATTTCTCTGATAGATCAGCTACTTTGATAGGAATAGTGGTTTTGCAGGACATGCCTTGCAATATCTTTCTCACGACCCGAGCCGACTAGTCAATGTAGTTGTGCGTTCATGGAGATGTCTTTGCTCTTCCATCATTGCTCATTAAACCTCAACGCTTATGTCGACCATTCATCCTTTTATGTACATTGATCGGGGTTATTTATCTTCTTTTCTGGGCCATAGTGATTTCCATCACCTCTTCATTTTTTACATCAATCATGTTGATGTTTGGTTACTTCAAGAAATCGACACCATTACCATCTACACACGAGTCTAGTGTTGACTTGGAGGGTGGGACAATCTCTTGCAAAATAGCGCCATTGGTTGCACTTTCAGCACTAGACCATTTGTTTGAGCTAATGGATCAATGTACTTGTATGTTCATAGGGATGTCTTTGCTCTTTATCATTACTCATTCAACCTCAATGCTTACGTCAACCATTCATCCTTTTACATCGATCATGTTAATTACCATTGGTCAAGGTAAATTATCTTCTTTGTTTGGTCCGTAGTGATTTCCATCGCCTCTTCAAATTTTACATCAATCATGTTGATGTTTGTTTGCTTTAAGAAACTCGCATCCTTATGATCTCTAGTCCACACCATCTACATAGGAAGCTGTTGTTGACTTGGAGGGTGGTAGCCCCACTATTTGCACTTTCTATTTGCACAAAATCATTGGTCAACTTGATCATCAACCTAGATGTGACTACCACCTCCTCCCATATTGTTTTCTTGGTTTCTACATCCACCGGTGGATGTACCCAATGATGCTCCTCACAACCTTGGAATTTATTTGGGTTGGTAGGTGGCATTAGCGGCTATTATTGGCTAAGGACTTGAGCACCCCTATTTTTTAAATTGTAGAGGCAACTTTTTATATCATTTCTATTGACTTGTGAGAATTTCACAAAATAGTCTTTTGAGGCAATTGGACTTGGCATGCCCTTCTATTTTATAGTTGGTGCACCAAAGGTCCTTCCCTTCTTCCTTGGTGTCTTTCTTCAATTCACTCATGATTCGAAGAATGTCCTTACGAAGGGCTCGCATGGACCCTAGTTCTTTGTCACTAACATTGGAATTGGAATCCACTTCTTCACTTCATTTTTCGTGTGTGGGGATGATGTTTTATTCTCGCATGCATCCATCGCTTAGTTATAGGCATCCTCATATTCGATAAACAATATATTTTTGAACCCATTGATTGGTTCCTTCTCCAGTTTCCCAAGCAATTCCTTGAGTCTTTTTATGTAAGCTTGTACCATCTCGTGCTTACCTTGTTGAGTGTTGTAAATTAACACAACAATCTCATTGTTGTCTCTCAAGAGTTTGCTTTTTCTCGAAGGTTGTCTTGAAGGTCCTCCATGGTGCTTTCTCGGTGCATGTGGTGGCTTTGTGTACTAGTCAATAGCCACCCCACAAGGTGGCTAGAAAGCACCTTAACCACACGTGGTTCTCTATATATCCATTAGCAGTCAAATACTAACACACATTTTGCAATGCCGCACTAGGTATTGGGATCCATCCCCATTCAATTTGGCTACTCATGTCGTTATTCAAGTGATGAGGTAACCATGGCTATGGGTTGTGGGGTCTTCAAGTAGCTTTCAAAAGCGATCTCCCACCCACCCCTTTCCCCCAACCAAAAAAAAACTTAAGAAAAAACAAACCCAAATCCCTCTACAATTAGGGAAAATAATGTTGAAGAAAATATTTGGAGACCCAAATCCACATCAAAAGAACAAGTTATTTTCAAATGCAGAAATCATGAATATTACTATTCCAATGGAAATCTTATATTGAATCCATATCCTATAGTGTTCAAAAAATCTCCCTAAATCCCCCAAAGAATGTGATAGAAGATCAAATGGATGACCCTTTAACTAATATTGAAGCTCACCATGTAGGAAAGAAACAGCCAGCTTTATCTCCAATTAAGGCAAGAGAAGATCAATTGGGTACCAAACAGATTGGACTAAAGGAAATTTTAGAAAATGGAGATGTGGAATATGCTCCTATAGAAGGAGGAAAATATCCCAATGCGGAGGAAGATAGCTTTCTAAGCACAAAAGAATTACCAATTTCCCTAAGAAAAAGCCAGAGGAATGCCTCACGCATTTGAACAACAGCAGCAAATAGGAAAGAAAAGAAAATCAGCCCGGCCGGAAACCACTAGAGCCAGGGGAAGAAAATCAAGAAAGAGAATATTTAAATTGAGACTCATGCAAGTTTAATCAACGACACTCAAAGGAAGATCACATATGTTATTTCACATAGACGGGGACAACCTTCCACCAAACGGAAATGAAACTCTTAAGCTGGAATGTCAGAGCCTTGAATGCCTCTGACAAATGCCACCTAGCCAAGTGACTAACTGAGGAGCAGCACTCAGATATCTTGTTGCTTCTGGAAAAAAAGATCAGTGAGAAGCATTGTCAACTCATTGCAGGAGGAATATGGCAAAGATGTGAGTCTACCGCAATGCCAGCAAATGGATCGTCTAGAGGACTTTCTATTCTTTGGAACCCCCAATCTTACTGTGGTAAGCTTATCACTATATCCATCTTAAGTTTAAATTTAGTTATGAATGAGTTGAAAGGCAATTTCCTCTTTTCAATTTCCGAGGTGTATGGATCTATTAGTATCAATGACAAAAAGGAACATTGGCAAAGAATAGAGAGATCCCAAACGAGACACCCAAAGATTGATTGGTTCGTGGAGGTGACTATAATGCAATTCTAAAAGTGACAGAGAAAAAAGGCCTATCAGTTCAATTTTCAGAGTCTATGATCCGCTTTGGGGATTTGTTATAACATTCTTCTCCAGTGGACATTTAGGCAAAGAATTATTTTCCAGTGAAAAACAAAAGGCAAGGGAGAAATTGGATAACTATAAGAATGGATAGACTCTTCGTTAATGCTAGGGATTAAAAATGTCCTCTGAAGTTATTCTCTTTGTAGGCTCAGCCGATTGGAAAGTCATTTTAATTGCAAAAAAATAATAGCAGACCTAGAGGAACCCTCTTTAAGTTTGAAGTCCTATGGATGCAAAATCTAACCTTCAAGCAAAAATGGATTGAATGATGGAATCTCCCAGTTTAAGGAAACAAATGTTTCATACTAGTAAAAAACCCAAGCATGTTAAGGATAAAGCCCAAAAAATGGAATAAAAGTAAATTTGGAAATATTTTCAAATAAAGGATCCAGCCTGAAAAACTGTAACAGATCAAAAATAACATAATAAATTTATACCTGAATCAGGAGTTGGCAGAAAAGGGGCAAAAATGGAAGATGACTGAGCTTCAACATGTGCTAAGAATGGAAGAAATCCATTAGGCAGCAAAATTCAAGAGTATATTGGCGGCAAGAAGGTGGAGGAAGACCATGTTCTTCCATTTATCCACAGTTATCCATAGAAACAAGAACAGACTTGAGAAATTAATCACCCTGCGAGGTGAAACCATAGTTGCTAATGTGAGAATCAGGGATGAAGCAGTTGCCTTACATTCAAAACTGCAAACCGAGGACCCATTAGATAGAAATCCGGCCCAAACTGAGTTGCTGGAAAACAAAAGTAGTGAGGACAATGATTGGTTAAAGAAACTCGTCAATAAAGAAGAGGTCAAAGCTGTAGTATTTATTCTAGAATTGGTCTAGGCCCTTGTCCTATTGAATTTCAAGTAGGCTTTTTATAGAAATATTGGCACATTGTATGAAAAGTAGTAGAGGCAGTTAAGGAGTTTAGAAGGAACAAAATCATTTTTACAGAATGGAATTCATCCTTATTTGCTCTCATCTCCAAAAACAAGATGTGAAGTCCTCTGACACTTTTGAAGGTCAATAGCACTCTGCAACTCTGTGTATAAATGTGCAACTAAATTCATAGAAAACATACTAAAAGGCAGCTTGGAAAAGATCGTATCAGAAGAGCAAGACAGGTTTGTGGCAGGAAGACAAATCCTTGATGCTATTTTAATTGTTCATGTAAGCATTCATTAAATTCAGCATAGAAATAGATCTGGAACGATGGTTCAGGTGGATATGATCAAAGCTTATGAAAGGTTCAGCTTATTCTTTCTAGATAAAGTTCTAAGAAAATTTAAATTCTCTCAAGAACAGAGAAGTTGGATATGGAATTGTATCTTGACCTCGTCCTTCTCAATATTGGTCAACAAGGTGCCAACCGGTTTCTTCAATTCATCAGGAGAATTGAGACAAGGGGACCCATCTCCCTTACCTCGTCATCATCTAAGTGCAGGCTTTAAGAAGATCCGTACAAAATATGGTGACAATAGGAGAACTAAAAGGTGTCAAAGTAACTTCCAACCTAAAAGCAATCTCTTACCTTCACTTCATAGATTACACATTGCTGACTTAAGAGCTAACCTTAGAGAAGGTTAGCAGATTCAATTAAATCATCAAAATCAAAAATATGCTTATTGAATGTGAATAAGGATTTGCAGTCGCAAATAAAAGGTGCTAGGATTTGAAATTGCCGATCTTCATAGATCATATCTAGGAATGCCCCTGATTAGCGGTAGGACTGTAAAACATCCTGAAATCCACTCCTGCTAGGGTAGATCTTTCACTCACTCAAGAATGCCTCCACAACAGTTGGATTCACCACTGCTAGGGTCTGTGACTTTCTCTTGGGAAATTTGTGAACAATCATTGACAAAATACAATCCAAATTATCCTCATGGAAAGGAAAATGACTCACCTTAGCTGAATGTGCTCAACTAATTCAAGCATCCTTACAACCTGTCCCTACTTACATGATTTCCCTGTTTAATGCACCAGGAATATTTCTAAAGGAGCTTAAATCTTTGTAGAGGAATTTCCTCAAAAATAGGAGACAGGAAAAAGGAAGATCTGCTTGATTGCATGGAATAAGGCTTGCTTACCTAAAGCTCGGAGTAGGCTTAGACTTGAGCAAAAAACCCCGATGAATAAAGCGCTTGGAACCAAATGACTCTAGCAGATGAATGTGTAAAAAAACAGATAAGGAGCAGAATATGTACAGCATAAAATACTTGGACTCTCTGGTGGCTTTGCAAGTCTTCCTTCAAGATCCCTTACCCTGCAGCTCAGCACTCTGGAACTTTATGAAATCCTGCTGGCACCAAATATCCCTCTTCTTAGATGGTAGGTTGCAAATGGTGGTACGATTAACTTCTGGGAAGACCTTGTGGATTCACAGCACCCCTTTGATCCAACAAGATGACCTTATAAAATTGGCCGACTACACAATCTCTCACTAGCGAACCTGTTGGATTAATTGTCATTGATGTCAAAGGAATTTGCTATCAAAGGAAATCATTATCGGCCACTAATCGCTGTCCAAACAAAATCAGTTTCGAATCTCCATTATTCAAGGGCAGATCGCACCATTCCAAGGCATTAAAGACAAGTTTATGATCATTGAAGAATACTGGCCGACCCCCTCTATTTTGGTGTTAATATTTGTGTCAACGTCTTGGGTGGAGGCCAATCCAAAATTACCGTATCTTCCTCTTGCCCACCTTGACTCCCCCTCAATCCATATCCGGTAGTGGGTAAGGTGTTAATATTAGCGATTAGTCAGGCTGAGGGCATCACCAAAAAATCAAAAATTATGGGCTGACCCATGTCTAGCGCCCAAGAAAATAAAGAGTGTCCCTTGGGAGAAATCACACCCCTTCGAAGTGACATGAGAAGGTATAAAAGGAGATGTAGTTGAAAAGAAAGTATGTGAGGAATAATAAAGATATATCATTCAAACTCAAGCAGATTTCTAAAGGAGAGAAAAATAAGAGATCATTCAAGGCAGATTTTTGTGAAGGAGATCTATTTAATTGTCATCCATTGAAGAAGTTTTTCTTTTGGAGGTTGGTGCTTCCTAAGAGAAGAGATTGGTGTCTCTTGCTAAGTTGGTGCTTAGAAGTGGGGATTGGTGTCTCCAATAGGTTGGTGCCTACAAATTGCTTAACGGTGGGGATTGGTGTCTCCAGTGGGTTGGTGCCTACAAATTTTTGTAAGAGACTTTTATTATTTTATGACTAGATTTGGACAGTAGATCCAAGTAGTCTTTTCTCCGTGGTTTTCTCCCAAAAGGGTTTCCACGTAAATCTTGTGTTTCATAATTGTTAGATCTTGTGTGATTGTTGTTATTGTGGTTATTAAGTTTTTAAATAAGTAAAAGATTATCTTATACTGATTCACCCCCTCTCAATATAAGTGTGTATTTATCAAGACCAATGTAAGCAATTACATCACCAAAACAGAAGGATTTTAGCACTAGAGACAGCTAGACTAGCATTAGTATCTTAATTCCAAAAGCACCACAAACTAAAGAATAGGCTGATGACATTCCTAGTCCCATCCTATCCATGAACAAGTATAAGTATATGTGAAGGAGATCCATCGAGTTAGGTAGCAACAAAACAGCTTATAGAATTTCCCTCAAAATTCCACATAATGGATGTCCGAATCCCCATATGGAAAAATCTAGATCAAGCGAGGATCGCCCCAAACCAACATCTTCCTTTGGATAGCAGCAAAGGGAAGAATGTTAACATATGCCGATATGCCCACTATGTTACAAGAATGAGGACTCGAGATAGTCATCTACTTCTAAAGCATTATTTCGTGTGAAAGATTTTGGTAGCTTTCTTTGCAATATTTCTATCGAGTTGGGCCCTAAAACAATCAGTCTATAAAATTGCTCCTTCAACAATAATGCAGAACAATTGACAGGAAAGAAACAATTGGACTTTCAATAATGTCAGTGCCTCCTCCCTAATGTCAGTGCCTCATCCCGAAATAAAAGGATTTTAGCACTAGAGACAAATGGACTAGCATTAGTGTCTTAATTTTGAAATCATCAAAAACTAAATAATAAGCTAATGAAATTTCTAGTCCCATCCCATCCATGAACTGATAGAAGTATATGTGAAGGAGACCCATCAGGTTAGGTGGCAACAAAACAGCTAATAGATTTGCCCTAAAAATTCTACACAAAGGATATCCAAACCCCCAAATGGAGAAGTTTAGATCAAGTAGGATATGCCCCAAACCAACATCTTCCTTTGGGGAAGAATCATAACATGTGACAGATTAATCAGATAAGGACTCTCTGGGTAAGTCTTCCTTCAAGATACCTGCGCAGCTCAGCACTATGGAACTTTATGAAAGCACCAAATATCCCCCTCTTAGAAATGGTGGTCTTTGTCCACAAGATGGCTTGGAGTCTTCCTATCGAAGGAGTTCAAGATCCCTTCAGTTTCGAACCATTATTGCTGCACCATTCCAAGGCACAAGTTTATGATCATTGAAGCAAGGAATTTCATGCACCATCAATATGCCCATTGTGTTACAAGAATGAGGACTCGGGTAGTCATCTACTTCTACAGCATTCTTTTGTGTGAAAGATTTGGGAACTTTTTTTGCAATATTTATATGGGGTTGGGCCCTAAAACAATCAGTCTGTAAAACATTTCCTTCAATAATAATGTCGAACAACTGGCTGGAAAGAAACAATTGGACTTTCAAAAGAATTGGTCCCAAGCTGCCAGCTGATAATTGGTTTGGACTCTAGAGTGAATCTGGTCAAGGCACCAACAATGGTATGGAAACTTCTCCCTCCGGGAAGTATAAAACTAAATTTCGATGGTGCTGCCAAAGGAAATCGTGGCCCAGCTAATGGAGGACGTGTTTTCAAGGAAAACCTCCGCCAACCAATTCTCATCTGCACAATTGTTGTAGAATTGAATACAAACAATTTGGCTGAAGCAATGGCGCTCCTCGAAGCCCTCAAATAGAAATCCTCAAAGATATGCCCCAAAACCAACATCTTCCTTTAGCAGCAAAGGGATAGAATCATATGCCCACATGTGACAGATTATACATATGCCCACTATGTTACAAGAATGAGGACTCATAGTCATCTACTTCTAAAGCAAAGAAGTTTAATTAAGTTTAATTATGGAAGGAGATTCTCAAACAATAATTAATACAATGAATGGAAAAAATATAAGGATGTGGCATCTCAAATCAATTATTGATGAAGCTCAATGGCTCTCAAACAAATTTGACTCCAAATCATCTAAGTTGCCAATACATTTTGGATATGGGTACAAATACGGCGAATTTGAGATGTGGACATGGCAATTTTTTTGGGTCCAGGATATGAATTTGAACACGGTTGTATATAAAATATATACATTTTAACCTAATAAACAGGAATTAACCACATATTATGCATATTAAAAACAAAATAGACATAAACCATTGCTCATGATTTGTATAATGCCAACCAAATGCCAAATCATTTTAACCTAATAAACGAGAATCAACCACATATTATGCATATTAAAAAACAAAATAAACATAAAAATTGCTCATGACAAGTCATAAATGTCATGATAAATATTAAATTTAATTATTACATCAAAATTAGTATTCAATATTCATCATATTGCTCTTCATTGAGAGCATCAACATCAACATCATGATGTGGTTCATTAGAACCACATGGACTCAAAGCACTTCCACTACCACTAGCACCCCCATGTAGGTCCTGCGACACCAAAGAAGTCTCCATGTCATGTAATGACAAGTGGGAAATGGAAGCATCCAAGTCAACATTCTCGGGTCTACATCCCAATGCTTCATCGCCCCTTCCTTGTACTCCAGTTGCTTGTGGGATAAAAGGCACAAGTTAGAATGTATATACACCAACTCCTCGGCCTTTTTTGCCCCTAACTTGTTGCGCTTCTATGAGTGGATGAAGTTGTATGTACTCTAATTGCGCTTAGAGAAAGATGAACTCGCAACCTATTGAGGCAAATTCAATGCAAAATTAAAATTTATAAAAGTAAAAATTCAAACTTAAATTTTAAAAAAGTTAAAACAAAAAGGAAAGAGAATTAAAATTAAAAACTTGCTTGTGACAAGACTTTGATCGCAAGAGGCTACAAGTACATGGATCCTTGACCATGGAGGTGCCGGCTGCACATGAGAATCCTCCTTGTATTTGTCCCGAAGAGCACAAAGGCTATGACCTATGGAGGCTATAAAATTTCCAAACTTAATCATAACCATGTCTTGACCTCAGGATCAGGGAAGAGCCTAGAGAATGCCAACATATACCCTTCACTAACTTCAACATCCCGACATGGTAGCACACTCTTTGGAAAAGGAAAGATTTCATTGCTATAGAATCTAGGAGTCAATGCAAAGGCAAGGAGATGCAATGGGGTGGTCATTTTGTTCCACCTTTAACTTGTTTGAAAAATGTTTCCTTGGGATCTTGCTCTTTTTCATTTATGACAACCTTCATCTTCTCAATCATTGAGTCAATGCCATCATATATCTTTCCCAAACATGGTTGATCCATGTCAATAACACATATCACATTCATAATGAACTCGGTGAAACTCAAGAAGTATTCTACACGAACCTACCAAATGTCATCTAACATCAACATCTTCACTTTTTGGGCCCATTCAAGGTTGGACTACCTCCATACGGCCCGTAGGTTGCGAATGACCATGCTCTGAGTGCCTCTCGCACATTCACGATTTCTCTCAAGAAGATTTTGTGTGATGTGAATCAAGTCTCAACAACCTAGTAGGAAATTAAAAACAAATATTTTAAAAAATTGTCAAAAACTTCAAAAGTTACAACTACTAGACTATATAACTTACATCTATCTAAAAGAAAGATAGTTTCCCTTACCTTCAGCAGCTCCAAATGCGAGGATCTAAAGATGCCTTGCACTAGTGATGGTTAGTCACAAACATCTAGATCTCTTCGCCCTTGGCATACACTCGCTTAATCCACTTGATTTTGCTGCCCAACTTTTTCAGCATTAAGTTGAGTGAGTGGACAACACAAGGTGTCCAAAAAATGTGCCCATACCTCGCCTCCACAAACATCCCGGTGACTTTACAATTTTTAGTGTTGGCCCTTATGACTTATACAACATTTTGAGGCCCCACCACCTCAATGGATTCAAAAAAATGTTGATGATGAAATGGGTATCTTTCACATGCCCCTCACAATCAACTGCTTTCAAAAAACATTGCCCTTTTAGGGATATTGCAACCACATTTATCAAAGGCCAATTTCTTGTATCTTCCCATCCATCGAATGATGGGCACTCCCGTTTGGCCCCCACAAATCCCTAATCGGCTGCAATGAGGAATCTACATTTTTTTTCCTTTACAACAAGGTGTCGCGTGGAGCTTCTCATAACCCAGCCCTTTGTATTTTTGGGGCCACATTGATCACTCTCGGCATTTCTTATCAATATGGTGACTTGACAACATTGAATGACAAACCATTTGCATACACACATCGTGCGATGTGCTCATCCATACTACTCTCATTTTGAAAGGACCTTTCCAATGGCCCTTTTGTCCTCTTTGTGAAAGAGAAGAATCCTCGTCTTGCGTGGAGGGTGTCACCACAAATGGATGTATTGGGGCCACAATTGGGGAACCACTATGAGATGGGACAATCGGTGGCTTCATCGATCGAGATGAAGATCCTTTCTTTGACAAAGGATGACCCAATTTCATGGCATAGGCTGCATCTACGTCTTTCTTGCTCCGTAATGCACTCCATAATTTTTATGTTGGCACCACTACATTCCTCCCCTTGCAAGTTCTAATGTCTTGACTTGGTATTGCACACAAGTGGGCTTTCACCCGACTATATGAGCTTTTCAATTTTCCATTGCAATCATGGCATTGCCAAAAAGAAAACCCACCACTGGAAGTTGCTCTAGCATTGTGACATGCCTCCATAACGGTGAATGCGAATTGATTTTGAATTGGGATTGGCCCGAGAAGGTAGAACTTGTTGCCATTGTAGTAATATTCTCTTTAGTTTAAAAACCAACACCATAAGGGAAGAAAACAACAAACCCCAAGGCATAGCATGTATGTAGTTGACAACTTGTTAAATAAATGACAAAAATATTTTAAAATTTTAAAATGAAAACAATAAACATCAAAACAAGAATGAAGGAAGTGTGTGAAGATTGAAAACAAAATCAAAACAATAAAATAAAATAAAACTTAAAACTTAAAACCTTACCTTCAATGAATAATCCAAGAATCATCCTCCTTTCAAGCTCCTCAATCACCTTGGCAGCGAATGGGCACTTGTACTAGTGTAGGAAAATGATAACAATGCTTGTTGATGAAGTATCAAACCTAAATGAGCAAAGAGAGCTTAGAGAGGTAAGTATGCAATGAGGGAATGAGAGGTAAGTGTTTTTATTTTGTTTTATGTTATATTTTTACTTTAGGTTTTCATTGTGTTTTTAAGTTTTCTTGGCACTTTATGTTTTTATGTTTTGAATGATGAAAAAAATAAGAACATAAAAACCATTTTTAGCCCGAATACAGCTTGGATATAGCTTTGGCAGTCTAGATATGCCCAGATATGGCTTTGGCAGTCTGGATATGCCCGAATATGTCTGCAAATGTATCCGAACCGCCAATGTCGTACCCTGCCCATACCCACAGACGTATCTGTTATGTATCCATATCGGATACTTACCATACCCATGTCTATCTCCTCTATAAGGTTTCGATATCTTAGCAAATCATTATTCCACATTAGAGATCTTGAAATAAAGATGGGGACCTAGCAACTAACAAGGGTGTTGGCATTTTATCTTCTATTGGAGCCCTGGATACTTTCTAGATCCCCTTCCCTTCCTAGAGACTTTCAAGGCATCTTGGTAAAAGATGCATCCTCTTCCCTCTAACCCTTCTCACCTAGACCCTCTCGCCACCCCTTTCCCATATACCCCTTTCCCCCTTAACCCACCATCCCTCATCAGTCATTCCCTTATCCCATCACTAAAAATCACTCAAAACTCTAATAATTATCACCTTGACCGCACAATATATCCTCTTTATGACATAATTTAAGAGTGAGGTGGCAATCGAAAGTGAAACCATTGGAAGCTGTGATTTGATATTTCCCATTAACAGCTTTCCTTCTACATTTCTCCCTTGTCAATTGTTTGCATGGGCATGTAGGAGTGTGAAGGTTGCTGGTGCAGAGATGGGACTGCATCTTCAAATCTTCCTTCTTTGTCCATCTTCAAGTAAGGCATTGTCTTCTTCCTATCTTTCTGCAATATTTGTGTTGTGTTTCTGCCTATGTTTCAGTTTGAGACTAAGGTGATTGTCTGGTTGAAATAGAATGGTGGTGTGAGGAGGAGAAACTTAATATTATCACTGTCCTCCCACTTGTGAAATTTATCAAGTTTGAAAAGCCTAGTTCTCCTTTCACGAAGCCCCAAAAAAATTTAAGCTTGGCCTCTCATTTTCCTCTGCAAGCTCCATCTCTACTTTACTCTGCATCTTCTAATTCTTTTTACTGAAAGAGGAGAGTTTGTCGCAGTTCTCATTCTGCTTGTGTGTGTTGGTCGTAGTATGGCTTCCTCTGCAGGCAAAATACATCTCAACCATGATGAAAATCTGCCGTTCGCTCGGGCAACACCATTGAGAGGCAATCAGATGAAAAAGAAAAAAATAGCACTGCCCATTTCCAGGCTATGTTGTTTGCATACATGGGCAAGAAAACAAGAAACCATTCGTGAAAATTTGGCTGAAGAGAATTTGGAAAGTGGCCAAAGAAATGCATGATGTTGAAATTGCAGATATTGAGAAAGTTGTGAAGCAGATGATGCTAGTAGGTCGGCCAGTGAGGAAAAGAAATGTCACTGATATGGCACAAAGCCTGATCTGTGCCAATATGCTCTAAAACTGCCCAGATTTATTCCCTTTACATGAGGACCACTAAATTGAAACATCTATTTAATGCACAGGTGATGAAAACAACTTCTGCTTTCATCTAATATCGGATAGCCTTCGGTCAGTCGAGCAGGGAAACAGGGAAATTGCACCAAGGCGAGGCCTGAAGCTCTCCCTTGAGGTCATTAAGCCCCATCCATGTCTGTTGAGCCCGCCCTTCAGATGAGGATCCTAGTGAGGATGTAGAGATTATAGAAAAAATCCATGATCAGTGAGTTACATAGTTGAAACCATTTTTAATGTTTATAAATAATCTATGGTTGCATTTGTTTAAGTTTAATACTGCTCCTTGGGATTAGCTTGCGTAACTTGCTTTGTCCCATAAACTGAAATCCTCAAGACTTCTCTTATGACTCAGTCCATCAGGAAAAAAAAAGTACACTGCCAATCTATGGTGAGAGTAATAGATAAAAGATCTGTAAATTTATATGTCACGAGTGTAAATTTATATGTCACAAGGGGATTCGAGTGTCTTTTTGCAGATTGGGGAGAGGTGAGATATGGGTTATAATATTCTCCTCCTTTAAACTTCAGTATATTCTGTATGCATCGAAGATTAAAAGAAAGAAATTTCTAGGTCCTTTGTTATATATGAGCCCGTGCAGGAATTATGCAATAAAATAGTATTTAAAGCTGATAGCCTGCAACATGGTTCAAAGTGGTGAATTTTTTTCTAAATTCTGTGGATATTATTATGATTAAAGATGGATGTGAGGATGTTATTTTAGGTGACAAATGAGAACTGGGCGCATGGATGATCTCTTGGTTTTTTCACCTGAAAATGAACTCTCTTCCTCCTCATCGAATGGTTTGTTGAAGTCAATGGGTACGAGAGAGGTGAAACATAAAATGAATGTGAGCTGTGAACCATTCGCTTTCCCTCAACTTCTGATGCATGCGTAATGGAATCAAGAGTTGAGGGAAAATACTCAAATAAGGGAACAATAGACTGTAGAATTCTGCTTGAATAATCCTGTCATGTTTTGATTTGAGTGGTGCTTCACATTATTTATGAACCTTGTTTGAAAGCATGATGATAGCTTTATGTGCTTCAATCAGTATCAAGAGAGAAGATAAGACATGTATAGATATAGAGAAAGTGTGAACACATCTCTAAAATTTGTTCTCTTTCAAATTTTCTAGAGTTTTTTTCTTCTCCATTGTATTGTTTTCTTTTGCTTATTCATGGTAGCATCTCTGAATAGTAAAAAGGAAAGAGAGAAAATAAGAGTCAAATGAGGGTCGTCATTCTCATTTCCCAAGTATGACTGGAATGATTAATAGGGTAAGTGTGAGCTTTTGTTTTTCCATGGAAGTGTCAGCAGTTTAAGCGATAAGGAGAACAACGGGCTGCTTCTGTCTTTGTTCATGGTTGTCAATAGGCCATGAAGCCCTTCTCCCTTAAGACAACTCTGCCAGATTGGTCCATTTAATGACCTTCCAATTTTGGGCAAAGAAAATAAGAGGGGAAGAAAGGTTGTGTGTTGAATCATGATTGAATGCCGGTTTCTTCTTCATGTTCTATTGAAGCTTTTATTTGGTCGACGGT
The DNA here is from genome assembly GCA_018340775.1 of Taxus wallichiana var. yunnanensis. Taxonomy (NCBI): domain Eukaryota; kingdom Viridiplantae; phylum Streptophyta; class Pinopsida; order Cupressales; family Taxaceae; genus Taxus; species Taxus wallichiana. Next base: position 603,277,648 of record CM031241.1, on the reverse strand, counting down.
GTCGTTGGTCTTAAATTTAAGCATAGCTGGTTTGTATGGGATTATGGCCCTGGATTGGTAATAGACTTGGTCACTGCAGATTGGACTATTTTGGACTCCTGGATATCTTTGCTATATAATCTTGAAGCCCTGGCACAGTGCGTATAATATTTGTTCATGGCTGATTTTTTCGCCTCTATTTTTTGCAGGTAGTAGGTACCTAACCCTAGTTAACTTTAGCAAAAGAGAATCTTTGAAAATGGGTTCAAAAAGAATCTTGTGTGGAGTGTGCAAAACTGTTCTGTTCTCAAATCAAATGGCACACAATGCATTTATGATTCCACGCCTTCTGTTATATTATGGAGTGAATGGTGCAGCAATCTTCACTAAGAAAATCTCCTGGGAATGGATCTGAAAGGAAATCAG
>CM031241.1:603166563-603277143 GCA_018340775.1 Taxus wallichiana var. yunnanensis | reverse complement strand
TAGATCTCAAGCTCAAAGGATCATTTTTGGATCACTGGGAAGATCTGTATCGATTATGGCACCATGGAGAATAGGTAAGCACAATTTTTTTTCTCAAAATTGCATTAAGATATGATAATTATAGATTAAAATTTGAATTGAATACATATTTATTATTATTATAGTTTAGAGGTCGATGGAATCAACCACAACCAAACCTCCCCGTTATTCTATCATCCCTCCCGATACTCCCCAATTTCTCAACATCCCCCAAGTAGTCAAGAAGATTTAGTAGCCCACATAGTTGAAAACAAAATTGAAATTGAGGATTTAATCAAAATAATGAGGGATTCACAATCTACAAACCCCCACCACGCCTCTCTTGCAAACACATTGGAGGCATTACTTGTTAACACGGAAATGGGGCAAATTGATCATTGGACAACTTACGAGGAGAGGGTTGTAGGGTTTATTATTCCAAAAATTGTCATATGTGGATGTAAAGAAAAATAAATTCAAAAGACCTCATATGTGCCTTATTCACGGACCCCGCACTAATTTTCATGTTCCATTGTCATGTAAACAGTTTCCCATCCATTGGTGCAATAATAATTTGATTAAAAATAATTTTTGGGACCGATGGTGGATGGTGTTTGATTTTCCACCTTGTAATAACAATGAGGTGCCACTATACTTTCTGAGGAAACTCTATTGTGAGTTTATCCTCAACAAGATCCCAAATTATTTTGATTTCCAAGATTTCAGGGTTGAGGAAAAGGATCTACACAAGATCGACTAGGTGCACAATGTGCACCTATTCAGTAGGGTAGATTCCCCACACAGAAGCCCCCTCACCCTGAGATTTTCCCTCAAGTAGTGAAGGAGATAGTAGAGATTGATACACTCCACACACTTCAAGGGCTATCTGCAACCCTTGTTCGACATACGAGGGAGATTTTGAGCCATATGCTCATGGAGGTACATAGAGTATTCCCCAGAGTACTGGCCAAGCATGAGGTGACATCTTTCTCTCATCATGTGGTAGCATATGTTCGGGGGCCCGAGGAGGATGATACTTTCATGCATACTGATTTTTGTGGACCTGGTGCTAGGGGTGCACACGATAATGTCACTATGTTAGATGTCCTTTTGAGTGAGACATTTGGATTACATTCATCGCATCACCTTCACAAGTAAATTTGTTATGTTTTGTTATGTGTGTTACAAAAAGTTTGGAGTACTTGATTTACTTATATATGTTAAATTTTTGAAATAATTGTATTTGTACATGTACATGCATTGATATTACAATGTGCGAGAGGCACATCTTCATCCCAACCATAGGCGGCGAGCACCATGCATACACATACATTCACAGAGGTAATTTAGAATGTTAATTATGTAAAATTTTCACATACATGTGTGTGTGTGTGTATATATATATATATATATATATATTTACATGTGTGTACATATGTATGTATGTGTGTGTGTTTGTAAGTTTTGAAGTCAAATATATGTATGTTCTTGTATGTTCATCTAACTCACGTGATACATGTTTGATAAAGATGTTGACTTCACTAGACACCCCACCATCTCTGTGATAAGTAGAGAAAGGTGTTGCCACTATGATTTCATCTGCGCAACAACTCACTGAGGTATTCAAACAACATGTAAATTTTTTTAAATTTCTCGTGTAATTCATATTATGTTAAATTACATGTTAGTAATGTCTTTCATTGTAGAATTATTAAATTATGTTAATAATGTCCTTCATTGTGTATATGCAGGAGTTACTGACATGTGGGTAGTATCCCTGTTCATTTGATTCATAGGTGTGGTGGGGTAAAAAAAATAGTTCTATATTGATAAAATTAGTTAAAATATTGTCATTACACATACATGTACTTAGTTCTATTTTTGCTAATTTTGATGTTAGATTTTTTGATCTTATGTGTATGTAGGAACTTCAACCCCCTTCATTTTGACTTTGAGGGCATGGAACTCCTCCATCTCATCGTCTTTGTACCCTTGTTCATACTCCAGGAGATCCCGATGACTCATCTGAGCGTGAGATGCAAATTCAGCGTGATCAACAACTTGTGGTAAGTTTGTGTATTTATGTAAATACTTTCATTCTAGCATGGTCTTAAATACATGTTAAAAACATATATAAATTAAGTTTTGACAAAAAAACATTGTTTGCATTTACAAGCTCATCTACATGTGCAAGTATTCAACGGAAGAGGACTCGTAGCATGGGCTCGGATGATCCAAAGTCATCTCATAGATCTCCATCTTCATCTAAGGGAGGGCCTTCTTCGAGCAAGGCCAAGAGAGGGATAGATTTTGATGATTAGGAAATATATATGTCTTACATGACATTTTTTTGTATGCCTATGTGCATGGCATTATATGTATGCCTATATGACATTTGAACTTGATGGTATATGACCTATTTGGGCATTTTTATATTTATTATGCACATTAAAATACTATTTGGAACTTGATAATTTTGTATGAGACCTTACATTTCTGAGATTATTTTTCATGAAACTAATATGATGTGCACTTGACAATATTTAAGACATTATGGATTATTTTTTCATTTATTGGTGATGTACATGTACTAGCATTTTCAATGTATAATATGCATCAAAATTTGGAAATCAATATTTATATAATGTATGTATATAAAGAGTTACCTAATATGAGTAATTATTCATTCAATTTATCAATGTGTATATGTGTATTTACCTTACTTGTGCTTCTTCTTGCTCATGGTCTCTTTGTAATGGTTCCTATCTTATCATGCACTTACTACATTCTTCTATGCTTTGTAGTCTTCTCCCTTGTTAAAACACCCGAGATTTGTCACAATTTGATGCCTTTCATCTGTTGATATTTTGAGAATGTCTCTCCATATACATTACTCAATGCTTGAGAATGTCTCCAGATGCAATGACATTCTGATTCAGACACTCAATGATTCTTGATTGTTTAATCCTGTCCAATTTCGTGTTATTACCTTTAAATCTATAGGCATTTCAAGTTATTTGGAAATCACATCACACCCTTCACTAGGCTTGATGACTACCCCTATCCTTTTGAAGGCACTTTTGAAAGCATCCATGGGTTTATCATAACATAAATTATCAATGAATGAGGGTCACTAAGTCGTAGGACAAGTTGAATCCCATTAGAACTAAACAAGAAATATTTACTAGGCGATTGATAACTCCGTGTGTTATTAGACATACCCCTATCAAATTCATTCTTAAGCCAATCTAGTCATTTAGGGCTCTTAAAGGGACTACACCCGGATGAGGTAGCCCAAAAGCACAAGAGTAGGGAACCAAAATGAAGACTCCTCCTAGCGTTCACTAGCCACCCCAGATGTGTTGGCGTAGTTGGTTCGGTCCACGAGCTTCCATTTTTAAATATATCTGCCTACAAACCATCTGATCTCTCTTGAGATTCACTGACTCAAACACACTATTTCATTTTTTTACATCAATAGGACATCGAGAGAACCGAATGGAGATGGATAAAACCACGATATAGAGATTTCTTAGAGGGACCCGACGTGAGGTATCGGATCGCACCATGCTCTACATCTCTATGTGCCACGGAGTTTAGAAATCACCCATCAAAGATATGGCGTGTTTTGGCCTCGGGGCTCTTAAGGGACTACGTTCCGAACGAGGTATGTGAAAGCTCGGGGCAAATAGGTAACCAAAACAAAGTTCCTCCACTAGCATTCACTAGGCTACCCCTAGATGTATGGCGTATTTGGTTCGGTCTCATGAGCTATCGTTTACTAATGTAGAAAAATGACCTCTAGGAGCGTACACCGACTCAATGCACACTATTTCAAGCATTTGCAAACAATAGGACAACGAGAGGCATGAATGGAGATGGAGAAAACTAACAAGAGGATTTTGTAGAGGGTTATAACATGGAGGTCTTGGATCTAAAGAGACATCTCTAAGTTCCATGAGTCTCTAGATAAATCACCCTCGAAAGATATGGCGTGTTTGGGCCTCGTGACTCTTAAGGGACTACATTCGGATGAGGTCCGAAATCACGGAGTGTGTGGAACCAAAATAATTCTCCACGAGAATTCATCTAGCCACCACGATATTCTAATCATAGTAATTGTTCGGTCCCACGAGCTCACACCTCTTAGATTATTTTCCATATTTTAATTGATATGCCACTTAATTTATATTTGGTGAAATCAACCAATTCTTTTCCTATTGAATATGTACTCTCCTTGTGGATACAACTTTTCAGATTTGGCAAGCCACCGCATACATTACACGTTCCATCCAAACATGCTTTATAAAAATGTCTTGTTGATTTTTCACAAAATATTATCGGAATAAATTTCCTTGAAGATTTTGTGGGACATTTAATCCACACTCTTGCAACATGATGTTCAGTATGTAAAACATGACGTATTTGAAAAAAACATCATAATGCATTGAAAATTCAACATGATGCCTGCAACAACAAGTGGTACGTGAGTGATTGATTTTCACATAAAAGGGTTTGCTCATTTCAAAGAATCTTTGGCTAATGTTAATTTGTGGATTTTCATTCTTAAACTTAGAGAACAATTGTGTTTGAGTCATATCTAAGAAATGTTTTACACGATTCACGATTACGAGAACCTATTCTTCTTTTTACTGTATCTCTTCTATTCGGTGACACCCTTGTGTTCTCATTCCAAAATTTTACAATTAATTATTTTAGAATATTAGATGTATTCTTGTCTTTTCATGGAAGTCTACTAGAGAAAGCCCAATAGTCAGTGTTATTGACTAACTCAAGACGTTTACGTCTCTCTATTGCTTTCATTAGTGTTTTTTGTTTAGCTTCAAAGCATTGCTTGTTTTTCTAATCAAGCGTTTATTAACTGTTTTATCACTTACTATACAATTAGTAAGTGCATGCCATGTAGCATTACTATCTTTGGTGTGTCTTTTTCCACCTACAATTTGGTATGCTTTATGTATGTTTTCAACAATTGACGCATTTTGATCAACAACATTAGATGTTCTTAACCCTAGGGTCTTCATTATAGGTCTCATCTTAATTAATTTCATCAATGAAACAAATAATTGACATCTTTGTGTGTCATTTAAATTCTCAAAGTAATTATCCCAAATTCCACTAGCTTTTCTTCTTGCATTTCTTTCAGACATTTTGTTAGGCATTGGTTTTATAATGTTTTCATCAATTTCAATTAAGTGAATTGGTTTTCTTTGCAAAATGGAAGGAGGTGTTCTTAGAGGTGAAGATTCATTTACAAGGTTACTTTCTTCATTCAAGTGTTTTCATACAAATTTCGGGGTTAACATTTGGATTCTTAGGTAAGGGTTCAACAATTGGATTCATATCAATTTCTTCATCCATACCAACATTATCATTCAATTCAATATCATTATTCATTGTAAAATCATTATTCTCTACATTTTCATTATGTATTTCATCCCCATTTTCTAATACATTAGCTACATTTGATATAGTAGATGTACCTTGCCCTGCTCGAAGTTTTTGCATTCTCTTCAATTTATTTATTCTCTTCTCTTCCAATTGCTCGGTGTCTTGTTCTTGACTTTCCTCTTGTCCTTAGCTCGACTTTTATCACCCATGATTAGAAAAAATCAACTAGTGGGGTAGGGGACAAAATGAACTACTAAAAATTGTGTAAGAATGTAGAGAAAATTGCAGACAAAACAGAATGTTTGCAGAATTCCCATGAAAGAGATGAAAGGGACATTGGGGGCCACAATATATAAAACAAAGAAAAACATGTGTACGCATTATAATGCATACGCATTTTATATTTTCTCTTTTTCCAAGCCATGCCTCAAGGCTTGGGATCCGGTTTGGATCCCCAAGCCTGAGGCATGGACTCACTCAAACACAAAAAATGTGTTTTTGCAAGAAAATGTAAAAATGTCTAACTTCCTCATGATAAATCAAAATAAAATAATCGATCCATTTTAAAAAAATTATACCACAACGTAAAGAAGAGTTTCTTCTTTCTAAAAATATATTTTTCAATTTTTCTAACTAATATAAGGTTTCCATATTATTTTTTTCTAACTATGTCTTTTTATAGCTATTTTTGAAGTGTAAATATGTCTATCTTTTTCATGGTGTATCTTTTTTTGGACTCATCGAAATCAAATAAAAAAATTATACTAGCCCAAACTAGGCATAATTCTATACATATTCAAAAAAAAAAATCTAATTTTTGATATTTTTTGAGGTAGTTAGGGGGCACGGTCGGAGCTCCATTATTTTTCAAAACATAAAATTTTTGTACTAGAAAAATCATAAATAAAAAAATATTATTCGCTAAAAAATTTAAAAAAATAAGCCCAAACTAGATGCTCCTAGCTATCTTTCTACTAAAGGGTTTTCAAAAATACTAAATGGTGCTCAAAAAAATGGGGGGCACGAAAGTCACTCTATTATGTTTTTAACAAAAAAAGAGCATTTGTTGGTATTTTAGTTGTTTGACCCACTTAAACTTATCCATTTTCAATAAAATTTAGTAGCTTAGAAACTAGACTCAAAATGCTACGATTCATATTTCTACAACATCTTCCAATTTTGAGTGTAACTATTTTGAAAAAACTTGTACAAGTTGAAGTTTTTTTTTTTAGAAAAATGCATCCACTTAAGACCCCTTTTGGCCCCCAACTTGGTGCACTTACCCCCTGAGGTGCAAATATCCAGACAAGAATAAGTGTCTCCATTAAACAAATGAACAACCGCCACAATCTCAAGATCATGAGTCGGATAATTCAAAGCTCATAATCTTTGAGTTTATAGGACTTCAAAAGCAACCACTCTACCCTCCTGCATCATCAACACCCCTCCAAGTCCTACCAAAAAGCATTTGTGCATATGAAAAACTCACCCAAGGATCACTTTGTAAGAATAGGTGTTTTCGTAGTGGGGTATTCAGAAATTTATGAAGGCTTGCTCACAAATCAATGTTAAAACAAACTTCTTCCCTTTCATTGAAGGATATGATAAATGAACCCAAGAGAAGTCTGAACAAATTTCTGTAGTAACATGTTAAACCCATGTTATTGCGCACCTCTTTTCACATTTAGAAGGTGTAGGCCAATCCATAATAGCTCAAATATTGGAAGGATGTTATGATACCTTCCTTAGAAATGATGTGGCCTAAATACTACACATTTGTCCGAAAGAACATACACGTCTCTAGAAGTTCTATAAAGATTTGCTCATGAAGGAACCAAGGAACTATCAAAAGGTTATCCTTGTGCTCCTCACACGTCGTGAGTAAATTAAATTTCATCAAGGAAGATGAGCACGAAGCGATTAAGAAATTCTGAACACCCCATTCATCAAGCTCATGAACACTACGATGAGGGAATTCATCAAAGCAAAAGGTACTACGGTGAACTCGTAGTGGCCATATCTTAAGGGAAGGCGGTCTTATGAATACCTACATCGTGATCCTCTTGATAACTATACGACTTAAGATATATCTTGAGAAAACTATGGCCCCCTTCATATGATCAAATAAATCGTTAAAATAAATATAACGATTCTTGATTGTTACTTTATTGGATGGCGTAATCATTACACAACCCGTAGAGATCCATCCTTCTTATTTACAAAAATCACATGTGTACAATAAGGGGATACATTAGGAAATGTCGTGACTTTCTCTAGAAGTCCCTCAAGTATAACTTGAGCTCACATAGCTCAAGAGTAGTCATCTAATGGTGCTCGTGAGATAGGTTCTATGCCCAGGAACCAAATCTATGTGAAAATCTATCTCACGTGGGTAACAAAACCTGGTATCCCTGAAAGACATCTAAAAACTCTCTCAAGATGGGATGATCATCAAGGGATGGTCCATAGACTCATCCCGATTTGTTACTAACCATGCTAACAACATACATCGACAATCTCGTTCACACACCACTTAAGCTAAATGTTTATAAGCGAGAGATGGGTGTGAATAGCCTCCTAACCCCTGTTATCACTTACTCAACTCTAGATCATCGTACATGATATAGTCTTATGGTAAGTCCACTCTAGCTCGTAATTGACTAACTAGTCCATGCCCAAGATGACTCCATAAGAGCCCCAGAGAAAGGATGCGAAGATCGAGGTAGTGGTGAAGGGTCCAAAATCCACTACACACTCTTTTACTAAGGTGTTTATAGAAATTTTGGCTTGAGAAGCCATTTTAATGTCCCAACTAAGACTATCGCCTAACTTCCACCAAACTGTAACTCTCTACTAAGGATGGTGCAATAAAAGAATCGATGAACTAGAATAACAAAATGGAGGTAGGAATACCACCAATGCTACTGTCGCCTCTCTATGACGGTACTCTAGTGCTCAATCTAGCGGTTCTCAAGCATTTGTGTATAGATCGATGACTATACCCCATATCACCAACAATAAGGTCTCTAAAAATCATGTCTTACCCTTGTTACTAGGGTTATGTGGGCACTCCCTCTAATGATGTCTAAAAACACCACAACTATAACAATCACCCGGTCCTCTCCAATGAGATGTAGCTCTAGCCGTACTCTGCAGAGGATTCGTGTTGTAGATCCTTATGATCGGTTATGGAATTTTGAGGTCTCTTTTGTGAGCTCTTACCGACTAGTGCTCTAGGCGCACCTTGTGTCCTAATGGGACCCCTAGGAGGAGGCCCCATATTTTGTCCTCTCTATGCATAAAACCTATAAAAAGAGTAGGCCTAAATGGTGAGGAGTAAATATTGCTGAGGTGGCTACATTTGTGGTGGTACGAAGAAGACTTTACTAAACCCAAATCCACCACAAGGAGGAGGGAACTTACCCCCTTGATCAATATCTTGCATCTACTTGGATGCGGCTGAAATTTTTCATACTCATGGTCTTCTGCAGCCTATGTGCGTCTTTCCTCGTGTCTCCTCTGCAATATAGGCCTTCTCCATGGCCTCTGTTAAGATCTGTGGCTAGTGAATGCGCACCACACCACCCAAATCTAAATTCAAGCCCCTAATGAATCTATGAATCTATACCTTCTCATCCTGTATATAGTCGACATACTAGAGTAGGTCCAGAAATTGACTCTCATAGTTAGCTATAATCATAGATGCCTAATGGAGTCGTGGAACTCATATATCCGATCTTGAAAAAACCTTCGGGATAAGTACACGCTTCCTGAACCGCTCCTCAAATAGCTCCAGGTAATCATCTTCGAATCAGCGTGGAGCTTACGCTCCTCGATCCTCCACCAAACACCAGCTCCATCCCTTAAAAGATGGATTACAACACGAGCTTTCGTCTTTCTGCTAGTACATGAGAAAAGCTTAAAGCACCCGTTTAAGCTCACCACCAGAGCCTCTTTCTAAAATCCACCTATATCTCCAAAATAGTGTGATGATCGTAAGCTTCCAGGATCTCCTTGATATGGTCTACAATTGTCGAATGGCGACCCCTAGGCCTCTCTACATGCTCATCTCTAGGTCAGGGCTTTGAGACCTATCCTCATGTCTTGAAATCTATCTCCCGGTCCCCTCATGGTGACTTTTCTCTGGATGACTCCATGCGGGAGTTCTCTACCCTATACTCTCTCATTTGTGTTGAGGAGATGCACGAGACCTCAATGAATGGCTCCTATCATGTCTAAGCGATCGTCCTCCTAAGGACCCTCACATATAATGGCATTAACGTCCTGAAGTGTCCTACATAAAATATAGGGTAGAATGGTTGTTACGGCTGCTCTGGCTCTGGAGGTGGTATATCTAGGTCTATGTGAAAGTACCCCTCGTCCCGATCCGTGCCTCCTCCATGTGGTCTCGAGACTAAGGCGAGATTTAGTTCATCATTCTAGGTTTTATTCCATTTTTCTATGTTTACTAAAAATATACAATCTTTAGGACAAGTTATTTTCTAGGTTTATTATTGTGATAGGTTTTAATATTATCTAGGTTTAAATGTTCGTGTCTCACATTTTAATGTGTGCCCAGGGTCCAAGCTTTGAACACATGGCTCTAATACCAAGTGTAACGCTTGATTACTAAAACGTCGACACGAGACCCAAGAACAACCTAGGTTTAGTTAGAAAAATCATGGAATAATTTTTTTTTTTAAAAGCACGCCCACAAAAGTTTTTTTAAAATGACGGTTGTCACATTAACGTCTCTAAGGTGATGACTTTAATAAATAATTTTCCATGATAACACAATATTTAAAATCTACATTAAACTTTGGTACATTTGATTTGACTAAGCTTTGTTTAATCTCCCTAAGGATTATTTAAATAATAAATTAATTCTTACTAGAGTTGAATATTCCTAGGGGTGTGAGGGTAAAAGTGGCTAATGAGATTAAATCCCAAGGTTATTTAATTTCTACAATGTTGAAACAACTAGCAAGGTCCCTTATTAAAAGTGTAGATAGGATAATAAACACTTCCCTACCCCCATAAAGTAACCCCTTAAAAGTCAACCTATATTTTGAAATTAAAATATTTAAATTAAAAGGTAATTTCCACTCACCCACTCTCCACCTACTTTTTGTAGGGATGAATCTCATCCCTTGGATGGATTCAATTTGGGCCCTTGATGTGGAAAAAGGGCAACTAACCCTAAAGCATCCTTATGAAAACTTCTTTCTCATTTCATTTGGTTCATTTTCTTTCTTTTGTTTTATAGGTTGTTTGGAGGAGGAAGAGAAGCCATTGGAGGCACTCTTAAGCTTTTGGAAGTGGCCTACAAGCTCCAATATTTTCCTCATTTTTCTTACACCCTCTCCTAGGGTTTCAATACATTAATATATTTTATTTAGCATAGTTTTCCTTTATTTGCCCAAATGGGCTTGTGGGTTTTGCCCCATTTTATTTATAAAGCTATATTTAGTATGCATTTTCATTTTGATAGGGTATATATAAAATCTAAATGTGTATATACATTTATAACCATTTGTATTTACTTTTTGTATGTATATATATTTTTAAAAAAAAAAACTACAATGGGTTAACAACCCGAAATCAAAATGAATGCAATATATATATATATATATATATATAAGCTCCATGTACATGTCATGTGAGCTTTTGTTTTGTATTCGGGCCATAAAAAAAAGTGTGTAGAGTTTTAATAGTGTGCGGGCCGCATATATAATATGTGGGGTGTTTTAATGTTTAGGGGTGGGGGGAGGGATCGGTGAGACCCAACCCCCACCCCATTTATATTAAATGGGGTGGGGTTGGGGTCGCGACCTCTCCACCCCAATCTCCACAATAATTACAATATACAAAACCTAACCTACAGTGCAGGCAACAATAATGGTATTTAACAAAAAAATGTGATTTCATTCTTTTTGAAAACTTAGCATTAACAAATATTTTATATATATATATATTGTGTATAATCTGTGTGTGTGTGTGTGTGTGTGTGTGTGTGTGTGTGTGTGTATATATATATATATATATATAGTAACATTTTAAGAGTTGTATTGGATAAAGGAATACCCTTATTAATATAATACGTTTGATAATCTATTAATGGAATGAGATCAATAGTATATTAATATAATAAAATTAATAGGATATTAATCTTATTATATTTTTCCCAATAATAAGTCTCATTCTATCAAATATTACATTATTAATAATATTTAAAAATTACTAATACTACCACTTAATAATAAACCTATTCATTCCAAAGAGGCTAAAGCCAAGTTGTGACAAAGTAAATTTCCTTTCTCCACTAGTATTAAGAATTAAATTTCTTCTTTTTTTTAACACATAAAAGACAATTAAGAATTTAGATAATTTCCATCTAAGCCTTCTTAGTTTGGCTTTCTTCAACAAAGCAAATAAATGAACAAACTAGGCTAACTCTTCCTTTACATGCTTTCAAGTGTTAAAATAACTTTGCCATTCCTTAACTTTTCACAACATACAATTTTACCACCATTTCACAAAACTTTACAAAGTTTCCATTAAGTTTTAAAATTGAGGAATTACTAACTTTCCAATCAAATCTATACACTTACATGGGCTACAAGCCAAGTGAAAAAGAGGAATAAGTTGTCTTTCCTACAACTTCATTTCCATTTTACAACAAAAACTAACTTTACAAAACAAATCTTTCTTTCCCTTTTTTCCACATACAATACAACTTTAATATCCAACAATAAAAAAAATTTTTTTCTTCACAATTACTAATACAATGTCTTCCACTTAAAGTGGGATTTTTTTTTGCAATAAGGAAAACTAAAATGAACTTCAAAATGGGTCTTCATGCATAGCTCCAAGATCAACTTTCCAACCAAGCTCCATCCTCTCATCACTTGTCCACAACAAAAAAGGGGGAGAGGCAACACTCTCCACCCAACCAAGAATTCCAATGAGGAGGAGAAGCCATCCTCCTCATTGGCCCCAAGCCCCAACCACATTACAATGAGAGGTGATTCCAACACATGGAAACAACAAGACTTCCACATCACAAACCAAGTATTTCACAACCATTCCAAATGCACATTCAACTCAAACTACAAACACAAGAAGGAGAAACAAAAAATATACAAGGCTTCTAAATGAAGAGCCAAAGGAGCAAGAACCTATGGGGAGGCCACTTATGCCTCCCAATGGGAAATGGGTGCCCACCTTAAAACCTCCAATACAAATCTCAAATCCCCTACATACTCTTATGCCTCCCTCAAGTACCTCTTATGCCTCCCACATACTCTTATGCCTCCCTCATTCTCTTATGTCTCCCTCATACAAGAACAAGTAAGAAATGCAAGCATTCCTTGTCCAAGGTGGGGCACCCAACCCAAACTCCCTCAAAAACATGAAATAACTCTTATGCCTCCCTACATGAATTCTCCCATAGTCCCTCCTACACCACACTTAGGAAATCTACCCAAGCACCCAACAAGCATTCCAAACACTCAACAAAAACAAGCACACAAACACAAAATAAAGGAATAACATAAGCAAAAGTAAAGCTCCTACCTTTCCATAGTAGATCTTGTTCCAAGAGTCAAACTCCAAGCTCCTTCAAACCCAAACAATCACCAACAAGCTCCCACAAGACCACAAGCTCTCCAAAATCCTCTAACTCCAAGAAATTAAAGAGCACAAAAGAATGAAGTAACCCCAAACAAGAAAAAGAACTTGAATAAATAGAAAAGGGAGAGAGGAGGGTGAGGTGGCTCCATGTAGGATGCCACATCACTCATCCTCAACTCCACCTCACAAGTCAAACTTCAAACTCCAAAGCACAATTAATAAGTGGTTGAAGAAATGACATTTTACTTACACACACAATCTAAGCCCACACCCCTTAAGGACTAAAAGTAATTACATGTAAGAAGGTGCAATAAAAACTTACAATTTGTCTTCCCAAAACACATAATGGGGTCTAATTTTGACCCCCCAACCCATAGGTAGGGTTGGCATATCAATTTAAGAGGTGTGGGACAAGTTTAACTTGTCCCACAAGCCTTCAAAATTGGCCCTTAAGGCCAAATTCGAATTTCCATGAGGGGGTAGAGTGTACAACACTCAAGGTCACAAGCACTCAATCTTACAACACAAAGCCCAAGAGCCATCTAGTCTAATAAATGAAAACTTTTGGTCACATCCACAATTAGTTAATAACAAGATTAATTAACTTAAATAGGACACTAAAACCCATTAAGATAAAGGGGAAGAATACATCATTTTCTAAATAATTAAAACAAGGAAATTACATCACTAAAAATCACATACTACATTAAGTAAAGGAAACTAAACAAAATACAACACATAACCCCTTGGTCCTTGGTCACAATTTCCCCAACAATAATTCAAACACATGTTGCCATGGTGACCCTTGTTGAATTCACCTAGAATTCCAATGTGGTTGGTCTCCAATCCCCCCGATGTTTTTTGTGACATGTTTACCTGCAAAAACACATAACACCTCCTTCGGCCTCATGGCCACATCAAAAACATCTAGGATAAAATATACAATATAAATCCATAATCATCTATATACGAATCAAATATCATCTAGGAAAATATGATATCATTTACAATTTCTAGCAACATTTCTATTCTACATCTCATCCATGTCAAAATGATCACAACATTAGTTCAATTATCAAAGCCTACTCAGTGTGATGAAATATCACATGTCTGAAATATATATATATCTATGTCAACAACATATTAACATCAATATAAAATGTCTCTAATAATCCACATGCATCATATATGAATCAAATCAATAAAAGATCCAGGATCTCTAACATCTAACATCATGCCAAATCAAAAGCTACAATAATATCCATAAGTATAGTCGACAGTATCATAATCAATAACAAAAAGGTGTCGAAGGGAAGTGGGCACTACACAAGGCATCCCTAAAACTAACATCACATTAATACTACCAAATTTCAAATATAAAATTTTATGTAACATGAAAATACATTATACATATATACATTTTCCAATAACATATATAAATTACAACAATAAACAATGAATTACACCTATCTTTTACCATCTTACTTGCATCCTACAAAACCATGCGAGCATGAAATCAGCGATAAATCGTTGGCATGGCATCCACCTAAATCTAGCATAATTAATGTTTTTAGTTTTTGTTATATAATAATAATAATTTTCATTTCAAAATGAGAGGGTTAAAGACATGTATTAATTTCATTTCATTTCTTAACCAAGGAGAGAGAAAGAGATAAGGAGAGAGAGAAACACTATTTTGCCACAAGTTCAATTTCACACAGTAAGTCGAATGATTTTCAAACATTTATTTACAAGTGTTATTAAGTTTCCATGATGGTTTGCTAACTTGAATAGGGTCCTAAAACTTTATTTTACATTTTCTGCTAGTTACAAAAATGTTCAATTTAGGCTCGGTGGCTAAGAAAGTGCGTTGAAAAATTGTCTTCCGATAAGCAAATTCATGACGGGTGAATTCTACGTGTCCTTATATATACCAAGAAATCATAGGAACTAATAGAATTTGAAACTAGCAAACGTTTCATGATTAGCGGCCAGTTTTTTTAGGCCATAAGTCGTAATTGACCTAGTTATAAACAATCAAAATTTAGCTCGAGGCCTCAGAAAACCACCTCCAAAACTGATGTTCAATGGATGAACATGCAATGAGAAATTTCCTACAAGTTCCCCTATATATGGAGAATTCACCAAAGTCGATGGAAGTGAGAACTAGCAAATGGTTTTCAAATGGTGATAGGTTTTCTAGAGCCATTGGTCGTAATTGGTCTAATTTGACCTAGTCAAACTACGACCAGAAGGCCTACAAAATGTCTTTTCCAAACTATCAAGAAGAGTTTTTTTCCCCAAACTGAAGGTTCCAAGAAATTTTATAGTAAAAATATTAGGTTTGTGAAGGTGGATAAGCATTTCATTTCTCAGGGTTCGAATGGTGGTTCAAAATGATAGCTTGAACTTTCAGTTTAAACAACTTCCTAAAAGTGAAAAATGGAGCAATAGGGCTCCTAGAAAAGCGGTAAAGAGAGAAAAAATGGTCAAATGAGGTTGATCTAATGCTTGATGTGACTCTCTACATAATAAAGAACACTTACGACATTAGACATCTTCTTTATGGGGCTAGAGTGTTGTT
This sequence comes from Taxus wallichiana var. yunnanensis, assembly GCA_018340775.1. Lineage (NCBI taxonomy): Eukaryota > Viridiplantae > Streptophyta > Pinopsida > Cupressales > Taxaceae > Taxus > Taxus wallichiana. The sequence goes on along the minus strand of CM031241.1, from coordinate 603,261,497 downwards.
TTGCAAGTCTCTGGAAATTACATTTTTCTAACTTTACAAGGTAGACAGAAATGGTTGTTTTAGTTAACTCATCTAGCTCTCACCAAAACCAATGGACATGAGCACCAAGTTTTGACACACTAGGTTTAAAAATGCATGAGGTTGTGGTCGCGACATGGTTGAGGGTCAAATAGTGAGTCAGTAGCAAAATCACGAGGTGTTATTTAATTGATTACACTAGTCGTCTAGTTAAAAGTCCAATTTTTGAGTATCTAATAGTTTAATATTTTTACTTTATTGCAAATGAATAACCAAATTATATGAAAATTATAAGAGATAAAGGTAAGGAGACCATGCCTAGGAAGCAACAAGTGACCAAAGTGGCTTAAAACAAGCACAACGCACACAAGCTACCAAGGTATGAAATGGTTGTTGAGATTGCAAGGTCCAACTCATCTCACTAAATAAGTGGATCAAGGTATCATATCTGATACTAGGAGGATTCTACTCTTATTTTATTGCTACACTATGTCCTCTCTTCAAGGCTTAACCCAAAATTTCAGCCATCTGATGATGAAGCCAAGTTAACAACCCTACACACATAATGATAAATTTTGGGCTTGCTTCCACAATAGGAACTCATGTAGATGAGATATTGACCACTCTCATTCCCCAACATGAGTGGATACAACCTAATAAAACCAAAAATGAAGCTTACACGGTCAAGGTTTTCTCCAAGATACCCAATTTCTTTAGGGTCACGGTGAATGCTACCAATTTTTTTACACATCTACCGCCTCCCTTTGGAGGCATTATCCATTATGGCTCATCTGGAAGTTTGCTGGAAAATAAAATACCTTTCATTATGCTTTAATGGTTGGACAACCCTTGTCCCAAAGATCACATTTTTACGTAGGATGAGAGTGTGCCAAGAAAGGTGGTCCAAACGTATGGACCCCTATTTGATGCATGTAGTTAAATAGCCCCAAAGTTTTAAGAGGACATGTCTCTTGTTCTAAGGGACTACACCCCTGTCTTTTCTTGGAAATGTTTATAGTATTTTCAACAAATCCATTCCAATTTGCTTAGCCAGCAATCATCCTTGTCGATGATAAACATTTCTTGAGGCCATTACTACTGCAACATCTAGAAAAATTCATTTATCTTCATGCTTTGTTGGACATCCATACCTTGTTCCAAGCTTGTGTTTTGGCACATACCGAGATTACATAGTCAAATGCAAGCATATAGGGTTGGAGATTTATTGTTGCACACGTGTAATAGTGTGACTCTCCCAAGGAAATCCATTTCTTCTAATTTTTCATACAATGATAAAATGGTGGAAACAATAGTTTCCTTTTTCTCTGAGACAAATTAACTCGCTTAAAATAGATACGAGATCTAGGTTAACGATTGTGTTTGCTTGAAATTTTTGTAAGCCTTTCCAACAAACCCATTTTGTCCATATCCTGCAGCCATTGAGTCCACGAGGTAACATTTATTTTTGGCATTGATCAATAGTTCACGTGCCATTGCATGCTTCCACACTTGCATACATATGTTTTGAGCACACCTGCAACTACAAAATCGAAAAAAAACCCCCATTTTGGTGTAGGAAAGGAGGGAGGTGGAAAGAAAAATCAAATTTCCATTATGCTTTGATGGATGTCCATACTCTTCACACCCTGCAACATCTAAAAAAGTCTCACATTCACCCACACGTTAAATCCTCGCACACCTGTCGTCTCCCATGAAAAATTCACTCCACGCCACCTACTCCACCCACACACTACCTCCCCTTTCACTTCACAAAGTATTTATATTTTATATATTTTATTTTGGTCTTATATTACAATGGAACTACATTTCCCTCCCCTTATAAGAGCATCATCCTCGATGCGACACAAGTCAAGGTTAGAAGAGGTGTTCATGAGCAAGGTGGAAATAATCAATGAACTCATATCACTAGCAAAAATAATACCTATTGTTAAGCGTGACCACAAGGAAGAAGGAAATTCTTGATGATTTATTAATGTTTTGTGAAGATTGGTAGTTTTCAATTTACATTATTACCTAATTAATCCTTTTCCTTAACAATATTTATTAATCTTAATCTCTTAATATTTTATTGTTTTAATATTTTAGTTTATTTATTTTTGTGGGTGCCCAATAGAAGATGACATCACAATACCACACAAGGCCAAACACAACACTAATGGTTCACAAGGCATCATGATATGCACTTTCACAACTATATCACATCACAAGAACTCAACCAAACCATGGAAGAACATACATAGCCCTCACAACATAGTACTTATCACATATGCACCCAACACAATAGTACTCATACATACACATTCTATAACAACATGGAATTCCAAACAATACATATATGAAGGTTTCACCAAACTCAAGACCATAATTATAGTTATATAGTGTCAAAAGGGGTCAAAACATACCCACAATGAGGAGCATCAATCCTCAACATCACAAAACATGACCAAACTCACATGAGTATGCATAAATCATAATACAATAACATACACCTCCCAAAACATCACAAAACAACTCCATATACCTCCAAAAGCATCACAAAATAACTCCCTATACCTCCCAAAGCATCACAAAGCAACTCCATATACCTCCCAAAGCATCACAAACAACTACATATGCCTCTCAAAGCATCACAAACATAAAAATAAAAATCCAAGTGTACTAATCACACACACACAAGTCTCTTACACCTCCCTCAAGTCTTTTATGCCTCCCTCAAGTCTCTTATGTCTCCCTCAAAGAGGTCAGTCACCCTATGGCCCTAGGCACATAGAGTCAAACACCCCTAACCCAAGTGACATAATAACTCATGGTTCAAAACTTGATAGTTATCTATAACTCCTTAGGGCGTACCCCCATATAATGAAGCGGGTCCATAGGTTCAACCACTCCATGGTGCATCCCATGACCCTATTCCACACATTACGACATTATAACCAAAATAACAATCTATTTCAAATTCCAAGTGGTAAAAACCCAAAGCCTTGGGATAGGCTATAAAACATTTAAACATGAAAATCAAGTTTAAATATAAGTAAATCAAATGGCCAAATAGCCATAGTTAGTGAAAAAATCCACATGTTAGTGCAACAACAAAATAAAATGCCAAAAATATAAGAACACGTCAATCAAGAAAATTGTTGGTTCTTGGTAAAAAAAGGGAAAATGTTCAATTTACGAGTAAAATACGTGTAGAGGAATAACACATCACAACAACTGTGTCCTTATACGGCCACCAAAGGGGTACTCAATGAGTTTCTAGCACTCGGACATCGAGCCTCGGCTCGTAAAATAATATATAAAATAATACAACTATCATAATCTCCACTGAATCATCCCTCCATACTCCCACAAGGCTCAACATAGTCAAAATCACATAGGATTGTTCTATGGACAACCCAATAGGAAAGAAGGGGATGCTATTTTGCATAAGTTGAGCCTAAGGTGGTGCACATCCACAATATACTAAGCAAGCTCAAAGTATACTAAACACATAGAAGTGGATTTTAGCCTATATAAGACTCCACTTCCTCACTCATACTGACTCAAGATTATGAAAACCTGGTCTACACCTCCTCTCTCCACACATGCAATCTTAACGATCACCTCCCTTAGGGTTATCTAGTGTAAGGTTCACAACATAACACATAACTACATCACTCACACAATGGTAATTCATGCACATTAACCATGGTGTTATTACATGGTATTTATATAGGGTATTACACAAACATTACTTTCACGGGTTATGATACATCACGTTTCCACATAATGCACCCTAGGTGTAAGTACTACACATATGGGCCATACGATCACCATATACCCCTATTTCACAACATGAACCATCACATATTACACAAATTATATGTATGATGAACACAATTGAATAACATTACAACATATAGTCAATCGTAATACAACATGGTGACACATAGTATTCATCACAACATGGTGGTGACATCACGATAAAATCTAATTCACTATACACCAATTTTGTCATGCAACACATCAAGACACCTTCATATCACATAATAATAAAACACTCCAACACTTCATAATCCGCAATAACATTATTTTCACACATAACAAGGCAACACATCACACGTGAACTCCTCATTGAGTCCACAAAAGGGAGAGAAAATACTCTAATCACAAGCACATCAACATGATATCAAATATACACTAAGTGACATGTACAACACATGCATTCATAATATCACAATTACAACACTGGTCACATCACAACATATATCACATTACTCTTCCCATCTCCACCACCACTATGTAGAATCATCACAACTCTAATCCATCCCAGAGGTTTGAGAGCATGAACCTTCGCTCTGAAACCAAATGTAACACCCACAATTTACAAACACAAAAACAACATTTAAAATATTGAAATAATTTTATTTTATTTTTACTCACATTGTAGTTCACACGACACTACAAGGGATCACTTATAACAATACACAACACATGATCTTCTTGCACAAGCACTAACCCACATATGAAACATGAAAACACGAGACGCATATCATGGCCACTTTTTTAACAACAAGACACAACATAAGGATTCAACTACAGTATCAACTTATAGATAGGGTCTTCCCACGACATGATATTTTCAGGATTACAAATTTGTTGAGATCATGTTTCAATCTTTAACATAAGTTCTAAGAAGGATCAAAATGTGAGAATCCTACATTCTTTTATTTTTCTAGATTCCCTTTACACAATTTAACATTTAACTTACACTATATCCCATTAAATAAGGTTCATCGACCTTATTTCCATTACTTGTTTGATTCATTTGTTCATTAATAGGATATTTATTTACACAAAATTCTACCATCCACGACACCACACTTTCTTATTTTACAATTTCATTTTCTCTAGTTTACAATTTCATTACCTCTATCTTTCCATTCTTAATTGGCCTTAATTGTTGAAAATCACTTATCATACGGTCCTTCATTCTTCTTAAAACTATACTATGTTATCCATACTATTTTTAACATTTCAATTATAGTTACTCCCTCTAATTTTACTTATTTCCCTTATCGCAATAGAAAGATATGGCTTGATTGTTGATAGAAACATATACTCCCACATGAGCCTTTGGTGTTGTGCTAAGGGTTTATCTTTTAAGTTGGATGTTTTTTGGTTCTACAATTTATCTCAGTTTCCACAAGGAAGGTTCACATGAACCAGTGAGGTTTATTAGTTCAAGAGTGAATAGATTACACATTCTTTTCATATTAGCATTTAATTACTAAGGTTACTCGATTCATGTTTTAAGTAATTACAACTAACCATGTATCCTATCTTCTTCATTTAAATGCTTAGTCATCAAGGTCCTAAGGAGTATGATTCACACTTAACCAAATTTGGATTTTGGGAAACAAGTATTAGATGCATGATATCAGGAGACATTCAATTATAAATTTTTACCCACCTTACTAAGGTCACAACTAGAGTGATTGAACACCCTTATCTCCAAAATCATCTTGTAACTCTAGGTACATTTGACACTTCTTGTCAAGCCAACACTATTTTTTGAGAGGGGGTTAAAGGGTATTCACACTTAGTATTCTCATGTGTAGGTATCTAAAACATAGGACCCATTTGAATCATTTACATTCATCTTAAAATTATTTCACTTAATTTGATTTAATTAGTGTATTGAAATTTTTGAGAACCCATTTGATAATAAGGACATTTGCATGCTCGTGAGCCTACTAAATCTCGTCTTAGGGGATTGCCTCAAGAACATGATTACTTGGTTTCACAACGTACATTTAATACGCATTAGGAAAAGTGGGGAAACAAGAGGGAATACTCCTTCATTTAAAGGATTACAGTTCACATTAGGAATCACACATTATGGATTTAGTCCCTCACCACAATATGGTTTAAACACATTATATAAATGATCTAAATTTCACCTTTCTCCAAGCACATCATCTTATGGTTACATTTTCACAAACTAATCATAAATTAAAATTTTGATAATTTTCACAACTGACTCTTATTGTATCGTAGAACCGAATAATAAATGAGATTGGGTATCAAGTTCATTTATGATCCCAACTCTTAAAGGTGACTTTTAAGGTTAGTTGGCGATCTTCGCCACTCAACATGTATGTCGGTCCAAGAGGATTTTACAATATATTCAATGTTGGTTCCCAAGATTACTACCCTAAGAGAACACATTATCCTTACTACACACGCGATTATGAATCCTAGAAGGGTAGCACATACTCTAGATAATGTTTGACTATGTTGTTCCTCATCGTCAGGTTCACAACAATGATGGTAAGCATGTAGGTTATGATAATAAACTCAAACTTGGGCTCTTATTTACTTAACTAGAAGGTGTTATCAAGTGTAAAGATTTAATTTCATTCTAAGGTCTTAGATTTCTATGCTAACAATGAATAACACATGGAGGTTAGTTATGCATGAATTGATTACTAGGGTTAAATATTTTGTTTAGATTTATTTATTGCATTTTCAAGGTAAAGGACACAACACAGGATTATTTAATCAACACACTAGGAATTATTTAATCATTAAATTCAAATTTATTTAACACAACACACACACACATATTACACACACAACACACACACACACACACACATATCTAACCTTTTTACCATAAGTAAATCTGAATTCAAAAGGACACCTATAGTTGAATTCACATTTCCCAAGGCATCACTAAAACTAGCATCTCATTAATATTACCAAATTTCAAATATAAAATTTTCTATAACATTGCAATATATTATAAATATATACATTTTTCAATAACATATATAAATTACAACAATAAACAATGAACTACACCCCACTTTTTCACTATCTTACTTTATTCATGTAAAAGAATATGAGCATGAAATCAATGATAAATCGTTGGTATCACATCCCCCTAAATCTAGCATAATTAAAAAAATAGTTTTTATTTATATAATAATAATAATTTACATTCAAAAGGAGAGGTTAGAGACATGTATTGATTTCACTTCATTTCTTAACCAAGGAGAGAGAAAGAGATCGGGAGAGAAAGAAACACAATTTTGCTAAAAGTTAAATTTCACACATCAAGTCACATGATTTTCAAATAGTTATTTACAAGTGTTACTAAGTTTCCATGATGGTTTTCTTGCTTTACTAGGGTCCTACAACTTTCTTTTACATTTTTATACTAGTTACAAAAAAAGTTCAATTTAGGCTTGGAGGCTACAAAAGTGCGTTAAAAAAATTGTCTTCCAATAGGAAAATTCACAACGGGTGAATTCCTATGTGTCCACCTATATACGAGGAATTCACGGGAACTAAAGAATTCAAAATTGATAAACAGTTAACGATTAGCGACCAATTTTCGAGGCCATCGGTCGTAATTGACTAGTTATAAATGATCAAAAGTTAGCTGAGGGCTTAGAAAACCCAGTCAAAACTAAAATTCAATGATGAATGTGCAAAAAAACTTCCTACATGCTCCCTATATATGGGGAATTCACTAGATTTAATGGGACCGAGAACTAGAAAACAATTTTCAAACGGAAACAAGTTTTACGAAGCCCTTTGGTCATAATTGGTCCAGTTTGACCTAGCCAAACTACACGTGAGGCCTACAAAATGAATTTTGCCAAACTATCAAGAAGATTTTTTCTCCCAAAACTAAAGGTTTCATGCAATTATCTAGTAAAAAATATTAGAGGTTTGTGAAGAAGAATAAGCATTTCGTTGCTTGAGGTTCGAACGATGGTTCAAAATGATAGCCAACTTTTCGGTTAACATGACTTTCTAAAAGGAAAAAAGGGAGCAACAAGGCTCCTAGAGGAGTAGTGAAGAGAGGTAAATGATCAAACAAGGTTTATCTAATGCTTGATAACTCTCTACAAAACAAGGAACACTTACGACGTTAGACATTTCCTTTACTGGGGCTCAAAGTGTTGATTTACAAGTCTCTAGAAATTGTGTTTTTCTAACTTTGCAAGGTAGATAGAAATGGTTGTTTTAGTTAATTCATCTAGCTCTCCAAAACCAATGGACACGAGCACCAAGTTTTGACACAATGGACTTAAAAATGCATGAGGTTGTGGTCACAACATGGTTGAGGGTTAAATAGTGATCTTAGCAAAATCACAAGGTGTTGTTTACTTGATTGCACTAGTCGTTTGTTAAAAGTCCAATTGTTTGAGTAGTTAATAGTTTAATATTTTTACTTCATTACAAATGAATAACCAAATTATACAAAAATTATAAGAGATAAAGGTAAGGAGACCATTCTAGAAGAAACAAGTCGGCCAAAGTGGCTCGGAACAAACACAATGTGTACAAGCTACCACGGTATGAAATGGTTGTCAAGATTACAAGGTGCACTCATCTCACCAAGAAGTGGATCAAGGTATCATATACGATACTAGGAGGATTATACTCTTATTTTATTTCTACATTGTTTCCTCTCTTAAAGGCTTAACCCAAAATGTCATTCATTTGATCATGAAGCCAAGTTAACAACCCTACACACATAATGATAAATTTTGCACTTGCTTCCACAATAGGAACTCATGTAGACAACATATTGACCACTCTCATTCCAAAATATGAGTGGATACAACCTAATAAAACAAAAATGAATCTTACATGATCGGGGTTTCTCCAAGATACCCATATCTTTTGGGCATCGGTGAATGTTGCCACATTGTTTTTACACATCTACTGTCTCCCATTGGAGGTGTTATCCATTATGCTCAGGGCTAGAAGTTTCTTTGGAAAATAAAATACCTTTCATTGTACTTTAATGGCTGGAAAACCCATGTCACAAAGATCACATTTTTACGTAGGATGAGAGTGTGCTAGGAAAGGTGGTCCAAACATATGACCCCTATTTGATGCATGTGGTTAAAAATCCCCAAAGTTTTAAGAGGACATGTCTCTTGTTCCAAAGGACTACGCCCCCTGTCTTTGCTTGGAACTTTTTATAGTATTTTCAACAAATCCATTTCTAATCTACTCAGCCAACAATCATCCTTGTCGATGATAAACATTTCTTGAGGCCATTATTACTGCAACATCTAGAAAAATTCCTATGTCTTCATGCTTTGTTGGACGTTTATACCCTATTTCGAGCTTGTGTTTTGGCACAGACCGAGAGTACATAGTCAAATGCAAGTAGATCAAGCTGGGGACTTATTGTTGCACACGTGAAACAGTGTGACTGTCCCGAGGAAATCCATGTCTTCTAATTTTGCATACAACAAAAAAAATGGAGGCAACCGTAGTTTCCTTTTCCTCTCGGAGAAAATTAACTTTCTTAAAACAAATATAGATCTAAGTCAATGATTGTGTTTTCTTGAAATTTTTTGTAAGCCTTTCCAACAAACCCATTTTGTGCATATCATGTAGCCATTGTAGTCCATGAAATAACATTTATTTTTGGCATTTAGTTAACAATTCATGTGCTTAAGTGCATGCTTCCACACTTGCATACATATGTTAGGAGCACCCGCAACTACAAAATATGACAAAAAACTCCATTTTGGTGCAGTAGGGAGGAAGATGGAAAGAAAAATCAAATTTCCATTATGTTTTAATGGATGTCCATACTCTACCACACTCTGCAACATCGAAAAAAGTCTCACATTCTCCCACACATTAAACCCTTACACACCTTCATCTCCCATGAAAATTCACTTCCACACCACCTACTCCACCCACACGCTACCTCCCCTTTCACTTCACAAAGTGTGTGTGTCTATGATATATGTGTCTATGTATGTATATAATTTTGGTCTTATATTACAATGGCACTACATTTCCCTCCCTTTATAAGAGCATCATCCTCGATGCGACACAATTCAAGGTTAGAAGAGGTGTTCATGAGAAAGGTTGAAATAATCAACGACTCACATCACTATCAAAAATAATACATTTTGCCAAATGTGACCACAAGGAAGAAGGGAATTCTTGATGATTTATTAATGTTACGTGAAGATTGGTAGTTTTTAGACTACATTATTACCTAATTAATCATTTTCCTTAATAGTATTTATTAATCTCGATCTCTTAATATTTTCACTTTTACATTTTTGGAGGAGCTTGTTTTGGAGTTCTTGTTGGACGCTTGAAATATTTTGGAGCTCTTTTGGACTTAGAAAATATTTGAGCTTGTGCTTGTGGTTTGGATTTTTCTTGCAATGGCAAGGTAGGGACTTCACCCATGTATTTTTATTTTTATTTGTTGTGAAAATTGGTTGTAAATGAATGAATGTTGTGTATTTTGGTTTTGGGAATAGAATGTCCTTAAGTTTTTGTAGGAGAAAGAAAATGGGGATTTATTGAGGGAGGGATAAGAGTTTATATTATGAATTTGGAGGGAGTTTGGGGTTGGGTGTCCCACCTTGTGATAATAAGAAAGAATTCTTATTTATCTTTATATGTTTATTGAGGGAGGGATAAGAGTTGAGGGAGACATAAGAGAAATTGAGGGAGGGATAAGATTTTTGTTGTGGTTGTGTGAATGAAGTTTTGGAGGCTTTTAAGGTGGACACCTACACCCTTTAGGAGGCATAAGTGATTCCCCATGTTTCTTCTCTCCCTTGGCTTGAATTTGAGCCTTTGTGCTTGGGAAAAATTGTATGGTTATTGTTATTTTTGTATTGTGCTTGTGTGTGGAAAAGTTTATGTGAATGGTTATTGTGGAAGCCTTGTAAAAGTTTCCATGGTTGCTTCTGAGGAGGATGGTTTCTCCTTCTCATTGGATTATAGGTTGGGTGGAGAGCATTTCCTACTCCTCTTTCCTTGTTGTTGTGCTTGAAGTTGAAGATTGGAGGAGTCATGCTATGTTGGAGCCAAAAGGATCACCTTTGTAATGTTGTTCCAATGTTGAAAAAGTGAAATTTGTAATCTTGTTAATTATTCCCATTGAGAAAAAGAAAGTGCATTGTTTCCTTGTTGAAATTTGTATTATTGTAAAAGTAGAAGTTCTTGTAAATTTTATCATCAAGTTTTGTTGTATTGAAAAAGGGTGAAAGAAGAACTTTTGAAAGTTGTAATTTATTGAAAATATATTTCTTTCAAATCTAGAAATAAAATCATAGTTGTTTGTGCTTTCCTTTGGTGAAATGGTTGTGTTTGTATTGGAAGAATGTATGAAAGTTATACTTGATTTTCCTTGTTGAAATGGATATCATTCTTGTTGTGAAAATAAAGAGACACATTCTCATTTTGATAGTAAGAGTTAGTATATTGAAAAGTTGAAATATATTGGTATGACACTACCCTTGTATGCAAAATATGAAGATGTTGAAATGCAATATGTTAAACTAAGTAGGAAACAATGAACCTTACTTCAATGTAATTGGGATGGTGTATATATTTGATTGATTATCTTGAAGTTAGTTTAAAATGAAGAAATGACATCAACCTATCAACTATTGATTGTAGGCACCATAATTAAATTTAATATTACCATAGAAACCAACCCAGGTAGAAAATATTTTGGAAAATGCATGAAATTGAGGTTTCTATTTTTGGGTAACATAATAACTTCCGTATGCATAGTGGCGGTTTAGAACTACCTGCCCTATGTAGAGTGGCGATTACATAACCACCACCCAAGAAAGGTGGCGGTTATAGGACTACCGGCCTGCTTAGGCGGCGGTTTCATCACTTTTGATGGAAAAAATAAAAATTACGACTGTGTAAAATATGGAATGAATTTAATTAAAATCATAGCTTTAAAACTATAAAATGGAACTACCAAAAACTTGTAAATGAACAAATTCATTTGTTTGAGCATATAAATTCATTTATGGGAACCCAAATGTGTATAATCTCATAGATCTAATGAAATGGGTTTTCCCCAAATAATGAACTCAAGAATGTAAATAACCAAATAGCAAAACACCAAATTTAGGAGAGAAGTTTGGAGATGATCATCACTTTTGAATGGAAGCTCATATTTGAGTAGGAGAGGAATTTTTGGAAATGTCTCAACGTACATTACTCAAATATGACTAGATATCTTTAAATTATTAGGGTGGGTTCTTAAAAAATGAAAAATACAATTTGCCATTTTGAGGTGTCAGGAGCTTCTCACCTACCATCATAATGAAGTATGGGATTCCTTTCTTGCCCAACAAGGAACAACACATGGAGGCATGGGTTTTGCGGTGGAACCCATCATTATTACGAGGTGAATTCAATGCTCTTTTTGTTGTGGTTGGAGTAGGATTTTGAAATTCTTCTCATCTCCCTCTCGTATTCTTCTATATATTGTAAGGAGGGCAATTTTCTAGAGGTTGGTCATTTTTTTCTCTCTGCCCCCTCTCTCTTTCTTCCCTAGGGTTGAATGTGGAGATTAAGACTCCTCTCTTTGCTTTGTAATGGAATTTTCTTACCTCTTTCCCATGATGATGTAATGTGTCAATTCATGGGAGCAATAAAATTTGTTTCATGATGCATTTTATCCATCCTTTGCTTATTTTATTGTCTCTCTCTTGCCTCTCATCATTACGGGGTATAATTTTGTGCATATTTCTAGTGTCTATTGTAGGTTTTGAGAGCTGTTCTTAATGGGTTTGAAGAGGTGTTCTATGTGAACTTTATCTTTGGTTTGTGATGCATCTTGTCCATCCTCTCCATTGCTCACCTCTCTCCATTTCAGGAAGTTGGATTTGTGATCAGCAACTTCCTTTTCTGGTGTATCACCACTTTAGTGTAGGCTTTGTTTTCATGAATTTCTCTCTCTCCCTAATCCCTTAGAAGGTTAGATTAGGATTAGATAGTTTTCTACATTAGATTAGCTTGTGGCGAAGGTATTTTAGGGAGCAAGAACCAACCTTCTGTGGAGGATCATCTCAAGCCCGCAAGTCCCACAACTTGAGAGATGGTCCAATGTTATGCAAATTACACTGGATGCCCCATTCAAAATCAAGCCATTCAGAGGGTGTTGTGATTCTACATCAACAGTTTTTCCACACCAGTGGGACGGGTTTTAAGCACCTTACCACTTTATTTCATCAAGTTGATGTGTTCTTGGTGAGATTCGGCCTTTGGAGGCACATACAAAACACATCTGGTGACTCCATTTGATCAACAACCCATTCTCTGAGTTGTATACTTTCTTTCCAACCTTTTCCATCCATTCTTCTTTCCACGTCTTTCATCTTCTTCCATTCATGAAGTTATGCAGTCATGACTTCATTCCCATCTTGGAATTTACACCTACAGATAGTGCAATCGACCTCTAATGTATTTCATAAATCCTCTAGATCAGCATTATGATCAAATTCATAACCATTATGCTTACCCATATGAGTAGAATGTAGATTAGTTTGGTCATCGGTTTAGACTATTGATCTTATCAAGAGCAAGGGTGTGCATATGCCATGATAACAATCAAATGGAGAATGTTGATCTGCTGGAGAAGATTAAAAGGATGGAGGCTAACATGGCTCAATCTAGGGCTATAGCATAGATGAAAGCTTTTAGAATTGGTTGCAGGGAACCTTGTCCATGGTAAGGCCCTTTTCCAAGACATTACTGACCCGCGAGAAAATTTTGACTTCATGTTTGAAATGCTACCTCAACTTTGCGGTGGACCAAGGAAATAGAGGCCTACAAGCTTGGTGCCAGAAAACCTTGTTAATGGGTAAGTCCACCACCTCATAGATTTTCTTTTCCTCTTTCTCAATCAGTATCATCACAGCAGTGTCATGAGTCTATTTTCTCACTTGCTTCCCCTAGTGTTGAATTATCTTCTCCATCTTCTAGTCTCCCATCCCATCTTAATTGCTCTGCCCTTTTCCCTTCCAAATCCAAGTCTCCTCCAAAAATCCAAAAGTAATACCGTCCCCTCCACCAAAAATAAAGAAAAAACTAGTGGAGACCCCACCCACCCTCCTACTTTCCCGATTCCATGTCGGGAAGAGACTCAAAAATCTAGTCAAGGAGAGAAGAAAGAAGAAGAGCCAAGAAAAGAAGAAATTATTAGAAGCTTGGTGAGCTTGGCTCTTAGATTCGGGATTAATAAAATCCCCTTGATGGTTAAGCCCCCAGAGGATGTTGAGGTCAAGCCACAAGTGGTGAAGGCTTGATTCGGCACAAGTGAGAAAAAGCAGGTACTCCAAATCCAAAAGAGGAGTGCATTCCAGTTGTGGAGGAAAACCTTTGATTTTAGAGGATTCAAACACAAAGAGAAGGCCACATAAGAACCTTGATTCTTGCTCCCAATTCAAATCCTTCGACCTCTAATTTGTCGAAAAAGAATAATTTGAGCTTTCAGACTTCATGTTTGAAGATGAGGGAACCATGGTGAGAACTTTACACGAGATCATGAGGACACCATTGAGGAGGTCGAGCACACACTGCAGTAGACAACAAGGAGGTAGATTATACATCGTCTGACTTAGAAGATTTATTTGATGGAGAGGAGGGCACGAGGAGATCACATCATTTTATCCTCCATCACCCACCTTCCAAGAACACGATCCTGTTGTCATGAAGGAGATCATTGATTGCGGAAACTGCATTTCACAATGGCCCTATGAAACCAAGGTTAGAAGATCTGAATCTTCCATGTTATCCATAGAAGAAGGAAGGAACAGTGATGACACCATTTCCACACCAGTCCTCAAGGTAGAGGATAAGTTGCTTACATAACCAATTCAAGACAAAAATCAGCATGCAAGCAACCTCCTTTTCAAGAAGGTCTATAGGAAGACTCCATTCTTGGAGTTGAATTTCAGAACAATGGGCACATCCATCGGATCAGACCTTTCCCAATCAGGTACTTGGCTTCATTGGAGCTAAGGGAGAAGCCAAAACCAGTCATGTCCATTTTAAGGCATGAGGATGATATACAAAGCACCAAGGGTCACCATCAACACCTCAGGAGTCCAATGTCAATCAACTTGAGGAGGTATTTTCGATTGATGTTGATACTTTGGTTATTTGGGTGGAGGATTGGCCTCTTGTCGGTTTTTCACTCATAATAATATCCATGTTCAATGCCAAATCATATACATGGATGCCCATTTTGAAAGGGAGGCTACTTATCCCTTCGGTTGCATGATTTGTTTAAGTTTCCTTTACTTTCAGTTAGCGTAGAGTATGTAGGTTTACTTTCAATAGAAGAAGTGCCCATGCACACCTTGTATGTCTTACTTAAGCCATGTATGTTTTTCTCTTTTGTACATAGCTTTTGTTTGTATTGCTTCAGTTAGTGTAATGCATCATACCCTTCAGTTGTTGTAGCAAGAACCTCATATTTGCATGTGATCAATTGCTAATTTCAAAAGAAAGAAAATGCAGAGCAACTAAAATCAAGTTTTAGAGATAGTCCATTTCTAGAACAGGTGAAGTCCCAGGTCATGACAATTTTCTACTCTCAGAAATCTCATCTTCAATATTTTCTTATGAAAATTGAGAGTGCGGATAGCGGGGCAAGCTCAAGATCACCAAGTCTGCAAGCTTGATCGGGTTCAAGTTTGAGAATAAGATCAGTATCAGGCTATCATTCATGACTCCATGCCCAATGGATGCTTCAAGCCCTTGATCACTTCATCTAGCAGGAAGATGTACCCGTGAGTCACCAAATTATTATCAATTTTTCTCCTTAAGAGGCATAATTGATCAAACAAAACCTTACAAAGGAGAAATGGAGAGGTTGGTTCAGTCGTGTGAGCTTGCATTCAATCCCAAAAATTCAAGTTGTAGGCGGGCTCGACAATGGAGAAGCAAGGTTGGAAAATGAGTGGGTCTTAAGAGGAGTGGAGGAAATGGAAATGTTGAAGAAGATTAAAACTCAAGTGAAAAAATGGAGAAAGGCTCAAAGTTTTAGAATTCACATTTTGGGGATCTCGGGGAAGCAGAGATGGTTGAAAAACAAAAGAAAGCTAACAATTTCGGTAAGTCAAAATTGAGCCCCGAGTGAGTCAACTCAAGAAAAGCAACATAACCATGGAAAGTGCCACGAGTCGGCTCGGTGCACCTTCAAAAGGTATGACCAAGGTAGGTCCCCAAGCGAGCGCATGCCCTCTCGTGGTCATAACCCGAGAAAATTCTAAGTATGGGAAGAGCCAGCGGAAGCCTCCACGTGTCTCATCGGTGTAACTTCAAAGGTAAAATACAAAGGTAGGTCCCCAAACGAGCAGCCAGGCCCTCCACGTGTCTAGATCCCGAGAAAGTTGCATCGGTCATTGAAAATTCTATGAGCCAATGGAAGCCTCCATGCCTTATCGGTGCAACTTCAAAGGTATAATCCAAAGGGAGGTCCCCAAATGAGTGAAGGCCCTCCAGTGTGGTTAAAGCCCAAAAAGGTAGAACCAGTCATTAAAAGTCTCGAACATGGAAGATCCAGCGGAAGCCTCCACATGCCTCATCGGTGCAACTTCAAAGGTAGCATAGGAAGAGTTGGGGAAGCCTCCATGTGCCTCATCAGCGCGACTTCAAAGATAACATGGGAAGAGTCGTGAAGCCTCCACATGCCTCATCGGTGCACCGTTGAAAGGTATGATAAAAAAGAAGGTCCCCAAATGAGCACGTAGGATCTCCACGTGGTCGGATCGAAAAGAGAAAGCGGAGAGAACCGGTCGTTGAAAATTCTAAGCATGGGAAGAGCCAGTAGAAGCCTCCACGTGTCATCCTCAGTGCACCTTCAAAGGTAAAATCCAAAAGGTAGGTCCCAAACAAGCACGAGGCCCTCCACGTGTCTAGGGTCCAACAAAGTTGCTCCTAAATAGGAGGAAAATCCAAAACACAAAGAAAGCAAAGCAGGCTCGCGGACGATGCCAAGTGTCGGCACGTCGCATTCCCAGGACCCTAAAAGGTAGCAAAAATCTTAAGAATATGTGGGGCTTCCACGTGGATCTTGTATGGATAGACTCCAAACCCAAAGCAGTTTGGAGATGATCATAAATTTTGAATTTGGAAGCTCAGATTTGAGAAGGAGAGGAATTTTGGAAATCTCTTGATATCTGCTACTCAACTATGACTAGATATCTTTAAATTAGAGGACTAGGTTCTTAAAAAATGAAAAATACAATCAGCCATTTTTGAGGTTATCAGGCTTCTCACCTACCACCATAATGAAGTATGGGCTTCCTTTCTTGCCTAACAAGGAACAACACATGGAGGCATGGGTTTTGTAGTGGAACCCATCATTGTTGCAAGTGAATTCAATGCTCTTTTGGGGTGGTTAGAGTAGGATTTTGAAATTCTTCTCATCTCCCTCTCGTATTCTTCCTATATATTGTAAGGAGGGGCAATTTCCTAGAGGTTGGTCATTTTTTCTCTCATGCCCCCTCTCTCTTTCTTCCCTAGGGTTGAATGTGGAGCTTAAGCCTCCTCTCTTTGCTTTGTAATGGCATTTTCTTGCCTCTTTCCCATTGATGATGTACTGTGTGAATTAATGGAGCAATAAAAAATGTTTCGTGATGCATTTTTCCATCATTTGCTTATTTTATTGTTTCTTCTTGCCTCTCATCATTGCAGGGTATATTGTGCATATTTTGATGTCTATTGTAGGTTTTGAGAGATGTGTTTAATGGGTTTGAAGTGGTGTTTTGTGTGAACTTTATCTTTGGCTGTGATGCATCTTGTCCATCCTCTCCATTTCTCACCTCTCTCCATTTCAGGCAGTTGGATTTGTGATCAGCAACTTCCTTTTTGGTGTATCACCGCTTTAGTGTAGGCTTTGTTTTCATGCATTTATATCTCTCCCTGATCCTTGGAAGGTTAGATTAGGATTAGATAGTTTTCCTACATTAGAGTAGCTTGTGGCAGGTAGTTTAGGGAGCGGGAACTAACCTTCTCACGGAGGATCATCTCAATCTTGCGAGTCCCACGACTTGAGAGATGGTCGATGTTATACAAATTACAGGATGCCCCATTCAAAATTAGGACATTCGGAGGGTGTCTTGATTCTACATCAACAATTGATATTTTAATTAAGGTGAATTAACAGAAACCCTAGAAAGGAATTTATCTCGAAGTGGTCTTAGTGTAAAGTAATAATGTTAATTATTAATTTAATATTCAACAACTTTACAAATGTGTGAAGTTATTAAACAAGAAATAAAATAACCTAGTTGATAGTACCTTGTTGCATGACCCTTTCTAAACAATAATTATTATTATTGTATATTTCCTAATTAAGTGTTGAATTTTGTCTTGGGTTTTGTGCGTGGAAAATGTGGGTGTTACTGATTAGGATGCGGTGGAAGATAAATTCATAGATGAATAGTTCTAATATTTATTGAATAAATAATCGTAAACATAATATTAATGATGGCTAACCACTTATCAAAAGTGTCAATTTTTTTCTTGTTTGTTTGGGCCATCATTTCCTTTTGCCTTCACCAACATCACATAATACAATTATCATCACTAATGATATTTAAGTATTGACATTCCTTTTTGGGAAGATTAACATGATGAGGAGATACATCATATTAATGCACCCCATTCTTGACTAAAAGTGTCCTTCTTGTGTACTTTGTAATCATTCCTCAATCTAAACTAATGTGTGTTCAACTATAATTTTAGTTATAGTCTCAAATAAAGTCTTATCATGATGATGATAAGAAAAATTATGGCGGTGGTTCTAGAAGGAATTCACTATGAATATGAGGAAGAATAAATATCATTTCCATAGTTATTTTTCTTATAATGTTTCTCAAATAAAATTATTTGAACTACTCAACATCATTCTAAAGTAATCCCTTCTTCAGGCCTCAAATTTGTAGACACCTTAATTTTTATTTAGGTACCTAATATTATCTATTTGGCTTATATACCTTATCCATGACTTGTGAACACAAACATTGCTTAAACACACTATCTCTTTATTCCCTAAGGATTAAAAATACTTCATAATATGACACTCTACTACTCAGACACATACATGAATAATCTAAGTACTCAATCCTAATTATCCTTCTAGGAACTTTGATACCTTAACTTATTGTTCAATATCCTCATGGAAACTACCCTCTAGTTTCGGTAAAAAAATGTCACATGGTTTTATCCATAGTTAAGTAATAGTATTTTCAAATCAAATGGTCTTATTTAATATGTTGATATTATTTCACTAATCCAAGGTAGGATTTAAGGTAGAATCATATCCCTTAGAATGACATAAAAAAGTGTAACACACTCATTTACTCATCTAAAACTATTAAGGTATCCATTTTAAAACAACTATAATTTTTTTATAAAAACTATCCTAAAATTCCCTAAATCAAGAGAATACATTAGGAGTATTATGTGTTAAAGTATTAATCACTCCAAACCAAGCTAGAAGTACACCAAATAATGTCAAGATATCAAATTCAAATAAATCATTCATCTAACTATCATAGGGACCCCAAAGGTATTTTATCTAGCATTTATTTATCTATAAGCACTCAATTTCGCATTCAATTGTATGGTTATATTAAACATCACAAAGGGTTCATTATACACCAATATATTTTTATTGGTGTCAATAATTAATAAAAAATCATAGTGGGATGAATATCCCAATTTACACTGATTTCACTTGCACATACACTAGGAGAACTACATGGAGTGTGAACCCCTCATTTGGGAAATGTGTTGTAGTACTTGGTCAAAATGAAAAAAAAACATTAGCCATAAAAGAATTTATAAATCAGCTAAATGAAAAATCCTTTTTATTATATTATCGTGTACTTGACTTATAGTGAGCGACATTAGATTTTGGTAGCTACTGGTCATATGCATGAATACTCAATAAGAAAAGGTAAAAGAATCCAATAATATAGAAAAACTAAAATGGATCAAAGTTGAATCATATAACACAACCAAATAATAACTCCTAAAGTACGAAAGAAGCATCTAACCCTCATGTCAAATTTGACACTAGTGTTGGAAGGGGTTTCAAGTCTAACCTTTAGAGAGACAAAGGACATATGCCCTATCATATCTTATTTTCCCTAATATTATATCTAGAAAACTTTGTTAAACATCAGAAATGATAATTAAACTCATCCTCTAAGGTTGTACTATATTTTAGCATGTTCCATAATTGAATATAAATTTCAATAGCATTCACATGTACTTTCATATATGAATCCTAAAGAATTTACATGAAAAATATCATTATGCATTAGTGTCAAGCTTTAATTTTAATTACACACATACACACACACACACACACACACACACTTGGGATTAACATTTTGAGAAACCATTTACTCATTTTAAACAATCTTATCTAACCTCTAGAACTTCATATTTTTGCGAGGTTCTTTTTTTAGATGTCATATATGATTTTCTATATTTAAAATCTGATCTCTCAATTTCCACCCCCATTTTTACCCTTTATATACCTCTTTTTTTTTATTTGGATTACATTGATATATCTATCTAAAACCCTAGGTGTTGCTTTAAGATATTATTTTGTCATGGGGTTTTTACATTGCACTCTTTTATACCTTATAATTCATGGATGAAAGGTGATTTCATATTTCATCACATTGATCTACCCTCTCAAAATATTAGGGACCTATATCAACTATTCTTTACTACGGTGTGCCTTTGAAATTTCATAATCAAGATCATTGTAATTGATTCTAGATCCAACATAAATGTCTGTCTTCATTTATTTATCAAAAAAAAGGGTCATTTGTTTGAGTTATAAATAGTAATTAATCATTATTGCTAGTTTCTTGAAAACACTCCTTAACATTAAATGAACATAATTTAATTAGATATAATCTTAGAACCTAAAGTCATGAATAACATATTTCACATTTTGGATACCCCTTTATATTACAATATTTTGACGGATATACCCTAGATCCAAGAGGTGATATTTGTACCCTCTAGAGCTTTTGGGTTTATAATATTAATCGAGAAATTGCTTATTTAAAAACTCGTTAAAGACTATATGTTTTTGGCTTATAGGTTATATTTAAAACATAAGCATGGAAGATCCACTATTGTTGTTGATGATGTTTAAAATATAAGAGTGACCCAAAACAGGTCACCCACCTTGTATAAAATAATGCGATCTCATTAGATATTGGTTACGATAAAGATATGAGAAATATCAAGTGTAACATATGAATGTGAGCTATATGTGTGAGAAGATCATAAATATTGATTTAATTTAATTTGAATTAATTAAATCTAAGTATTACATAGTAACTATTGAAATAAATGAAGTATAAATGATAAAGTATAGTAGTGACACAAGTAAACTTAGATTTAAAGTATGAAACCTAAGCAATGAAGAGTGATATGAGTTCTTAGTTGATTTTCAAATGCACAAGAAGTGATTTGAGTAGGTCAAATCGATGAACAAACTACGAGTCATGGTCATCTTTGGTTACTGAAAAAAATTGGACGATAGGAACATAGTCGAACATGGGCACCCATAGTAGGACAAGGTGCACTTGGGGCACGAGAGACTAGGCCCGAGCACTAATGACTGTTCATATTCTCATAATCTAGTTTCTTCTATGTTGTTAGGGTTTCATAGTTGCCCTATGATGATCACATGATGTTTGCAATATGATTGTCGGTGATATCCGTAAGGTCAGTAAAAGAGTAGTTCACCTGCACAAGCCCAAAACCACATCAAACCTAAAAAGGAAAATGCAAAATGGGGAGTAAGAGTAACCTCGATGGGCACTCACGAGAGTGAATTTACATCCAAGCACTTCAAGTTACATCTCGGACTCTATGTAGATTGTGTGTGTGTGTAAGAATGATGACCTAGGATGCCCTTGTGCGAGTTGTAATTGATAGCAAGTTGTAATTGATAGCGGGTTGTAACTAGAATGTAGCAATGTAATAGTATGTGTGGATGAAATATAATAGAATTCCCCTTCTTATGTTATGTATGCATATTGATGCATCCCATGTCCCTTGAATGGATGCTAGATGGATGCCTTTAGATTACTTTATTGCCTTTAGAATACAAGCTTAGGTGATGATAGTAATCCTTAGTGTTTGATCCCTCATTTTGAAAACATAACTATGTATTTATATGTTTCCCTTGTTTGCATTTCATAATTGACAACTGGAAGGCCGACCCATAAGTGAAAACGATGTCAAAAAGATAAAAAAGACCCAAAAAGTAGCAATTAAGATAAGAAAGGGTTGGGGGTGCTTAGGAGGTATAGGTGTGCATGGGTGCTATTGTTCTAGCTAGGTAATGACATACCTAAAAGCCATGAAAGATAAACAAGTAAAGTTTCTAACTAGGCTATAAGGTGTGTAAGACCAAATGGAAAACAAGAGACAAAGAAACAATGTCACATATAGTTTTCAATCGCTAGTTTTATTTCTTAGGAATCATGTAAATACTAGTATGATTTTAGGACCTATAAATGTACCCAAATGCATGATTTTGTGTCTACATTTGCTCCCACTTTATGTTGTTGAGTGAATACTCGATAACATAAAGTAGATAGAAAGATGTGTATTTTATGCTCCTATAGAGCATGTGGCGCATAAGCGTGGTGAATGGACAAGTGAGCGTGGAATGATTGCAAAGTGAAGCGTGTAGAATAGGAAATGAAAGTAACCCTAGGGTTGGAAAGTATGCATTGTGTTGTACTTATTTTTTTTCTTGTAATTTGTGTTGTAGGCTACTTATTGTTGCATATTAAGGATGAACCTATAAAAGAGGAATGAAAGAGTATTCAAAGTCCTCTATATGCAAAATTTGAAAAAACTATGTAAAAGTAATAGTAAAGGAAAGTGTGAATCTTATGTAAAGGAGTGTAAAAGGATATAAAAGTTTCTGAAATCTTTTGTGAAGAGTTAGTTTTTTTACAATCTCACGCCAAGTGTGATTTTTTTTGTTTGGAATCTCACGCCAAAGAGTAAGTGTTGGGAGAGAGGTCTAGTGTTACTCTCCTTCCACGAGTCTACTTGATAAACACCAGTGCAGATGGTGCATCCTAATTTGTTCCCCTTGTCTTGATTGTCCCAAATTAGCTCTGGTTATACCAATTGAAGGAGATAGAATGCATTTTGTGACTTGAGGATTGTGCCTATAACTGTAGAACTACTCTAAATACTTTAATGAAGCGTGATGATCTAAGAAGATGAATGTATGTGTCCCTAGGACATTAGTGCCTCAGAGAAGGACACAAGTACCCAGGATCTATTGTCTAATGTTGGGCACTTTGGTGTCTATGTTATGTGCTAGACCCAAGTCATATGCTAGGTCATTTTGTGATTGTGTTCTTGTTTTGTTTCTATACTATGTAGATTTGTACTATAGCTCTGAGCTATTATAGCAGTGATTTGTTCACACAATATATGCTCCCTTGATTTGGGATGCATGTAATAATATTAGGATACCAAGACTCTTTGTCTATTAAAAATAGTGGTTACGCGATTTAGTTGTAGATAACTACATGAGATGAAAAAATCCTAGAAATTTCCCCATAAAAATTGTTGCCTTGGCCCTTTGCCAAATTTCATGATTTTGGGCTGCATAATTTGTAAACCTTCAACTTATCAATCTGTAAACACCAAAACTCACAATCATATTGAACCAAGATAAAGTCAAATCAATTTACACATGAACTGTTATTTTTGAATAAAAATTATTTTAAAATTACAAATAACTCAGTATTGACAAACATTTCACAGAATCAATCGATACCATATTAGAGTTTTGGATCTGGTGAAAAACAAATGCACTTGAGAAATTGCAAAAATCAAAATAACTAATAATAAGATGAAATATGATCAAGAACTCATAAGGAAAGAATGACTCCAAATCAGTTCAATGCTCTACATGATAGAATGATGAAAGTAATGTACATATAGAAGGTGAATTTGTAACCTCCTCCTAGATCGGTGGTGAATAACTTTCATTAAGCTGTGTACTATAAGTAGATTTGACTCGACACAACTAGTAAGCCAACTTAACACAACTTATAAGCTAACTCAACACAACCTGGTAGACCTAAGTGAGCATATCCCATGAGTGTAGGAAATCTCCAAATAAATATACATAAATAAATAAATTGAATATCTTACACTAATAATGACATTACCCTACACTTGTTGATAAGTTAGAGTCGAACATCACTCTTGGAGAGATTCAAGTAATTGTTTGCATTAGAATTATATGTCTTCTAGATTCAACTTACTAGGACTAATAACTACTAGAAAATACTTATTTTTATATTCACGTGCATTTAATATTTAGATTACACCATTGAGGACATCACTATCCTATTTCATGACATTCCTCAATCACATGTTATTTGATAAATTTTTATAGTTGCTCCCCTAAGGGCTTTTAGTGACTCACTACAAAAGGACATCTCCTCATCACTTATTCCATTAGAGATAATATTTTTACCTTAAGGACTTCTAGCGATTCTCTATCTTGAGGACTATGTTACTTTTTTGTTTCTATACTGTGTAGATTTGTATTGTACCTCTGAGATGTTGTAGGGTGATTTTTTCACACAATGTATGCCCCCTTTGTTTGGGGTGCATGCAATAATAGTAGGAGAATGTAGCCCAAATTATAGGACATGATGTTGTGCTAAATTGGATACCTATAGGGGGTAGGGGATGTGCATGGTAGAAACCAAGGAACATACAAACAAAGTAGGCTAGAAGTATGTGTTAGTAGTAAAAGTAGCATGCAAAAGAATACAATGTAATAATCAAGCAAGTATATAGATAAGATAGACCACGAAATGTGGGTTTCAAACATGGGACATTATTCACAATGTCACAAGACAATCAGGGACGAAGTGGCCAAAAACATACAATGAGCATACAATACATAGGGCATATCCCACAAACAATAACATACAATGGAAAACAATGTCAAGAAAAGTGTATCAGATAACCATGGTGGCATATAATCCTACAAAGAAAATGCTACACATGAATCACCCATTAGCATGTTAGAAAGATAAATAGTATGTCAAGAGTATGTATATAGAAGCAAAAAATTAAGGTGGTTGTAATGAGATGTAATAATAAAACCTATGTAGTATGTAATAGTAAAGAAAGTAGATTCCCCGGGAGCCTAAGTGGGAATTTGTTAAAGGTAGAGTGTCAAGCATCATTGCAGCATGTAAAAACCTATAAGAGATCTGCATTCACCACAAAATACCAAGTGAACGTGCATGTGTATATATAGAATGATAATGACATACTAAGAATTGTCTAGCATGGAAAATAAAGTGTAACATGTAAATAGAATAAGCTAGCAAGAGTAAATACAACAAAGATATAAAGATGTAATGTATGAGTGTGATGGTATGATGTAATACCCATAATTATCACACACAAGTATGTGATTAAAAAATAAGGATAATTTTTTTTTACATACATTTTTCGCTACACAACACACGAAAGGGCTCCAAGTAGAGAAACTCAGTCAATGCATAAGAAACTTACATAAGTCATTGACTCACATAGACACATGACAACACCATATACATGTCAATGCCACACTTTCCCCAATGAACGAATGCTAGCAATGACCCAACCACAAGAAAAGGACTCAAGGATTGGAAAACCCACAACACATCATTACCATGATTACATCTTAGTTATGATTAACATTCCAAGAACATTATTGTGCAAGGATAATTTTATCCTTTTTCCACCTACATATTCTTTAACTCATTTCACATTCAACTTACAGTTCAACCATTTAAGTTGGCTCTTTACCTCTTACAACAATCTCCATAACTTACATAATTATTTGGCATATTTCAAATTGCATACAAAGTTCTTAATTCTCTCGTTCTTATGTTTAGATTATACTTCTCAACCATTTATTCAATGTTTAATTTTTACCCTTGCTACACAAGAGAATTTGACGTGATGTCAAGAAAGTAATCTTAGGATTTAAGGGGGTTTAGATTCAAGATACCTTTTTCCCATAAACATTCTTCGATCATGGTATCTTTATTTCCCTACCATAGTTAATATAGTTCAATAACTTGTTGAATCCATTCAACATTTCCACATCAAGAAATTGTATTTAGATTTATATATATATCTTTTGTTTTCTCGAAGTTTGATCTCACCAAGGGCAATTCATATTCTTTGTAACACATGAAAATGTTTAATTGAGTTATAAGGACTCCAAGAGTGACATTATTCCTAACCTCAAATCTTGTTTTACTCTTATATGCTTTACTCTTACATCGCACTATGGTCTCATTATTAGCATTGTTTTATAACAAAAGGAGTTACAGAAGTATTTGTCTAACGTATAGAAAAGTACATGATTAGAAGCATTATAAACTACACATAAACCACAAGTGATTTGTGTTCAAGGTAAGATCCCATGTTTATGCATTTCACAATTCCACATGTGAAATTTCTTTTATTCTTAATGTCAAAAGGACATAACAAGGGATTACAGGACCAAGATTCAGTTTCTGTTGGTGTGTGTTATTTTCCATATCATTAGGTGAGACATCTCACTTAGGTGAGATCATAGGTCCATGTGTCATTTAGGGTCATTATGAGATTCTCTCATGCCGTCAGTGTGTCATATGCAACATAGGATTTACACTTCTATTCAGGAATGTAACTCCCCCTCTCCACTCAAGTTGTTCGTGATTACAAGGCCTTTGGGGTTACTCGGCACCTCCTATATGTACACCCCATTTGATCTATGAGATAGAGGAGAGTTTTATGGCTTAACCGAGTTACTGCTGTGTTTCAAATCTTTGCATGCACATCCGATTGATGCTCGCTCCTCCCAAGATCTCTTCACGCTTTGTTCATTCGCACGTCCGTTGATGTGCACATCATCCTCGTGATCCTCACTTGCAGTTTTAAACCCTCTTTCATGGTATCGAGTGGATCTTGTGGATCATGCACTCATCGACATTTTGTGTGTATTTTAGAGCTTTGGTGTGATATCCAGTTCTCGTTGCGTGTGTCGTAATGGATATTCTGTCATATGTGTCAATGCATTGATTCTAGAGTTTATACCTCCGTTCGAGTTGTTCGTGAATTTTTTTGGGGTATTCATAGGTTTTCTCACCTTGCATGTGCGTTTGGAGGTATCTTACCATTTTGGAGCATGAGAATTTGCAGTCCAGATTGAGATCGAGTTTTGTGCTAGTTTTGTGAGTTCTCAGTGTAGTGCAAAAGCTGCCCTAGTTCGTCACTACCTTGACTTACAATTTGCATTTATTCACTCGGTATAGCTCTGTATTTATTTTGCTCGGGTCTTTTACTTGTCCTCGACTCTGCGTGTTTGGATGCATTGCTTTGGGTTTGAGTTTCAATCTTGACCGATCGGTTGCTTTCATCTCCCTTCGCTGGCACTTGTAAAGCTTTGTGTATGGTGCGTTTTACACCTTCATTCCACATCATTCATGCATGGTCCTCGACTCACATTTTTACTTCCCCGACATGCACGGTATGCTTTGTTTGGATTAAAAATTGCATTGTTGCATTGTTCCTCGATCACTGTGCTGCTTGCTCTCCCGCCTCGCCGCGTGTTGTTCTTCCCATCTGATTCGTTGTTCCACGTTGCGTGAGATTTCTTCACATGCCTGAGGCTCTCTCAACGGTCCACTCACTCAATACCTTTGCTAATACCATGTGGTTTCTCGCCGCGATTCTGATCAACACCCAATGCGTTTGACTGACACTGCAGCGAATCTTACTGCTTGAGACTGCGCATTCGCTTAGTGTCGGTTACCTGCATTTTCTCATTCGCTGCAACTTCAACACTTATGTTGGTATACTAAACATGGACTTGCATCTGACACGGGGCAGTGGACTTACATCTAACACATGGACAACTCACTTGGATTGTAGTTACCAGACGTGGCTCCTACTGGCCTTAAGCCATTACCATCTCGGTCTTCCTCAACGTGGGCCCTCTCCCTTTAAACTTGTTTGGCGGTTTAAAAAAACCTATTTTTAATGTTTTGAGGTCAAAAAAAATTCACATGGCATGTAATTGATTTTTAGGGCCTTTTTTGCTTGTATTTAATGTCCTTCCTTCGAGTGTCGAAGACGGAGGGCGAGGTCGAGGGTTGGCGGGAGGCTAATCCCCCTCATGCAAAAAAACAAACTATGCCTAAAATTTGATGTCGTTTCCAATGAGTACCCACACGATACCCTTTGCATCCATTTCGGGCACTTTTTTAATGCATTTGCAGCATTTATTGACTTTTTCCATCAGTTGTGGGAATCATTTTAATGCTATAACTTTTGACTCACTGCTCATTTTTTAGTGCTTCTTTAGTCAAAGTTGCATGATTTTATACATTACATGATAACATTGTTAGTTTGTGTAACGCACTACTTTATAAAGTGCCGCATTCTGGGGGTTGACTAGTACTCTTGGGCTTTCACACACAGACGCATTATCGGACCCGAGTCAACGTCTTTCTTTTGTGCATCTTGCATTTTGCATCATGGAGAGTGTTCTTTCCAAACTTGAACATCATAGGATTGCTTTACAGACCTTCGCCACTTCTCGGGGAGAGGAACTATTCAGCTTGGTGTGCTTCCATGGAACGTTACTTCACCCATGAGGGTCTTTTACCCTTCTTTCTTGGGCCAATTCACCGCACCCACTAATCATCGTCATTTGGAGGACTTCATTGACACTTGTGACCATGTCTTTGGTCACGGATGATACATGTCTCTGATCTCTCTAGTTTCACGTGGCACACTCAGATCCACCTCACCGTGTCTACGGAGCATTCTTTGATCCCTCTATGGAGACCCTTCACATACTTTGCCATTGTTGCTGCTTGATTGATTGTCTCCTCATTTCTTCGTGTGATGGTAGTTCCACTGACATAGACTCGTTTGGTTCTACTTCTAATGATGAGGATTGTGCACCCATTTGATGTAGAGAGCACTACTGAGATGACTTCTCTCCTCTTTCTCTCACTATTCCAGAGAGTATTGACACATCCCATATCTCATCAGATATCGAGCAATCTCCTACTCAGCCTCATACAGATTCACTTACACTAGCCTCCTTTTCACTTCTAGTGTGCGAGGCCCCTTCCACTCTCTGCCTTCATTGGATGACTCATACCTATCTGACATCATTCTTTGTTTGTTGAGCCCCCTCATTGGGATGAGTATCTTCCTGACCTTAGTCATCTTTTCATAGAGTCTACTTGTGATGCACTACATATCCCTCATCCATCTACAGGTGTTTTAGAGGAGTTCATCATCTCTGTTGTTGGGAGGGCCCCTTCGGGAATCATGTCACTTCCACATTTCAGAGACCTTCATTTATCCACCCTCAGGTTGTGGATCCTTTTTTGTTGTGGAGGATGCTTTGTTCCCTTCACATCACTTGGACATCCTTTCATGGGTGTTCCTCTTTTCACTCAGATTATACGCACGTGGCATTACCTTTGCTTCGCACTCACTCGCTAGACCTATGTCACACTTCCATGCACCAGACTCAAAGTTCTTTGTGTTGTTGCCTTTGGTTTCCTTCGTGGAGTGGGCAGACTTCCAACACGTCATTTATGTCCTTCCTAAGGGTAGGCACACAGTTCGTTGTAGGTGGCTCTTCTTCAGTCCAGAGGCAGAGGATCTCATCATCGACATTCTTTTGGGAGACCTCCTAGAGCTGTAGAGTTCATATCCATCCATGGCATCTTCTGCATTCCTCTCATCTCCCTCTTCTTCTCTCTTCTTCTTCTTTCCAAGAGATTGCCTCTTTGTACATGGGTACCTTTTCAGGCTCGTCTATAGTTGGGACCCATCTTTGGCATCTTTCTTAGATTAGAGAGTGTTTTTTTCTCTTGTGGTGGATGTTTTTCCCCCTGGTTTTCTTTCACTACTTGGGACTTCTTCTTGTATGTGGGTACCTCATCAAAATTTGTGTCGAGACCCATTTCTCATTCGAATTGTCACCTCATCCTAAGTTACGATGAAGGGGGGGTGTTGGTGTGTGTTATTTTCCATATCATTAGGCGAGTCATCTCACTTAGGTGAGATCATAGGTCCATGTGTCATTTAGGGGTCATTATGAGATTCTCTTACACGTTAGTGCGTCAGTGCATCATATGCATCATTGGGAGTTACACTTCTATTATGGGAATGTAACTCCCCCTCTCCACTCGATTTGTCATGATTGCAACCTCGGGGTTACTCAGCACCTCTATATGTACACCCCATTTAATCTATGAGATAGAGGAAAGTTTTATTGCTTAACCAAGTTCTACCCGTGTTTCAAATATTTACATGCACATTCGGTTGATGCTCACTCCTCTCGAGATCTCTTCACGATGTCATTCGCACATCTCATTGATGTGCGCGTCGTCCCTCATGATCCTCGCTTACGGGTTTAAAACCCTCTTTCAGTTTCCTAGGTTCTCTAAAGTCAACATCTTTCAAATCAATTTCATTTTCAAGGAGTTACTTACCATTTTCTACCCACAAGTTAACCTCCTAATCAACTGAGGTTTAGTTTAATTCCAATTTTCACTCAGGGCTCTACACCCTATTATAGATCAGATTAAGGTGTGAAAACATATTTACCCTATAAACCCTTCATAAAAGATCAAGGCACTATATTGTCACTAGCCAAAGTAACACATTTAGTTGTGAGGAACTAAAGAGATCATTAACAAGAGTTTAATTCATAGTATGACTATTTCACTAGGTCCATTTGTGTCATTGGGTCCCATAAGGAATTCATTCGATGATGAAGAAAATTTCTAGATCTAACTTCATAAGACTTGGTAGTCGACTAGGATACTAAAGAGGTGATAGCTCTACTTACTCCACATATGGTAAGATTACACAACATAGTTGTTGCTTCAAACAAAGACTCTTAAGTTATAGAAATGAACTAATGAATATATTTCTTAGGGGTAGTACCAGAAAAATTTAGTTGTGAGGATTAATTATCTTTTTGGATGACAATGTTTTGCAAACTAATGTGGCTAGAATGAGAGGGAGGGTGCAACAAATTTAAATATTAACTTCATTAGATAATCCCAACTGCTAAAGGTTACTTTCAAGAGTAGTTGGTGATCTTTGTCACCTAACACATAAGTCGGACCTAAAGAGAACACATTCTCCTTACTACACACATGATAACCAATCCTGGAAGGGGACCACTTACTATAGATAACGTTTGAACAAGTTGTTCTTAACTGATGGTTTCATGACGATGTCGCTAAACATACAAGGCTATGGCAGTAACTCAACTATGGATCTTATTTAGTTAAGATAGAAGGTTTCATCGAGCATACATGTTTAAGTTCATTCTAAGGTTTCAGTTTTCTATGCAAAAAGAATAACATAAGAAGGTTAGTTATACACAAATTTTGTACTAGGGTTGACTAATTCGCTTAGGTTTCTTTATTACATTTTCAAGGTAAAGAACACAACACACCAATTAATTAATCATTATTACAAACTAGAAATGCACTACAAGATATTACATTCAAATTCATTTAACATATCCAACTTTTTCCATATGAAAATCTAAATCAAAATGGTACCCATGATTAAATGCACATTTCCCAAGGCATTCCTAAAACTAGCATCTCATACATATTACCAAATTTCAAATATAAATTTATGTAACATGGCAATACATTACACATATATACATTTTTCAATAACTTATATAAATTACAATAATAAACAATGGATTACACCACGTCATTTTCACCATCTCACTTCCATCCTGCAAAATCGTGTTAGCATGAAATCATCGATAAATCGTTGGCATGGTATTTACCCAAATATAGCATAATTAACATTTTTAGTTTCTCATTTACATAATAAAATTAATAATTTGCATTCGAAAGGAGGAGGTTAGAGACACATATTTATTTCATTTTAGTTCACTTCATTTCTTAACCAAGGCGAGAGAAAGAAATAGGGAAGAGAGAGAAACACTATTTTGCCAAAAGTTCAAATTCACATAACAAGTCACACAGTAGAGTTTCAAGAAGTTATTTACAAGTGTCAACAAGTTTCCATGATGTTTGGCAACCCAACATGGGTCCTACAACTTTCTCTTTATGTTTTCCTACTAGTTGCAAAAAATTCAATTTAGGCTTAGAGGTGAAGAAACCACTTTCAAACGTTATCCTTTGATGAGAAAACACACCACGAGTAAGTTTCTACGTGTCCTCCTATACACCAAGAATTCATAGGAACTAACGGATTTAGAACCGGTGAACGATTTACGATTGGCGGCCATTTTCTAAGGCCATCGGTCATAATTGACCTAGTTGTAAACAATCAAGAGTTAGCTCGAGGGCTCAGGAATCCACGTCCAAAAATGATGTTTGATGGAAAAATGTACAACAAGAAACTTCCTACGATTCCCCCTATATATGGATAATTCACTAGAGTTGACAGGCCTGAGAACTAGCAAACGGTTTTTAAATGGCGACATGTTTTCTGGAGTCACCGGTCGTAATTGGTCCATTTTGACCTAGTCAAGCAGACCGGAGGCCTATAAAATGCCTTTTCCAAACTATCAAGAAGAGTGATTTTCCCAAACTAAAGGTTCCAGGAAATTTTCTAGTAAAAATACTAGAGGTTTGCGAAGGCGGATATGCATTTCATTGTCCAAGATTCAAACGGCGAGCCGATACGAAACCCAACTTTTCAAATTTAATAGCTTCCTACAACTACAAAATGGTGTAACAAGGCTCCTAGAAGGGCGTCAAAAATATCACATATGATCATTTGAGGTCAAATCAAGGATTAAAGTGACTCCTCACATGACAAGGTACACGTAGGAAACTTAACATCTCCTTTTCGGAGTTACGAAGGTTATTTTACAAGTCTCCAAAAATTGTGATTTATTTGTTTTAACAAGGGAGTGGTCAACATAATTGCAAGGGCTCAACTTCAACTTGTCAATAAAAACGGGTATTGTAGTAATCTAGTTTCATTATGAAGTTGTTAAATCACCTCAAAATGAGGGTTTAAGTTCATGGTTGACTACAAAAAGGGTTATTTTGATTGCGTGAGTTACGATATGACATTTTATTGTTTTGCAAACAAGTTAATATAAAATAATTAAATGTATGATAATCCTAAGGTTTTTAAAATATATATTTGATTACAAATGAAAAACTAAAGTACGATAATTATGAAATATAAGGAGAGATGAACCATGCCTGGAGGAACGAAGCCGTTCAAAGTCATGGGATTCGGTTCAAGCATCTCACTTAGGCATTTCGTCAAACATTGATTCTTGATTTACGAGCATAACTCCATTTTTTAAAACAAGGGTGTGGTTAGAGGAGAAAAAACCATTGTTCATTGTCCTTACATACATTGCCATACTACAACAAGGATCCGATCATACGCAGACCTAGAAGATGCCAACAAAAGTTGTGGGCCAGACATCATCCCCACCCCCAAACTCTCATTCTACATAAAGTGAGG
This sequence comes from Taxus wallichiana var. yunnanensis, assembly GCA_018340775.1. Lineage (NCBI taxonomy): Eukaryota > Viridiplantae > Streptophyta > Pinopsida > Cupressales > Taxaceae > Taxus > Taxus wallichiana. Next base: position 603,228,056 of record CM031241.1, on the reverse strand, counting down.
CATGTAGATCTCTGCAACATAAGGTAAGGTCCTCCATACAATCCATCACAAAGTATAATATATATATATATATATATATTTGAAGGTGTAGTTTAGAGTTTTCCCCAAAATGGTTGGGCGGCCAACAACAAATCACACCCGAAAGATCATTACAAATCCATATTTTTGCATTTATTTTGCCCCTGCTACACAAAAGGTTGCCCATGTCCTTTTTCTAAGCCAACAACTATGATAATAAACAAAAATGAAACATTATATAGATACATCCCCTTAAATTTCCTCTCCTTAAGGCACTTTTGCAAAATAAAACAAGAACTTACACTAGTTCTACTAGCAATTACTACGGGAGGTATCCGGATGAATATACGAGATGGTATGCACAGGATGCTGCTGAGAGAGCACAAGTAGCACTTCTAATCAGCATTACTTGAAACATTTTAAGCCTTTTAACATACCCATTTCATGCATATCCTGTCATCATTGCAATCCATGAGCCCACATTTCATGCATTTAGTCAAACAGTTCACATGCCAAGTGCATGCTTCCACATTTTGCATGCCTATCTACCAAAGCGCTTCCAACTACAACATCTAAAAAATTCTTCTATCCTTTTTGCTTTGGTGGATGTCCATACCTGCTTAACTCACATTTTGTCACAAAATGGGAGTATGCATAAATTGTGAACTGATCAGGTTGGAGACTTGTTTGTTGTATTAAGAACCAATGATTGTCTCGTTCTTTCATTGGTCAAACACATCACAAAGACCGGGAAAATTTCATCCACCGCCAAACACCATCTCACCATGCCCTCACTGCGGCTATTCATTACTACTAAATTTCAATGTTAACTTGGGTTTTAGGTGGTTAACATCTATGGGTCCTAAATAAAGTGCATGTATTATTATGCAAGGGAAAAGACAGGGCTGTGAGGTTATTTAAGACACCCATGTGCATTGACAGGTTGCCCAAGCCTTCACGCAACCTCCACCACTCACCATAAATCTCAATTCAACCAATGCATTAAATTTAAATTATTTATTTATTTATTTTAATGTAGACACTACATATGATATGTAAAATGTGGCAATAGTAAGAGAAGTGTACACCCCAATAGATGTGTATGAGATGAGGTTCATTTATAAGGACCCTTGATAAAAAAAATGAGCCATAGAACAAGAGTGTGCCATAGGGTAGTGTGTGTGTTGTGTGAAGAGATGCTAGAAAGATGTATCATGAAGAAAATAGTGTAAAGTGTGAGTAAAGTGAGGTTCATTTTAGAACTAGAACCTAGTAGTGAGTATGAACAATGGAACTAGATTTTACTAGGGTAATGATGATATAAGGTGTGTATCAACATACATAAGAGTGATGAAAGAGATTAGATACGAACCACGAGAACATGATAGTAGATATTATAGATAACTTATTATTCTAGGAGGGGGATAAAGAGGGCATGATGCCCACCATATGTGAGAAGGATAGAATTATTTCCAATTATAGTGAAGGGCAAGAGGCCTTCACCCGATTTCCAAGGAGATAAAGGCATGTGATGATGCTCTAAGATCGGTGGAGTAAAAATTAATTATGTACATGTGAAGGAGACTTGTTAGAAAATCTAGGCACTAAGAGGGGGTGAATCACTAGTGAAGATATAATTTTAAATAACCACTTAAGTCCACTTTAATGCAATTTCTCCAAATCGACTTATCTTCAAAAAAACATAAAATTCCAAATTTAAAGCAATAGAGAGTCAAACTTGGAAAAATAAGGTAAATTATCCACCTTTTAGGCTAGGTGGGAGTTTATTAGGGTGATCAAACCCTAGATTTATTTATCTATTTGCTTATTGTTTGTTATTGATACCTCCCAAACTAAGAAATAGAAAAATTAGAGTTATATGGCACCTCCAATGAATATAAATTTCTCCAAAGGAATTTGTTTCAAATTTTTATGGTTTAAAAGGGTTCTAGAAGGCGAATGTAGCTTACGAAAGATTAAAAGACATCCAAGTTTTGCGCAAAGGGGTGGAGGAAGCTGAAAATGCCTTCGAGATGCTTAAAATAATTATGGGTGTCATTAAAAAGATCTTATTAGAGATTCGTTGAGCTAGAGAAGGAGAGAAACATGTTGTAGAGGATGCCCAACAAAAAAATAGTCAAATATTGATGTCAATACCATGTTTGAAGATAGATCTACTACATATTGAGGTAATAAAGGAGTATTTTTGATCCTGAGTATGAATCTTAGGGGTGTTGAACCTCATAAAGGCCTTCACGCCTAGTATGGGCCATATAAACATCATGAAGAAGCAAACAAATGTTGAAAAATACTATGGAAACACCAATACAAGTCTAAAAATGTGATTTTCATGTCTATTAATATCTTCTAAAAGCATACAATACCACATAACCCTATAAATAGGTTGTATGCACCATAGAAACCAACAAAGCAACCACCACAAAGGTAAGATCCACATAAACCATGCAATAGCCCTTGAAAAGTAGTAAATATGCCAAATAGTCAATTAAAAATAGTGGTTTTCCATATTTAGTCACAAATAACTACATGAGATGAAAAAATCCTAGAAATTTCCCCATAAAAAAAAATTTGTTGCATTGGGCCCTGTAAATTTCATGATTTTGGAACCGCATAATTTGTAAACCTTCAATTTATCAATCTGCAAACACCAAAACTCACAATTGTACTAAACAAAGATGAATTCAAATTGATTTACACATGAACTATTATTTTCATATAAAAATGATTTGAAAATTACAAATAACTCGATAATGATAAACATTTCACTAGATCGATCGATACCATATTAGAGTTTTTGGATCTTCGATTAAAAACAATTACACTTGAGCAATTTAAGAAATCAAAATAACTAATAATAAGATGCAATATGATCAAGAACTCATAAGGCAAGAATGACTCCAAATCAATTCAATGCTCTATATGATAGATTGATGCAATTGATGTACATATAGGAGGTGAATGTGTAACCTCCTCCTAGATCAGTGGTGAATAAATCTCATTAACTAATATTACAAGTAGATTTGACTCCACACAACTATTAAGTCAACTTAACAAAATGGATAATATAACTTAACACAAACAATCGGTACACCTAAGGAAGCATATCCCATGAGTGTAGGAAATCTCCAAGTAAATAAAAATACAAATAAAATGAATATCCCTACACTTCTTGATAATTTAGAGTCGAGCATCACTTCATAGAGATATTCCAAAGTGATTTTTGCATTAGAATTATTTTGTCTTCTAGATTCAACTTAAACTAGGAATAATAACTACTAGAAATTACTTCTTTTTATATTCCCACATTTAAGATCTAGCTAATTACACCATTGAGGACATCATAACTATCGTATTTCATGACATTCCTCAATCACATGTTATTTGATCATAGTTTATCATTGCTCCCATGTGGTCTTCTAAAGTGACTCTCTACAGGACATTCCTATGTCACTTGTTACATCAAAGATAATAGTTGTTACCTTGAGGAGTTACGGTGATTCTCTATACAATAGGAATTTTCATTTCTGTATGATCCACTTCATTGGGAGGTCTACTTACTAGATATTGCATACATGTTTGTGGAATCTCACCTTTCATAACTTGATTATACTCTTGGGAATATTTTCTACCTCATTTATGTCAACTCGATAAAGTTACTTATTCTACCTCTTTGATGTATTTTCTCCACCACTACATGTTTATATGGTGACACCACATACACTTCTTAAATCTTATGATTCACCTCTTTTGTTATTCATTCTAACACCTTCTGCGTAAGAGTACTTAGATCTTGGTTTAGTTCTCATATACATGATGGGAACCATTGTAATTTTTTTTTATTATGTGATTTATTTCATCATCGCTTCATCGCAGATTCATTATTGGTTTTATTTTGAAACATCTAGATAATTTCTTCACCTCCTCTACCATCAATCCATAGTATGTGATTGTACATCAAGTATTCTTTATTGGGATGCAATCTTCATGGATTTCTTTACTAATAATAAGTTCTTCAATTGGGGGATCTATTAGGAGTTTATGAGGCTTCCTATTTTATGGGATATCTAGTCATCTCTTATTCCATTTTTTTCTCTCTAAGTTTGGGAGGATTCTCCATGTTCTTCTCGGGAGACTTATCCATTGAGAAATATTTTCTATGAACTTATCTTTTCTCTATTTTGGTGAGGAGCTTCTCATTTTATTCACTTTATGAGGGATTTTCTATGTTGTTGGGCACCTCAATAGGCCCTATTTTTGGGACCCATTTCTTATTCGCACAAAGTTACACTTGGGGGTGTTAGTGTAGGTTTTTATTCCATTGCATGGTTTTTCCTACACATGTGTTTAGCTTTCTTAGGTGTCAACGATATATATGGTTTTTACACTTCTCCACCTATTTAAGGTGGTGATTACACTTCCCACTTCTTATTTATACACATCTTATAAATCTACTTTATTATGAATTGAATATACAAGCTATCTTTTGGCACATGTTTGGTTTCTCTCTCTTACAACATTACTCTCTTTGTGAGTACATACTTATAATTGTTCAATCTTGGCCTACATTCTATTATAAATTGGATAAGCACATAAAACATATTTTTGGGGATTTACAAACACTACCATAAAATAGTGGAAGAAACCATACAACTTTCCAAACAAAAACTAGATGGTAGTGTCAGGAGGATCACATTATATAATTTAAGGTTAGGAAGTTCCTAGAAGGAGGTTTAGGATATTCAAGAATACTTAGATAATTATTGTAGGTGTTTGAGTATAAGATTGTTATAATATGAAGTGTTTGAAAACCCTAAGGAATAGTGAGATAATGCATTTAAGTTTTTTTCTAACAAACAGTCGTAATTAAGAGATATAATAAAAATCATTAGTTTTAAATACCTAAATACCAAATTTAGGTTTCCCTAAATCTTAGGCCTAGAGGAGGGATTACTTTGGATGAGGATGATCTTGGAGAAATTCAAATAATTCAATTTGAAAAAAACAAGAAAAGTTACTAGTTATTGATGTGATATGCACTCTTCACTATCTTCAAAGTAAATTCTTCCTAGAACCACTCGTAGAAACTTCATTGGTCTTATAGTTACAAGACATTACTTGAGAATATAACTATAATATGATTGAATGTACATTTTTTGGCTTCTAAAATTCATTACTAAGTGCATAAGGATGAATATTTCTTTTGGAGATGGAGGAGCATTGAGATGGCATAACTCCTCATCAATATAATCTTCTAAAATAAAAAGTAATGTCAATTTAATTTTAAAATATTATTAGTCAATGCTAATTGTTTTAAGTTGTGTTATAGTAAAATATAATTAGTGATGTTAAAAGTAATTTCACTAATAGTTAGGAATTTATGGCCCACACAAACCGAAAAAGAGACAATTCTTGCAATTGATTAGTTGTGCCATTAATATTGTGTTTAATGGAGATTAGGATTTATTCATCTAAGAATTTCTTATGCATCATATCCCTAGAACATGAAATTTCATAATAAATATCCCTCCATATCAAAAGAGACTCATTTAATAGTAGATGAAGAATCAAAATTATTCTAGGAGGGAACAATGGACATATTTTGTACCTATTATGAGGATGATTATATGGTTAGAAGAAGATATTATTGTAGGATGACCTTTGAACATGTTAATACATATAAAGAAGAAGATTTCTTATTAGAATACAAAATTCTTTCATTTAAATTCATTTTTAAATTTAAGTTAAAGTTCTTACTACTTTTATGTTTTTTTAATGTTGAGAAGATTATTTGAGATATTGTATGGGCCATTTTTGAAAATGGAAATCATTGACCATCATGTGGATTGGGAGTAATATTTCTTGCGGGGAGATGCTAGTGGTATGGAGTTGTTTGATGTTCGATATAAAGGATTTGAAATTTTAGAAAAAAAAATATTTCTAATAGATTGTATTTACATGGAAGTCATTAGGTTGAATCTAATTGGAAAGACTTACGTATTCATATCCTACTTATCTCTTGTGAGTATCTTAAGGTTATGGGATATTTTAATCATAAAATAATATTAAAAGTGTAGGCATGTATCAAATATTGCCTCGTTTATAATGGTAATTGTTATGGTGAAATCACAGCACCCCTGATTGCTCACAAGTGAATGGTTGAGGAAATCAATGTGATTCGTCAAACATGGAGTTATCCCAAAGTGTGGGACTTTACAATGGGATAACCCTCTGGATGAAGGTCGGTTCTTATTCCTCTATTCTAATGCACACATATAAATTGTAGAGGATCTATCCTAAATCTACTCTATCTTGCCAAGGAGACAGGGTTAAGAAGATTACAATAAATTAAACCTAAACTAATAGAGGTGATGCACCAAAGGAATGTTGAATAACTGGCCTTGCATGGAAATGAGAATGAAACAAGATTGAAGAGGATGAACATCAACACAAATCAGTTTCTTATCACAAATTCATTCACCATTAAACACAAACTTTCAAAACATGTAACAATCTAACATGCAAAGTTAACCAAAATTGTAATGAGAGATCAGAAAGGAGGCAATGAACACAAGAGAGGGTTGAAACTCATCCACAGACTTATATTATTGCTCCATAAATTTGATACAATGCATTACAATAGCCAAGAGGCAAAAATTGCATTACAGCTTGAATGGGAGGTTTGAAATCCACAAATTCACTTACAGATAAGAGAAGAAGGGAGGGTGCAAAGAAAAATTATCCAACATTAGAACAATGCCCTCCTTACAATATATAGGAAGAATGAGAGAAGGAGAGAGGGAAGAAACTTGAAATCTTGCTTCAACCACCCTAAAATGCATTGAATTCACCTGCAACAATGATGGGTGCCACTACAAAACCCATACCTTCATGTATTATGCCTTGTTGGGAAAGAAAGGAAGCCCATACCTCATCGATGCGGTGGGTGAGAAACTGGAACATTCCTCTCAAATGGTGGAAGGCTGTATTTCTACATTTTGAAGAACTTAGTCCTTTCCAAAAAGTCCTTTCTTGTGCAAATTTGAGCTCCCAGTCAAAATTTATGGCCATCTGAAGATTGGGGTGCCATACTACATTAATTATAAGTGTTTAGCTTTGCTTCTTCGAACTCAAAATGCCTCGCAACCTCCGAAATCCAAAATTTTAGAATTTCAAGCATTTTGACTTTAGAGGTTGATGTTACTATTCATCCGCTTGAGCGCATGAAACCTCCGAAACCCCGTTGTTTGAAATTTAGACTTCGGGTTTTGGACCTTTCACCTTTTGGACCCGTGACACTGTTCATCGATCGATCCCATGAGATCCCGAGCCTTGAGATGAATTCCGAAGTTCAAAATTCGGACTTCGAACTTCAAAACCTCAAAGTCAAAATGCCTTTAGGTTGACCCTAAACTCAAGTTTGACCCCGAAAATTATGAACCCTTTCGAACTTGGCATTTCGGCATTGGGCATTAGCTCGTGCTTTTGCATTTTGTTCAAGGTGAAGACCCCGAACCTCTGAATCTTTAAAGTCCAAAATTCAAACTTCGGACTTCGCACTCGAAATCCCCGATCCATGGCGTCATTGACCCGAAAGGAGTTGACTCAAAACCCCAAAGCCTTCGGACTTTGGAGTTCGAGAGTTTTCGGGCCCCCTTTTCTTGTTTTTCCCTTCCTAGCTTTCGAAAGCATGAAATATAATACCTCAAAGTCTAAAAACTTCAAACTTGCAGTCCCCATTTTTTTTGACTCATGAGCTTCCTTCAAGTTCCCCGCCTACGAGCTTGGAGTTGAACCACCCTTCCATTTCTTACCTCCGACATCATTTCTATTTGAGCTCGCTCGAGTTCCTTTTCTCGGCCAAGTTCCTTTCTAAGTGAGCCTTCATCCCACCATGCGTAAACCAATGCTCTGTAAATCAAACGACACCAAGATTCCACTAAGATAATTCTGCATGTTTGGTTCGGGCCACCGAACTTGTTTCTATTAGCTCATCATCCTCCTTGCATGGTTAGCCCAACCCATTTGGGCTCGAGCCTGAGCCAATGTGTCCTCCCAAGCTCAACGAGCTCCTCCTCCCAACTCACCCGAGTTGGTTTGTGATTTATTGGCACGATGCATGACTCGGCTTCGTCGAACTATTTGACAAGCCCCTTTAGCCATGTAACCACTTTTAGGACCCTGTTAGGCAATTTTTTTGCCCATGGGGGCAAAAATTGTCAATGGTAATGTATTAAGGGATATGAGTATTTCAATTGATAAATAATTGTTATATTGGTCACATATTCTAAAATTTTATTATCTTCCTTTCATTGAGGTATTATGGATGCATATCTTAATTTATACGAGGAGGGATTCATGATGTTTGATAATTATTTCAGAGAGTAATTGGCCCAAAGAAAAAAGCTAAATATTGCAACTATAATACGATTGTGAATCTTTTCAACATGTCATTTTTGTCCCTAAATTATTTTGCATAAAATTACAAAAAAAGTTCTAATCACCTATGTTCAAAATACTAAAAGTGGTTTTTAGACAACCCTTCCTCAAATATACTCCAATAAAGGGTTATGAAAATCATTTCCCTCATCTATCCATGTTCTATAAGATTAACCACATTATTTCTTCAATATTTTAAGCACACTTGGGGTATGAGGTATCATATATTATGGAGTCTTATTCTCGATCAAAAAATTGCTCAATTTCCTAATATTTTGTTTATTAAGTTTTTTTTTGTTCATTTGATCATTCTACATTCGTAATTTCCTTTTTGTGGATGGTGTGAGAATGTTCATTATTTTTGCTTTTTACCATAAGCTCAGTATGCTTAAACATGTAGACATGGTTTTTTCAAATCCTATAAGCAAGAGCCTTTCACATGGCATATAGTTCTCCTCAAGGGTTCTTCACAGTTACCTACAAAACATACACAAATTTGGCATACTTTAAGAGTGGATTATTTTTTACTTTGTAAAGAAAGAAATTTGATTGTTTTTTCTAAACAAACAACCGACATACAATTTCCATATATAAAAAAGTTGTGGTTAATACAATTGTGTAAATGCAATTCAATTTGAAGACAACAAAGTGGCTCTTGAGGTGGCACATCTCCAAATTTGTAAGATCATTGAGAAATGTTTATTTCACTATGCTCCATATTTTATCCACTTCATCACTACATGACGTTTCTTAGCGGGGCATGACCATTGTCATAGTTGTTCTTATTGGCACTCCACTAGCGAAAATGTCTCCTCCTTTATCACACCATGACATGGTTGGGTTGTAATAACTCATCATGATAATTTTCTTAGGTTGGATTTAGCCATTTTCTTGTGGAATAACATATTTAGTAGGTTGGTGCTCTAGGAATGTAAATACGATAAGCTTAGCAAATCATGCAAACATATGATGGATCCTTTAGCTAAAGGTTATGACTTTCTTAGCTTTGGGCGGACTAACAAATTGGAAGATCAATATTCTCTTTCGTATGGATTTTTATTCTCATATTTGCTTTGATGATCATTTTACAATGTTTGTTTGAGTCTCTTATCAATCATGTGAAACCACTTTTATAATATTGTTAATATTTATTCTCTTGGGTTAAAACATCCAATTTAATGTTTTTTTTTTTAGAATATAATATCTTTCCAACTGAGTTTTTAATAGGTTGTAACATTTATTTTAAAAAGTTTTTAATTCCTAACACTGCTAATACAATGATGCAAACAGGATACCCAAACAAAATGTATTTAAAAAATAATATTAACTAATATATATATATTAGTTATTTTAAAAACATATCAATTAAAATACTCCCGTCTAACCTAATTTTCAAGAAGGAAAGAAAAAGAAAAAGGAAAAACAACGCCGGACCTTCTTTTCTGTCTCATTTATAAAATGATAAATACATGAAAAATCTCGAATATAAAAAAACCGAAAAATTATCTTGAATTTATAAAAATAAGGTTTTCTCAAATGCGTTTCATTAAAAAAATTTAAAAACACACAATGTTTTTTAATATTTTGTTCAATAGAAGGTTTAGTGTCGATTAAACTATTAACAAAATAGTGGTTTTGATAAGTCCGGTAGGCGCGTTAGAGAATATAACTATTAGGAAAATAGTGTCTTCTGATAAATTAGCCAGACTTCTATTATATAGCAGTTCCGACTAGCTAGAGGCATTTTCCATATTTTTAGCTAGAGATGTTTAAATAGTATCAGAAAGTTTGCGACAGCTGTCACTGGCATGAGAGGCTACCGTTGAACTAGTCGTTTAAGATGACAGTTGGATTACAGCTGGAGTAGCCTTTCAAAAAGATGACAGCTGGATTACAGCTGGACTAGCCGTTCAATAATACGAGCATAAAAGCTACTGTGAGGAAGGTTTTTTTGAAGGCTTTGTGGTGTTGCAGTTCGCACAGAACAATGTTTTTTTCTGGTTTGAATTACTTGTGTTTTTTTCGTGTACCCTTGCTTGGGGTTTTGTTCTTGGTTGTTCATGCATGGCCATGCTCTCGTTCTTCTTTCTCTGTGTCCTCCTTTTGAAAATTTGAGTTTGCCTTTTCTGATGTATATTATATCTGTGTTTGTGTTTTGCTTTTCTCTGCCCATTTTTCCTGTATGTATTTTACCTTTGAATTTGTATGTGCGATTTTCTGTGGATGCCTTTAGCCTTTGCATTTGATTCTCAAACAATCTTGCAAGATTTGCGATTCTATGCAAGTTTTGGTGGTGGAGACCATGTCCGAAAAAAACAGAGCAGGGAGGAGATAAAAGAAGCTCTTCTACCTCAATAAGCCTTGTTAAGTTTGGTAAGTACTGTATAGTTTTTATATTTGTTACAGTTTTTCCTCAAATCTCCTGAATGAAAGATTTTCAAGTTTTTATTCAAGATTCTATACTTGTTTACAGTAAATGGCAATTGTTGATTCGTGATTTCGCATGTAATTAAATGTTTAAACACTAGGCCTCTCCATTAAAAGAAATTTGCAATGATAAATATAAACAAATTTCTGTTACTCCCTGTGACATTATAGTTTTTTAATTAGGGCTTCCCTTTTCTCGTCAGATTATTTTTTAACTCACAGTGGGGAAGGGTCTTGTTCCTTAAATGGGGTTCAATGTTAATTTCTATCCGTCAACAATTTATGATCATGTTGTTAACATATGTGCTTTGTTTCCTTTTACACAGCTAGGTGAGAAGGCACAAAAATTTAAAACCTCTAGTTTTTTATAACTTGTTCAAAAATATCTGTGGACCACTTAGATCTATATTTTCCTTTGCCTTAAGAGATGAAAACGTGTATTTCCTATCTACAAATGAAACAATTTGTGCAAACATATCTTCAAAATTCAGTGGATAAATTGTTTTCCATGCCTACATTAACTCTCTTCTTAATAAATCACATGTAGAATCGTGTTAATTAATGATCCATTCATGTGCAATGCTTTTAATCTTCCCCTGCTTTGAACCTGTAGTCTCAAATTTATCTTGAACAAGGAATCTCCGTGTTAATTTATGCTCCATTCAATTGCATTTAATCTGTCTGATTTTTCCTTCTAGCTCAGCTTCTCAGCCCTTCATCATTCACCTCTTGTACACTTAGAATCTGACTCCTTATATAGGTATCTACTATTGTCTTAGATTCTCCTTCAGGTTTACTTTTGCATATTGTGAATTTTTCTCAAAATCACCGTTGATTTTCTTGTTTTTTTGCATACACTCTGGCTCTTCACCATGTCTGCTCTAGTTCATGTTGCATACACCTCATTCATCCGATTCGAGCACCTCTTGAGTATTAGTTGCATGATTTTATTTTTAATGACTTAGTGAATATATATCCAGAGCGCCCCATATTTTCCTGATGTTAGATATTCTGAATACTCATTGCATATTTGAGTAGCAGACATTAAAGTTGTAACTTGCTAGGTCTGCATTCCCCCTGTCACTTTGTTTGATGTAGTAAACAGGGCATCTTTAAAGAGGGATTTGTATAGAAATAATGATCTCAGGGATTTTTAAAAGCATCTTTATAGAATTATATAATTTTTGATCTCAGAGGGGATTGCACAATTATTAAGTTTATTTGAACTTCTGTTTACAGCAAAATGTTATCTGTAACTTATTGAAATGCTTAGCATGTGAAATGCATAATTCCATATTTTTTTGTGTCTTACCCTCTAATTGGAATCCACATTATAAGTACTAAAAATGACTAAAAACAGAGTAAGAAAAATGAATTAACCATTATTTAACCACTTACTTTCACCTGAATTTGTTCAAATTGCAGTTTTATCTTTTTTACTGTAATTAGTCATTTTATATGAATTTATGTTCCTCCCAAATATTACAAGAACGCTTTGTACACCGAAAGGATCACTGGATTATTTGTGTTAGTTTGACTCTTCAGTTTAGTAAGCATTCATTTGTATTGTTTTGCCACTACTTTTTAAAGTAGTAACTTTTAGCTTTTAGAGTCTTGCCCAGACATAACAAATGGCCAATCCATCCAGAAGTGAAAGGGAAGGCTAACTGTCAAATAAAATTAATGTTAAAAGAGACTATATAGTAAACAGTTCCAATTTTTCTTTCCTTGTAAGTTGTGCTAGATTCAGAATCTGAAAATATAGGAGACGCTTTAATATGTAAATATATAGACATTTATACATTGATTTCCATTAAAAAAACAAACCCCAAAGTAAATATAATCAGATGCCTCTGAACAGTCTTAAAAGTAGGCAGAGATAGATAAATTGATGCTTCAGAATTAGCCTTAGAAGTAGGCGGGGATAGATAAATTGCTTCTTCAGAACAGCCCTAGAAGTTGACACTCAAGCTCTCCTTGTAAAACACAAATTTCAAGATTGCTAAAACATTATAATTTATCAACGAAATATTTTAACTTTCAATTTACACATGGGGAGCAGCTCCAGGTATAAAAAGATAGGGAGCATGAAAATCAATTCATGTGATTTAAAATACATAAAAGCTGGTATCTATTTCATTTCCATTTGAGCAATTTACTTAATTTATAAGTGAAGATACAAAATTTGTTATTACAAACAAAAGGAAAATCAATGGTGGTGAATTCTTAATATGGTCTTTTTGGTGTTTTTTATTGTATTATGGTGGTTATCCCCTGTTTTACTCTTTTGATAAATAGATGCTATTTCACATTTTATATTTTTTTGTGTGTTTATACGTGTGCTTATGTATTAATCTGAAACTTTTAAGAAGAAGAGGTTAAGGGGCATCCAAATCAAATAGATATTGTCATTTCCTATTATCTTTACAAGAAGGCCACATCTATTAGCGAGAAGAATGTTTTGATTTTTGATCTTGGAGGCGGAACATTTGATGTGTCCGTTTTGACTATTAAAGAGAACAAGTTTGAAGTTAAAGCTACAGAAGGAACACTGTTTTAAACTGCCCAAACCACCATTGATGTTATGTTTGATGCATATTGTTTTAATATAGTTCCTATTAAAGGTTGTTTTGACAATTTTCCCTTGCCTTTCACATTTTATGTGGCATTTTCCCAGATAGTCAGCAGCATCAGGAAGGTTACAGGTGGAATACCTCCATTCGATAGTAACAGCATAAAATCTTCTCAAGAGAAGATTTTTTAATGTGTTGATTTATTTGTTGTGTATTTTATTTAATACATCTGCATGGGTTTAAATTATTTTATGTGTTCTTCATTGCGGGTCGGATCTGGGGTGGTTTGTGGTGGTCTGCACAGGTCTAAATTATTTCTTTTGTTTTTTTTTCTCCCTTTTCCCTCATTTTCTTCCTCTATCTTTTCTTTATGTGTGAATTTTTTTAACTCCATTTTTCTGTGTATTTTCTATAAAAAAATTTGTTTGTGATTTAGTTATCACATTTAGTCTATTTTTATTTTCAAATGTTTTCATATAATTTGTTATCCTACCTTATGCTTGAGAGGATAAATAAAAACAAAAATAGAGTGATTTAAATTTAAATGGAAAAACAAAGAGCAAACTAAATTTATTAAGTTAGCAGGAATTAAATATTTAAGCATAGAAAATATTTTTAGATCGATATAAATCAAACTCTCTCCATTAGAATAAAAATCAAACCGAGAGCTCCTGTTACATTTTATTTTGTTTAAAGAGAGAGAGAGAGAGATAGGGAGAGGGGAGGGACGAATAGAGGGAGAGGGAGGGATGGGACAGGGAGGGGAGGGTAGAGAGAGAGAGAGAGGGAGGGAGAGGAGAGAGAGAGAGAGAGAGGGAGAGGGGGGAAGAGAGAGGGGGAAGAGAGAGAGAGGGGGAGGAGCGGAGGGGGGGAGGTGAGAGAGGCGATGGGAGAGAGAGAGAGGGGGGAAGAGGGAGAGCGAGGGGAGAAGAGGGAGGGATGGCGGGGGGGAGAGGTGAGGAGGGAGCGAAGGGGAGAGAGGAGAGAGAGAGGGAAGGGAGAGGGAGAGAGAGAGAGAGAGAGAGAGAGAGAGAGGAGAGAGGGAGAGAGAGAGAGAGAGAGAGAGAGAGAGAGAGAGGGGGAGAGATCTAGGGAGGAAGGGAGAGAGAGAGGAGAGAGAGAGAGAGAGAGATGGTGAGAGAGAGAGGAGGAGGGGAGGGAGGGAGGAGGAGAGAGAGAGAGGGAGGGGAGAGAATGTGTGTGGAGAGAAGGGGAGGAGACGGAGACGAGGGAGAGGAGGGAGAGGGGGAGAGAGAGAGAGAGGGAGGAAGAGGAGAGAATGTGAGAGAGAGAGAGGGGGAGGAGGGGAGGAGAGAGAGAGGAGGGAGAGAGGGGAGGGGGAGGGGAGAGAGGGGAGAGATGCAGAGAGGAGGGAGGCGGAGGGAGAGAGAGGGGAGGGAGGTGGGAGGGAGAGGGGGAAGGAGAGAGAGAGAGAGAGGAGAGGGAGAGGAGAGAATGTGTGTGTGAGAGAGAGAGGGGGAGATAGAGGGATGGGAGGGGAGAGGAGAGGGGGAAGGAGAGAGAGAGAGAGGGAGGAGGGGAGAGAGGAGAATGTGTGTGTGAGAGAGAGAGGAGGGGAGAGGAGGCACGAGGAGGAGAGGAGAGGGAGGAAGGAGAGGAGAGAGGAGAGGAGAGGAAGAGAGGAGAGAGAGGGAGGGAGAGAGAGGAGGAGAGAGGAGGGATGGAGAGGGAAGGAGAGGAGAGGAGAGAGAGAGAGGGGAGAGGAGAGAGGGAGAGAGAGAGAGAGGGGGGAGGAGAGAGAGGGAGAGAGGAGGAGAGGGAGGAGAGGAGAGGGGAGGAGAGGGAGAGGAGGGAGAGAGAGAGGGAGGGGGAGAGGGAGGAGAGGGAGGAGAGGGAGGGAGAGGAGAGAGGGAGAGGGAGAGGAGAGGGGGAGAGAGGGGAGGAGAGAGGAGAGAGAGAGAGGGAGAGAGGGGGAGAGGAGGGAGAGGAGAGAGAGAGGGAGAGGAGAGAGAGAGAGGGGAGAGAGGAGAGGAGAGGGGAGAGAGAGGGGAGAGAGAGAGAGGAGAGGAGAGGAGAGGGGGAGAGGAGAGAGAGGGAGGGAGAGGGAGAGAGAGAGAGGGAGAGAGAGAGGAGAGAGGAGGGAGGAGAGAGAGGGGAGAGAGAGGGAGAGGGGGAGGAGAGAGAGGAAGGGGAGAGAGAGAGAGGAGAGGGAGAGAGAGGGGAGAGAGGAGAGGAGAGAGAGGGAGGGGAGGAGAGGGAGAGGAGGGAGAGAGAGAGAGAGAGGGGGAGGGCGGAGGAGAGAGAGGAGAGGAGAGGGGAGAGGGAGAGAGAGAGGAGAGAGGAGAGGGAGAGAGAGAGGAGAGAGAGGAGAGAGAGAGAGAGAGGGAGAGGGAGAGGGGGAATGGAGAGAGAGAGAGAGAGAGAGAGGAGGAGGGAGAGGAGGAGAGGAGGGATGGGGAGGGAGGGAGAGAGGAGAGAGAGGATGGGAGAGAGAGGGAGAGGAGGAGGAGAGAGGGGAGAGAGAGGAGGAGGGAGGAGGCAGAGAGAGAGAGGAGGAGGGAGGGGGAGGAGGGAGAGAGAGGGGAGGAGGGGAGGAGGAGAGAGGAGAGAGGAGAGGGAGAGGGGGAGGGAGGGAGAGGAGGATGGGAGAGAGAGGAGAGGGAGGAGAGAGGAGGGAGAGAGAGGGAGGGAGAGGAGGGAGGAGAGGGAGGAGAGGAGAGGGGAAGAGAGGGAGGGGAGATGGAGGAGAGAGAGAGGGAGGGAGAGAGAGAGAGGAGAGGGGAGAGAGGGAGAGGAGGGAGGAGGGAGAGAGAGAGAGATGGAGAGAGGAGAGGGGAGAGGGGAGAGGGAGAGGAGAGGAGAGAGGGAGAGGGGGGAGGAGAGGAGGGAGAGGAGGGAGAGAGGGATGGAGGAGGGAGAGGAGAGGAGAGAGAGAGAGAGGAGAGAGAGAGAGAGAGGAGGAGAGGAGGGAGAGGAGAGAGAGAGGGGAGGGGAGAGATGGAGGGGAGAGGGAGAGAGGGAAGGAGAGGGAGGAGAGAGAGAGAGAGAGGAGGAGGGAGAGGAGGGGAGGGGAGAGAGAGAGAGGAGAGAGAGGGAGAGAGAGAGAGGAGGAGAGGGGAGAGGGAGAGGAGAGAGAGGAGGGAGGAGGGGGGAGGAGGAGAGGGAGAGGAGGGAGGAGAGAGGGAGAGGAGGAGAGAGGAGGGGGAGGGAGGAGAGGAGAGGGGGGAGGAGGAGAGGAGGGGAGAGAGGGAGAGAGGAGAGGGGGAGGGGGAGAGGGAGAGAGAGAGGGGGAGAGAGGGAGAGAGGGGAGGGAGGAGAGGGTGAGGAGAGAGAGAGGAGAGAGAGGGAGGGGAGGGAGAGGAGTGAGGGAGGGAGAGGAGAGAGAGAGGAGGGGGAGGGAAGAGGAGGGGAGGAGGGAGAGGGGAAGGGAGAGAGGAGAAGGGAGAGGGAGAGGGGAGGAGAGAGGAGGGAGGATGGGAGAGGGAGAGGGGAGGGGAGAGGGGGAGGGAGATGGAGAGGGAGGGAGAGGGAGAGGAGAGGAGAGGGAGAGAGGGGAGGAGGAGGGGGAGGGAGATGGAGAGGGAGGGGGAGAGAGAGTGGAGAGAGAGAGGGGAGGGGAGAGGGGAGGAGAGAGAGGAGAGAGGGAGAGGGAGGGAGAGGAGAGAGAGAGAGAGGGAGGGAGGAGGGAGAGAGAGGGAGGGGAGAGAGGGGAGAGTGGAGGGAGGGAGGAGAGGAGGGAGAGAGAGAGGGGAGGGAGAGGACAAAGGGGGAGAGATGGAGGATGAGAGAGAGAGAGAGAGAGAGGAGAGATGGGGAGGGGGAGAGGAGGGGGATGAGAGAGAGAGGGGAGGGAGGGAGGGGGAGGAGAGGGAGAGAGAGGGGGAGGGGGATGGGGAGATGAGGGAGGAGAGGAGAGGAGAGAGGGGAGGGAGGAAGGAGAGAGGAGAGGAGAGGAGAGAGAGAGAGAGAGATGGGAGAGGGGAGGGAGGGGGAGGAGAGAGGGGGAGGGAGAGGGAGAGGGAGAGAGAGAGAGGGAGGGAGGGGAGAGAGGAGAGAGAGAGAGGAGGGAGGGGAGGGAGGGGGAGAGGAGAGAGAGAGAGAGGGAGGGGAGAGGAGGGAGGAGAGGAGGGGAGAGAGAGAGAGGAGAGAGGAGAGAGGAGGGAGAGGGAGAGAGAGGGAGAGAGAGAGAGAGAGAGAGGGGGAGAGGGAGAGGGAGAGGAGGGAGAGGGAGGAGAGAGGGAGAGAGGGGGGAGAAGGAGAGGAGAGAGAGATGGAGGGAGAGAGGGAGGGAGAGGGGAGGGGAGAGAGGGAGGGAGGGAGAGGGAGAGGGGAGAGGGAGGGAGGGAGAGGAGAGGAGAGGAGAGAGAGAGAGAGGAGAGGGAGGAGAGGGAGATGGAGGGTGGAGAGAGGAGGGAGAGGGGAGAGGGAGGGAGGGACGGGAGGAGGAGAGGGAGAGGGGGAGAGGAGAGAGAGAGAGGAGGGGGAGGGAGAGAAGGGAGAGGAGGAGAGGAGAGGGAGAGGGGAGAATCGAAGGAGAGGGAGAGGGGAGAGGGAGATGGGAGGAGGAGGGAGAGGGGGGGAGAGGGGGAGAGGAGAGAGAGGGAGAGGGAGAGAGAGGGGGAGGGAGGGGAGGAGGGGGAGGGCGAGGGAGAGGGAGAGGGGGAGGAGGGGGAGGGGAGAGGAGAGAGAGAGGGGGAGAGGAGGAGGAGGAGGGAGAGGGAGGGGATGGGAGGGGAGGGAGAGAGGGGAGGAGAGGAGAGGGAGGGGAAGGGATGGAGAGAGGGAGGGGGAGAGAGGGAGGAGAGGGAGAGGGAGAGAGAGAGAGAAAGGGAGAGGGGGAGGGAGATGGGAGGGGGAAGAGAGAGAATGTGGGAGAGAGAGAGAGAGGGAGAGGGGGAGAGAGGAGGGAGAGGGAGGAGGGAGAGGGGAGGGAGAGGGAGAGAGAAGGAGGAGAGAGAGAGGGAGAGGGGGAGAGAGGAGGAGGAGGAGGGACTGGGAGAGGGACTAAGGGAGAGGGAGAAGGGAGAGAGAGAGAGAGAGAGAGAGAGAGGAGGGGGAGAGGGGAGAGGAGGAGAGGGAGAGGGAGGGAGAGGGGGAAGGGAAAGGATGAGAGAGGAGGGGAGAGAGAGAGGGAGGGGGAGGGGGAGAGGAGAGAGAGAGGAGGAGGGGAAGGATGAGAGAGGGAGAGGGGGGGGGAGAGGGAGAGAGAGAGGAGAGAAGGAGGGAGGGGAGAGAGAGAGGGGAGGGAAAGGGATGGAGAGGGAGAGAGAGGAGATGGGGGAGGGAGAGGGAGAGGGAGAGGAGAGAGAGGGAGAGGGAAGGGGGAAGAGGATGGGAGGGAGAAGTGAGGAGAGGGGAGGGACAAAGGAGGAGAGAGAGGAGGGGATACCTGAGAGGGAGAGGGAGAGGGAGAGGGAGAGGAGAGGGAGAGAGAAGGGGGGAGGGAAGGAGGAAGGGGGTGATGGAGGGGAGAGAGAGAGGAGGGGGAGGGGGGGGAGGGGGATGGGAGGGGAAAAGAGAGAGGGAGGGGGGAGGAAGAGAGGGAGAGGAGGGAAAGGGGAGGAGAGGAGAGAGGGAGAGGGAGAGGGAGAGAGAGAAGGGAGAGGGGGAGGGGGAGGGAGGGGAAGAGTAGAGAATGTGTGAAGTGGTGAGAGAGAGAGAGAGAGAGGGGGAGGGAAGGAGAGAGAGGGGAGGGGAGGGAGAGGGAGAGAGAATGTGAGAAGTGAGAGAGGGAGAGGGAGGAGAGGAGACTGGAGACGGAGAGAGGAGAGGGAGAAGGAGAGGGAGAAGGAGGAGAGAGAGAGAGGAGGGGGAGGAGGAGAGGGGGGAGAGGGAGATGGAGCGGAGGGAGAGGAGGGAATAGGATGGAAGAGGGAGAGAGAGAGAGGGAGAGGGAGAGGGAGAGGGGGAAGAGGGGAGAGAGAGGGAGGAGGGGAAGGGGATGGAGGAGAGAAGGCGAGGGGAGGGAGAGACTGGAGAGAGAGAGGGGAGAGAGGGGAGAGAGAGAGGGAGGGGGAGGGGATGGGAGGGTGAGAGAGAGAGGGGGAGGGGGGACAAAGGAGAGAGAGAGAGAGAGGGGAAGGGGGAAGAGGATGGGAGAGGGGGGACGGGAGGGACAAAGGAGGGAGAGGAGAGATAGAGGGAGAGAGGGAGAGGGAGAGGGAGAGGGAGATGGAGAGGGAGGAGGAGAGGGAGAGGGAGAGAAGGGAGGAGAGAGAGAGGGAGGAGAGGAGAGGGAGAGGGAGAGAGGGAGAGAGAATGGAGGGGAGGGAGAGAGAGAGGAGGGAGAGGAGGGAGAGGGAGGGAGGAGAGGGGAGGGGGAGAGAGAGAGAGAGAGAGAGGGGGAGGGAGAGAGGAGGGGGAGAGGGAGAGGGAGAGAGGAGAGAGAGGGAGAGAGAGAGATGGGAGAGGGGGAGGGGGAGAGAGAGAATGTGAGGGAGAGAGAGAGGGAGAGGGAGGGAGATGGGGACTGGGAGAGGGAGAGGGGAGGGGGAGAGAGGAGAGAGAGAGAGGGGAGAGAGGAGAGGGGGAGGGAGAGAGAATGAGTGAGAGAGAGGGAGAGGAGAGGAGATGGGAGAGGGAGGGAAGGAGAGGGAGAGGGACAGAGGGAGAGAGGGAGGGAGAGAGAGAGGAGGGGGAGAGGGAGAGAAGGGAGAGGAGAGAGGAGAGAGAGAGGGAGCAGATCGGAGAGGGAAGGGAGAGAGAGGAGAGGGGAGCAGGGATGGAGGGAGGATGGAGGAGAGGGGAGGGAGGAGAGGGAGAGGAGAGAGAGAGGGAGGGGAGGGGGAGGAGAGGAGGGAAGGACTGAGGGAGAGGGAGAGGGAGAGGGGGAGGGGGAAGGGAGAGAGAGAGAGGGAGAGAGGAGGGGAGGGAGGAGAGGGAGAGGGAGGGGAGAGGAGGATGGAGGAGGAGAAGGAGAGAGAGGGGAGGGGGGCAAGGAGAGGGGGAAGGAGGGAGAAGAGGAGAGCAAGAGGGAGGGAGAGAGAGGATGAGGTGAGAGAGGGAGAGGAGGGAGGGAGAGAGAGAGAGGATGGAGGAGAGGAGAGGAGAGAGGGAGGGAGGAGAGGAGGGAGAGGGAGGGAGGGAGAGAGGAGAGAGGGAGAGGGAGAGGGAGAGGGGGAGAGAGAAGTGTGGAGAGGGAGGGGAGCGGAGAGAGGACTGGGAGAGGGAGAGGGACGAAGGGAGAGGGAGGATGAGAGAGAGAGGAGAGGGGGAGAGAATGGAGAGGAGGAGAGAGAGGGAGGGAGGGGAGGCAGGAGAGAGAGGGAGGAGGGAGAGGGAGGGGAAGGAGGAGAGGAGGGGGAAGGGGAGGGAGAGGGAGAGGGAGAGAGAGGTGAGAGGAGAGGGGGATAGGAGGGAAGGACTGAGGGAGAGGGAGAGAGGGCAAGGGGGATAGGGAGAGGGAAGGGACTGAGGGAGAGGGATGAGGGAGAGAGGGAGAGGGGGAGGGGGAGAGGGAAGGGAGAGAGAGAGAGAGAGGGGGACCTGAGGTGTGGGAGAGGGAGAGGGAGAGGGAGGGGGAAGGACTGGATGGACTGACTGGAGAGCGAGAGAGAGGGGAAGGGGGCAAGGGAGAGGGGGAGGGGAGGGGGGAGGGAGGACAGAGGGAGGCAAAGAGGAGGGATGGAGAGAGGGAGAGGGAGGGAGAGAGGGGGAAGGAGGAGAGAGGAGAGGGAGGAGGGGAGAGAGAGAGAGAGAGGGCGAGGGGACAGGAGGGATGAGAGAGAGGGAGAGGAGAGGAGAGAGAGAGAGAGAGAGAGGGGGAGAGGGAGGGGAGA
Organism: Taxus wallichiana var. yunnanensis; assembly: GCA_018340775.1. NCBI lineage: Eukaryota > Viridiplantae > Streptophyta > Pinopsida > Cupressales > Taxaceae > Taxus > Taxus wallichiana. The sequence goes on along the minus strand of CM031241.1, from coordinate 603,206,842 downwards.
GGAGGGGGAAGGGGAGGGGAGAGGGAGAGGCAAGAGGGGAGGGAGGAGAGAGGGAGAGGGAGAGGGAGGGAGAGAGAGAGAGAGAGAGATATATATAGAGGGATAGGGGGAGGGAAGGGGGAGGGAAGGAGAGGGGGAGGAAGGGAGATGATTTGATGAGGAGAATAGGAGGGAGAGAGAGAGGGGAGGGGGATGAGGGAGAGATGGAGGGGAGAGAGAGAGAGAGAGAGGGAGAGGAGGCGAGGGGGAGGAGGAAGGGACAAAGGGAGAGATGGAGGAGAGGGATGGAGAGAGGGAGGGAGGGAGAGGGAGGGGGAGAGAGAGAGAGAGAGAGAGAGAGAGAGAGAGAGAGAGAGAGAGAGAGAGAGAGGTGAGGGGGAGGAGGACCTGGGCATGGAGAGGGAGAGGGAGAGGGAGAGGGAGAGGGGAGGGGGAGGGGGACTGAGGGAGAGAGAGAGAGAGTGGGGAAGGGGGGCGAGGAGAGAAGAGAGGAGGGACAAGAGGGGGAGGGATGAGAGAGGAGAGGGATGGAGGGGGAGGGGAGAGGAGGGGTAAGGGAGAGAGAGAGGAGAGGGAGGGAGGGAGAGGGAAGGGGAGAGGGAGGGAGAGGGAGAGGGAGCGAGAGAGAGAGGGAGAGGGCGAGGGTGAGGGGGGATGGAGGGAAGGGATGGAGGGAGATGGACTGGAGGGGAGGGATGGAGAGAGGAGAGGGGAGGGAGAGGGAGAGGGAGAGGGAGAGGGGAGGGAGGAGAGAGAGAGAGAGGGGGAAGAGGGGAGAGAGAGAGAGGGTGAGGGTGAGGGGGAGAGGGTGTGGGAGAGGGAGAGGGAAAGGGGGAGGGAGGTGGGGAGGGGGATGAGGGGGAGGGAGGGATGGAGAGAGAGGGGGGGGAAGGGGGGAGAGGGGGAGGGATGGAGAGAGGGAGAGAGATAGAGGGGGGAGAGAGGGAGGGAGGGAGGGAGCGAGAGAGGGTGAGGGGGATGGGGAGGGAGAGGGAGGGGAGGAGGGAGGGAGAGGGAGACAGGGGGAGGGGGAGGAGGGGAGAGAGAGAGGAGGGGGAGGGGAGGGGAGGGGGATGGGGGAGGAGTGAGGGAGAGAGGGAGAGAGAGAGGGGGGAGGGAGGAGAGGGAGAGGGAGAGGGGAGGGAGGGAGATGGGCAGATGGAGAGGGAGAGAGAGGGAGGACGAGGAGGGAGAGAGAGAGAGAGAGGGGAGAGGGGGAGAGGGAGGAGGGATGGAGTGAGAGAGGGGGAGGGGAGGGAGAGGAGCGAGGCAGAGAGGGGGGAGAGAGAGAGGGGGAGGGGGGAGGGGGACCTGGAGATGGACTGACGGAGTCGGTGGACGGGGAAGGGCACTATGGAGGAGATGGCCTGGATGAGAGAGGGAGAGGGAGGGACTGAGAGAGAGAGAGGGAGGGGAGGGAGAAGGGAGTGACAGATCTGCACAGGTGGAGAGGTGAGAGGGAGGTGAGGGGGACCAGGATCTGAGACTTGAGACTGAGAGGGGACAGGAGAGAGAGGGGGACAGAAGGAGGGAGAGGGGATGGGGAGAGAGAGGGAGGGGGAGAGAGAGAGAGGGAGGGAGGGAGAGGAGAGATGGGGAGGGAGAGGAGAGAGAGAGAGAGAGGGGGAGGGGCAGGGAGGGAGGAGATGGTCGAACGGAGAGGGAGAGAGAGGGAAGCGAGGAGGGGGAGAGAGGGAGGGGGAGGGAGAGGGAGGGAGGGAGGGATTGAGGAGAGAGGGGGGAGGGGGAGGGGGAGGGAAGGCAGTAGAGAGGGGGCTGGAGAGAGAGAGGGGGAGGGGGAGGGGGGGATGGAGATGGACTGGATGGAGGAGGGGGACTCGGGAGATGGAGATGGAAAGGGAGAGGAGAGGACAGAGAGAGAGAGGGGGAGGGGGGGGAGGAGGGAGGAGGATCGGCACAGGTGGAGGGTGAGGGGGACCGGGGACGAGAGACTGAGACTGAGGAGAGAGGGGGACAAGGAGAGAGGGGGATGAGGGAGGAGGGATGGGGAGAGAGAGAGGAGAGGGGGGGAGAGAGAGAGAGAGAGAGAGAGAGAGAGAGAGAGAGAGGAGGGAGGGAGAGAGACTGGGGAGAGAGAGAGATGGGAGAGGGGGAGGGGGAAGGAGGGACTGAGGGAGATGGAGGGAGAGAGGGAGAGGGAGAGGGAGAGGGAGAGGGACTGGAGAGAGGGAGGACAAGAGAGAGAGGAGAGAGGGAAGGGGAGAGAGAGGGAGAGGGGGGAGAGGGAGATGGGAGGGGGAGGGGATGGAGGGAGGGGGATGGGGAGGGGACTGAGGGGAGCCATGAGGGAGGGAGGGAGGGAGGGGGAGAGGAGAGAGGGGAGGGGGAGGGAGGAGGGAGGGAGGGAGGAGGGAGTGGGAGAGGGGGGAGAGGGTGAGGAGAGGGAGAGGGAGATGAGGATGGGGAGGAGGGAGATGGGGAAGGAGAGGGAGAGGGAGCGAGAGCGAGGGCAGGGGAGAACGAGGGAAAGCAAGAGTGAGAGGGATAGAGAGGAGAGGGTGAGGGAGAGCAGGGAGGGGAGAGGGAGAGGGATAGGAGAGGAGGACAGGATGGGGAGAGGAGAGTAAGAGAGATAGGGAGAGGGTGAGGGAAAGGAGAGGGAGGGAAGGAGGGAGAGAGAGAGGGGGGAGGGGGAGGGGGAAGGGAGGGACGAAGGAGATGGACTGAGGGAGATCGAGAGGGGAGGGACTGAGGGGGAGGAAACTGAGGGAGGGAGTGAGGGAGGGAGGGAGGAGGGGAGATAGAGAGGGAGAGGAGAGGGAGGGGGGAGATGGGGAATGGGAGAGGGGGCGAGGGATCAAGAGAGAGAGGAGACAAAAGAAGGGAGGGGGAGGGGGAGAGAGGGGAGGGGGAGAGAGAGAGATGAGAGGGAGAGAGGGAGGGGAGAGGGAGAGGACGGGATGGGACGGGAGGGGGGGCGGAAGGAGGAACGAAAGGAGAGGGAGAGAGGGAGGAGGGAGAGAGAGAGGGGAGGGGGAGCGGGAGGGAGGGAGGGAGGGAGAGAGAGGGGGAGAGGGGGACTAGAATGGGGATGGGGGAGGGGGAGGGAGGAGATGGTTGGATGGAGAGGGAGAGGGAGAGGGAGAGGGAGACGAGGGATGGGGATGGAGGGAGATGGGGAAGGGAGAGGGAGAGGGAGCGAGAGCGAGGGCGAGGGGCGAGAACGAGGATCAAAGCAAGAGTGAGATGATAGAGATAGGAGAGGGTGAGGGAGAGCAGATCGGGGAGAGGGAGAGGGATAGGAGGAGAGAGGAGGTGGATGGGGGAGAGTGAGAGTAAGAGAGATAGGGAGAGGGTGAGGGAAAGGGAGAGGGAGGAAGGAGGGGGAGAGAGAGGGGGAGGGGGAGGGGGAAGGGAGGAGGACGAAGGGAGAGGACTGAGGGAGATCGAGAGGGAGGGACTCGAGGGAGGGGGAGGGAAACAGGAGGGAGGAGAGTGAGGAGGGAGGGAGGGGGGGAGAGAGAGAGGGAGAGGAGGAGAGAGGGATGGGGGAGATGGGGAATGGGAGAGGGGGCGAGGGCAAGAGAGAGGGAGAGGGACAAAAGAAGGAGGGGAGGGGGAGAGAGGGGGAGGGGGAGAGAGAGAGAGAGCAGGGAGAGAGGGAGAGGGAGAGGGAGAGGACTGGATGGGGAGGGAGGGGGGAAGGAGGAACGAAAGGAGAGGGAGAGAGGGAGGGAGAGAGAGAGAGGGGGGGGGAGCGGAGGGAGGAGGGAGAGAGAGGGGGAGAGGGGATAGAATGGGGATGGGTAGGGGACGGAGGGAGATGGCCTGATGGAGAGGAGAGGGAGAGGGGGAGAGAAGGACGGAGAGAGGGAGATGGAGAGGAGAGAGAGAGGGGGAAGGGGGAGAGGGGGAGCAGGAGGGGAGATGGGAGCCGGACGGGCATGGGAGGCGAGGGAGAGAGAGAGGTGAGGGGGACCGAGGGAGACTGGGAGATGGGAGAGGGGGATGGGAGAGAGAGAGGGACAGGGGAGGGAGAGGGATCAAGGAGGGAGGGAGGGAGAGGGGAGGGGAGGGGAGGGAGAGGAGAGGGAGAGGGAGGAGGGAGGGAGGAGAGGGAGCAAGGGAGGGAGGGAGAGGAAAGAGAGGGGGAGGGGGAGGAGAGGGGGAGGGAGATGGAGAGGGAGAGGGAGAGGGGGACAGGAACTGGGAACGAGGGAGATGGGGAATGGGAGAGGGAGTAAGGGCGAGAGCGAGAGAGAGCGAGAGAGAGGGAGAGGGAGGGGGAGAGTGGGACTCGGGAGGGGGGAGGGAGAGGGACAAAAGAAGGGAGGGGGAGGGGAGAGAGGGGAGGGGGAGAGAGGGGGAGAGGGGAGAGAGAGAGAGGCACTGAGGGACTCGAGAGAGGGAGAGAGAGAGAGAGAGAGAGAGAAGGGTGAGGCAGAGGGAGAGGAGGATGGGAACTGGGAAGGGACGGTAAGGGAGGGAGAGGGAGAGGGAGGGAGGGAAGAAGAAGGAGGGGGATCGAGAGGGGAGCTGAGGGAGCAATGAGGAGAGAAGGGGGGAGAGGGGGACTGGAATGGGGATAGGGAGGGGACGGAGGAGATGGTCTGATGGAGAGGGAGAGGGAGAGGGAGAGGAGGGACTGAGAGAGAGGAGAGAGAGAGGGGGAGGGGAGGGGAAGGGCGAAAGAGGGGAGAGGAGCAGGATGGGCATGGGAGGGTGGGAGAGAGAGGGCGAGGGTGAGGGGGACCGGAGGGAGAGGAATGGAAGGATGGAGTGGGGGAGACAGAGAGAGAGGAGGGAGAGGGAGGGACTGAGAGAGGGAGAGAGAGGGGGAGGGAAGGAGGGGGGAGGGAGAGTGAAGGGATGGATGGAGGGAGGGAGAGAGAGGGAGATAGAGGGAGAGACAGTGGGGAGAGGGAGATGGGGAAGGGGGAGAGCAAGAGCGAGAGGGAGAGCAAAGAGGGAGAGCGGGAGGGAGGGGTAGGGGAGGAGGGACAAGAGGGAGATGGATGGAGAGAGGGAGAGGGAGGGAGGCAGAGGAGAGAGAAAGATAAAGGGGGAGGGGAGGGGAGGGGGAGGAAGGAGGGAGGGAGAGGAGGCGAGGAGACTGGGAGACAGAGACTCGTGGACTCGGGATGGAGTGAGATGGGGAAGGAGAGGGAGAGGGAGCGAGGGCGAGGGCGATAATGAGGGTGAGAGCAAGAGTCGAGAGATAAATGAGAGGGCGAGGAGAGCTGGAGGAGGGAGGGAAGGAGAGAGAGCAGGAGGGGAGGGGGGAGGGGGAAGGGAGGGACAGAGGATATGGATGGAGGGAGAGTGAGAGGGGAGGGATTGAGGGGGAGGGATGGAGAGGAAGATGGAGACGGAGGAAGGAGGGAGCGAGGGAGGGAGGGAGAGGGAGAGGGAGGGGAATGGGGAATGGGGAGGGAGGGGGAGGGGTAGGAGAGAGGGGGAGAGGGAGCGAGGTGAGGGTGACAATGAGAGTGAGGGAGAGGGAGAGGGAGAGTGGGATTGGGAGGGGGAGGGCGAGGAACAGTAAGAAGGGAGGGGGAGGGGGAGGAGGGGAGGGGGAGAGAGAGAAGGAGAGGGAGGGAGAGGGGGGATGGAGGGATGGAGAGAGAGAGAGGAGGACAAGGAGAGGGAGAGGGAGAGTGAGGACTTTATGAATGGGATGTGGACCTGGAGGGAAGGAGAGAGGGAGGGAGATGGAGGGATGAGAGGAGAGGGGGAGGGATGGAGAGAGAGAGGGGGAGGGAGAGGGAGAGAGAGAGAGAGAGAGGGAGATGGATGGAGGGAGAGTGAGAGGGAGGGATGGAGAGAGAGGGGGAGGGGGAGGGAGAGAGGAGGAGAGATAGAGAGAGAGATGGATGGATGGAGGGAGAGGTAGAGGGGAATGGAGAGAGAGAGAGAGAGGAAAGAGAGGGTGAGTAGGGAGGGGGAGAGGAAATGGCAGAGCAGAAGAGGGAGAGGTTGAGTAAAAGGAGAGGGAGGGATGAAAAATAATGAAGGATATGCTGAAGGAGCGAGAGAGAGTGAGAGTGAGGGGGAGGGGGAGGAGAGGAGGAGAGAGAGAGAGATAGAGAGAGAGATGGATGGATGGAGGGAGAGGTAGAGGGGAAGGATAGAGAGAGAGAGAGAGGAAAAGAGAGGGTGAGTAGGGAGGGGGAGAGGAAATGGTAGAGTAGAAGAGGGAGAGGTTGAGTAAAAGGAGGGAGGGATGAAAAATAATGAAGGATATACGGAAGGGGGAGCGAGAGCGAGAGTGAGAGGGAGGGCGAGGGCGAGGGCGAGGGCGCAGGGACGAGAGGACGAGGGAGAGGGAGAGAGGGACTAGGGGAGGGATAGGGACTCAAGGAGGGAGGGGGAGGGGGAGGGGTGAGAGAGAGAGAGGAGGGCGAGGGCGAGGGAGAGGGAGAGGAGAGAGGCTGAGGGGAAGGGGAGGGGGAAGGAGGGATGTATGGATATGGATGGAGGGAGAGTGATATGGGAGGGACGAAGGTGGAGGGACAGAGAGAGAGGGAGAGGGAGAGGGAGAAAGGAGGGAGGGGGGGAGAGGGAGGGGGAGGGAGGGAGAGGGAGGGGGAGGGAGGGAGGGGGAGAGAGAGGGATAGGGGGTGAGGGAGACTCGAGACTGAGATGGGAGGGGGACTGAGGAGATGGGGAAGGAGAGAGGGAGAGCAAGAGTGAGAGGACAGAGAGAGTGAGATGGACAGGAGGGGGAGGGGAGGGAAGGGACAAAGGAGATGGATGGAGAGAGGGAGAGGGAGGGAGGGAGGGAGGAGGGAGAGAGAGGGAGAGAGAGAGATGAGGGGGAGGGGAGGGGGAGAGGAAGGGGAGGAAGGGAGGGGGAGAGAGGGAGGGAGGGGGAGAGGGAGAGGGGGAGGGAGAGGGAGAGGGAGAGGGAGAGAGAGAGGGAGAGGGAGACTAATACAAGGGATGGAGGGAGATGGGGAAGGGGAGAGGAGCTGGGAGCGGAGCGAGAGTAGGGAGTGAGAGAGGAGCGAGAGTGAGAGTGAGAGAGATAGTGGGAGAGGGTGAGGGAGAGCAGACAGAGAGGGAGAGGGAGGGAAGGAGGGAGAGAGAGAGGGAGGGGGAGGGGGAAGGGACTGAGTGAGACCGAGAGAGGGAGGGACTGAGGGGGAGGGACTCAGAGAGGGAGAGGGAGAGGGAGGAAGGGAGGGAGCGAGGGAGGGAGAGGGAGGGAGAGAGGGGGATGGAGAGGGAGAGGGAGAGGGAGAGGGGGACGGGGGATGGGGGAGATGGGGAATGGGAGAGGGGGCGAGGGGTGAGGCGAGAGAGAGGCAGAGGGAGAACGGGAGGGGGAGAGGGACCGGCAAAGAGAGGGGGAGGGGAAGAGAGAGAGAGAGAGAGAGAGGGAGAGAGGGAGAGGGAGAGGGAGAGGGAGAGAGGGGAGAGAGGGGGAGGGAGAGGGGGAGAGGGGGAGAGGGAGAGGGGAGAGAGAGAGAGAGAGAGAGAGAGAGTTCTAAACCCTAAACCCTAAAATCATAACCCCAAACCTCGAATCCTAAGCCAGCGAAGCCTCAACCATGAACACCGACACATAAACCCTAAACTCGTGACCTCCAACCCATGCACTTGTTTTAAAGATTAGAGTTTATTATGCCTGGGCCAATGAATGAACCGACCCGTACAGCAATTTTGCAGATGGAATTCATAAGTGGTAAAAAGAGGGCAAAAACTAAAATGATGCATCGATCGCTTTAACTTCGGTTTTAGTGAAGAATTTGAGTTGATTTCTCAATTTTTAAAAATCATGACATATTCAAAAATCCAGAATTTTTGGAAAATCTAAATCATTCAAACTCCCGACTTTTTTTAAAATCTTGATATTTTAATTTTTTTGAGATTTTTAAACATGTGTTTTCAAACAAACTGACTCAAACGCACTCGAAGCATAAGTTATGACCTTTTCAAGTTTTTGTTAATTTTGGCGCATCACTACATTTTTAAATCTTGAATCTTTGAGATTATAAGTTTTTCAAAAATCGCAACGCTTTGGGAAATTTAAAATTTTTCAAAACCCTAACTTTTTAAAAATTCCTGGATTTTCTAAAATCTCAACTAGAGACATAAACCCTAAACCCTAAACTCATAACCTGAACCTCAAACCCTAAACTCATAACCCTGAACCTCGAACCCTCAATTTCATAACCAACTTTTTTGAAAATCCTTACTTTTTAAAAAAATTATAGATGTTTGAAAATCACAAATATTAAAAATCACGAATTTTTCGAATATCCTCACTTATTCAAAAATCAAAATCCCATTATATTTTTTTGCATGCTTCACAAGAGCGCATGAAAAACAAAGAAGGAGGCAAAAGTTACATGCCCACGGAGAGAGACTTGCTTAGCAAACAACCTTATTTTTAACAAATTATTCACCCTTCTTTTATTAAAAATAGAATAGTCAACTTCAGCTTGACCGTATTTTAATTAAGGCTAATAATGCCTATTTATAATTCAAGATGCTCTATTTTTATTCCTTTATCTATTATTAGCAAAAGGATAAAAATAAGATGCATGGTGAGTACAAGCCTTAGGCTATTTTTAGAAGAGGGAAATTTTTATTTTGCTATATATTGTGTGCCTGCAACTCGCATACAAAGTGGGGGCTTTTTTGATATAAGAGTGTCAAGCAATTTTTGCTAGTTTTGCCTTCTCGAGTGTGAAGTATTTTCTCGCCTTCCCAATTATTTCGCAATGCGGCGCGTTTTGTCACCAAGAGCAAAAGGCCAAGAAAAGAGGGGAAAAGGGAAAACAAAGCAGACATTAACCATTGGCATTTATCATTGCGGTATGGCACACTTGTCTTCAGATGGCCATAATTTTTGACTGGGAGCTCGGATTTGCATAAAATCGACTTTTTGGAAATCTCTTAGTGTCCTCTACACAACTACGACTGGTTTTCTTAATTTTAGTATGGCTAAGTATTTCAAAATGAGGAAATACAGTCCGCCATTTTAGAGGAATATTCCAGATTTCTCACCTACCAAAATGATGAAGGTATGGGCTTCCTTTCTTCTCCAGAAGGCAAGGTACAATGGAGTATGGGATTTGCAGACTTGCCCATCACTCCCACAAGGACAATGATGGATTTTGCAGAGATTGGAGTGCATTTTCTTCCCTCTCTCTCTTTATTTCTTTTGATATAAATGTATGGGGCTCTGACAGCAAAAGGTTGATCATCTTTCTTTCCCATGCACCCCATTTCTTCGGGGCTCTAAGCCTTCCTCCAAACACTGTAATGGCTTCATGCCATTCTTCCACATGCAATATACCTGTGTATACTTCATGAGTAATAAAAATTATGTTTTGTGTTAGTTGTTTTAACCTCGCATGATTTCCTCTCTTACCTCTCATCAATGTAACAGTGGCTGCTCTATGCATATTTCATTGTTATCAGCAGGATATGGGTGTTTTGTGTTCATCAGGAATGAAGATTGTTTGTATTTCGGGTTCGTGCCGCAACTATCTAACCTTCCCTTAATACATTGGTGGAACTTAGGTTTTTGTTGCATTTGTCCAACCTCCTCAGGATTCACCCTTTCTCCATTTGCAAGGCCAGAAGAGTGGTTAGCACTCCTTTTCTCGGTGTACATCCAATCAAAAACCCAAAACTCATTGTTAATTAAAAAGGACGATGGGGTTATCTCGAGAGCTCCTTGTCAATTAAAAAGGATTAGGAAGAACATGACTCCATAACTAATAGGTATTCATGATTAGCTTCGAAGCTAAGGAATATCAATTAACTTAGAGCAACCGAACTTCGCTTTCGACTTCGTTAATAGCCTCGAATGTTAAATTCAAAAAGTAAGGATCAGAACTACAAAGATAATCGTCCATTGTAAAAACAAGTTTCTCTCGAACCTCGTAAAAGAATACTTTTATCGTCGATCGACGACATAATGGAAGGGTATAAATATTGCCTATTCGCCTCGTGAGTTTCTCAAAGAGACCATTTACAAGTAACAAGGATGTAGCATACAAAACGGCCAACTGTGTATTTTTAGAGTCGACCTTCACATTTAATTCATTTCTATGAGAAAAAATGGGGTTTTACCAAAAAAAGGGCCGTGGTTTTGCAAAAATGGTATTTTAATGGCTACAATTTTGCTTTAAAAATGGGTACGATTTTGCTAACATACATAGGCTCGCGTCGGGCTGGGCTTCGTCGCTGTGGGCTCGCTTAGTGTGGTGGGCTCAAACTGTGTGGTGGGCCTCCGGTAGGTCACACAAACTTCGCAAGCAAAGGAGGTGGGGCGGAGGAAAATGATTTCCCACAAAGCTGCCTCCAATGAATAAGCACATGGGGTTCGCACGAACACCATTCGCACGAAGAATGTTCTGCGAACATTCTATTCGCAGCAACCCGATCAATCATGCGACACGCTGCAAATATCGGCTTCGCACCTAGAGATGTCTCGTTAGATCTCGAGAGCTCCTTGTCAAGGCCCTCATGAAATCCTCTCGCAGTTTTCTCCATCTCCATCTAGTTCTCTCGCCTGTCATATTGCTTGTAAACGCGAGAAATATTGCAATCTGAGTCAAGATAGGGCCGCAGCTTCATAAACGGAAGCTCATGGGACCAAACCAACTACGCCAACACATCAAGGTGTCCTGGTGAATGCTAGTGGAGGCTTCATTTTGTTCCCTACACTCCTCGTTCTTTCGGGCTACCCCATCCGAGCGTAGTCGCTTAAGAGCCCTGAGGCCCAAACACGCCATATCTTTGATGGGTGATTTCTTAGACTCTGTGGCACCTAGAGATGTCTCGTCAAGTCCAAGAGCTCCATGTCAAGGCCCTCTATGAAAGCCTCCCACTTTTCTCTGCCTCCATCCGGACCTATTCAATGCAAGAATCGATGCTAGGTGCTTTTCTTCAATGCTTGAATAATGTTTATAATTGTTTTTGACATGGGTATGCTCTTGTAATAAAATGATTTCTTCGCTTGTCTATCTTCTCAAAATACGCTTATGCATTTGTGTATTTATAGACTTTTTGAATTCAAGTTAGGACCGATGGCACAAAGTTGGTCAAAACTCCATAAACATAAAACCCTAAACCCTTAGCCATAAACCATAAATGCAAATCCCTAAATCATAATACCTAAACTCTAAACCCCAAACCTTAAACCATAAACCTTAAACCCCGATCCCGAGCCACGAATCCTATACCCTAAGCCCTAAACCCTAAACCCCTAACCCTAAGCCTTAAACCCTAAAACCCCAACCTCGAGCCTTAACCCTAAACCCTAAACTCATAACCCCAAACCTCAAACCTTGAGCCATGACCCTCAACCATGAACATTGAGATCTAAACCCTAAACTCGCAGCCATATACCCTATAAACCTTAAACCTTAAGCTCTAATTGCTCCTAAACCCTAAATTCTATGTCTTAAACCTTAAATCCCTAATTGCTAAATCCTAAATACTAAACCCTTAATCGTAAACCATAATCCCTAAACCTTAAGTGCAAAACCCTCAACCGTAAATCTCAAACCCCAAACCCTAAAACATGAGCCCTAAATCCTAACCAAAACCCTAAAATTTAAAACCTAATTTTAAACCGTAAACATCGATCAGGAACTCTAAAGCATCAATCGTGAGCCCAAAAACCTAAACCCTAAACAATAAATCTCCGAGCCCTAAACCGTCAACCTAGAAACCTTTAAATAGTTAGATTTAGAAAATCTTGGCCGACGCGTGTCACCGGCTCCATTTTCGCGCATCAAAAATTTTGTTTATGACGCACAATCGACATCGCTTACGCAAGGCCAATAAATCACATTGACGCTGTGTTAATAAATCCTATCGATGAGCGCCAATAGTCTTAAATGATGCACGCCAATCAAACAATCTTCCAGTGACACTATTATCTCACCTTCATCAATTCAAACAAGGTCTATAATTTTATTTTATATCATTATTCCCGAAGTCCTAACAATATGCTATGTGCCCTGCTAACCAATCAGTATCTTTCCAAGTTTAGGATCCGTAACTACACTTCACACAAAATACATTGAGTGGGCTCTGAACATGGGTAGGGAAAGTAAATTTCATGTGTGGCCCCATATATCATGTCCACTTTGTCAAAACAAAGGCGTTATGACTCTTCTTATATTGATATTGCTTAAAGTTTAGAGAGTATGAAGTAATTGTTGTCATTATAACAGGGTTGTTTTATTGAAACAATTATTGGAATGCACTTGTTTTAAAGATTAGAGCTTATCATGCTCAGTTCAATGAACTGACCCGTGCTAGCAATTTTTGCAGATGGACTTCGTAAGTGGTAAAAGAGGGCAAAACTTAAATGATGCATTGACTGCTCTAAGCTGATTTTAGTGAAGAATTCTGAGTTGATTTCTGAATTGTATTGTAAAAAGAAAATTTTATTTTTTTTTAAAAGAAAGGTTGATGTCTTAAAGCATGCCTAAAAAGCATAAGTTGTAATTGTATAAGTTTGGAAATGAATTGAAGTGTGAGAAATTACTTATATAGATTGTGTAAATTATCTTGTTGAGTATAATCTTCTTGTTATCTATATGATTGGATGTGTATTTCAAAGAGTGGTTTTAATAAAAAGGGAACTTAGATAAATTCCCTAAGAAGAATTGAAATAGGTGGCTGAATACAACATTCTTATCTAAGTTTTTCATTATACCTTGTGAGGTAAAATAAAATTATAATAAAGATTATTGTAACTTAAATGACATGGTAGGGTGTGGCAAGCCCTAAAAATGCAATTATGAGAGGAAGACCCTTCCTCTCTAGTAAGGCACTAAATAAAAAAAAGATGTGGTTGTGAATCATTTTGATTTAATTACAATAAGTCCGATGTGTTTCAGCCTAATGGACTAATACACTTTAAATGGTTGAGTTATTTAATTAAAGGGAATGTAAGTTGTTGTCCTACTCTAGGTAACGAGATGATAGGTCATAACTATCAATCCAGGAAGCAACCCTAAAGTAAATTAGCTCTTGAATTAATGAATCTCAACTTTAAATAGGGAACTTAAAGGAATGTCAACTCGAGGTTCGAGTGGTCAGCCGATTTGAGTGGTCTTTTAGACCAGATTCAACCCATCGTTAGTAAACCCTGGAGGTATGTACATCTCTATGAGGTTGTGTCATAGGATGTTGACACACGTCAACTACAAGGTTGTACCTTCGAGAAGATTAGAAGCTTCTAATTCTAGAAGCCTTTCTAACTTTCTTGTAATGTCACCTTTTCTGGGGCATTACTAAAATGTCTCTTAGTAAATGTGCACATAGGATAACAATTTCTTAATTAAGAAAATAAATAAAGTGCACATGGTCTTAGTTCATTAAATTTGGGATTTGAAAAAGTCAAGATTTCAAAAGCCAAGAATTTTCAAAGTTGGGATTTTCAAAAAGACAAGATTTTTAAAAAAGGTGCAATTTTCAAATAAGTCAAGAATTATAAAACTAAAGAGATTTTTAAATCCCGACTGTTTGAATATCCTAATTTTTAAAAACCCTAACATTTTTAAAATCTTTACTTTTTCAAAATTTTAACTATTTATAAAATCGCAACTTTTTCAAATATTACGATTTTTTTAAAAATCACAAGTTTTTTAAAAATTGTGAATTTTTTAAATTCATGACTTTATCACTTTCAAAATATTTGAAAATTCAAACTTTTTGAAAATCATGAATTTTGAAATACTAATCTGTTTCAAAATCATGCACTTAAACCCTAAACCCTAAAACATGAAACCCGAGTCAGTAAATGCTAAACCGTAAACCTAAAACACTAAATCCTAAACCCTAAACCCCTCAGCCATAAACCATAAACCCAAATCCCCAAATCGTAAAACCTAAACTCTAAACCCCGATTCATGAGCAATTAAGCCTAAACCTTAAAACCTAAACAATAACCCCTAACCCGTTAAACCCTAAACCCTAAACATTCAACCCAAAGCTTTAGGGCTATCCCTAAACCCTATACCTTGAACCGTGAGCCGTAAGAAAAATCAGTAAACCCTAAACCCCGACCCTATGCCCTTAACCCTAACAAAATACTTTAGAATAACTAAAATGTTCCTTTAAAAAGAATATGTACTTCAATGGAGACCCGTATTAGCACTTTTTCACACAATCTATGAGATTTTAAAATGAAGGCTTGAAAGTTAAGACCCAATAAAACATGAAGATCTAAGATCAATCACGCTGAGGTACACCCAGCAGGCTTACAAACAATATTTGTCAAAAATGAAAGAAAAGTGATTTTAAATCGCTTATTTCACTCCATATAAAAGCACTTCTAATAAATGAAATTTGATGCCACTAAAATGTCACAAGGATCGGAGACCCGTGTGATTAAGATAGATTTGATACAAGATTGCAACAGAACAAGAAAAAATATTTATAGACTTTTAGAAATGAAACAAACACATTTTGCTCAAGATCAACCTTAATAACTCAAGTTTGATTAAATTTATCAAGAAGTGGAAAGTTTCGAGAATAGTATCGTAGAGCTCGTAAATGGTCAGACACCCGCAACCACCTTAACATGATTAAACTTAATACAAAAGAGATATATATATACTTCTAAGATGAGTTCTCGAAGACAGATTTGTAAAATTTTCCTCTTTGGAATTTTCTTCGACCTCTAACACTCCAAACATTTACAAGAAAAATTTGTGCCACTTATAACATTTACAACAAAGTCCCTTTTTCCCCAAAAGAAAAAAAAATTAATGTACCAGTTGCCCATACACATATTCACTTTGATTACAAGGAACTCCGCCAAGTAAGTTGGGCAGTAACATTCTATTGAAATGGTAGATGGTGCTAAGCCTATAAAGTAAATGCCATATAGAATGAATCCTAATTTTCCAAGACCGTAAAAGAAGAAATAGATAAGTTACTGACGATGCAGATTCATATTTGTCATGGAGAATTGTAATGGGTTTCTCCCATCATGTGTGTGTGTGTGTGTGTGTGTTTGATAAAATATTTCTTAGTATATGATTATATGCCCCCATGCTCAATCCGCATGGTGTTGGATTCATACCCTTTTTCAACCTTTTCTACCCACGTTCTTTACATGGAAAATGGTTCTTTTGGGGGACTCGGCCTTTGTTCTTGCAAAATTTTACAACATTTGGCATTCTTTTAGAGCTACTATTTTATATCACATCCGGAAAACTACAAACTCAAACTATTTTTAACAAAGAGACAAAGTGGATAGAACTTTTTTATTTCTAACAAACTTGTCAGTTATCTCCAATGTCTCACTTCGATCCAAGTTCAAGTGAAAAAGTCCGCATTGAGGTGGAACACCTACAAACCCCGCCGGATCATCGGGAGCCCCGCACCGTCAATCATGTTCCACCGATTCTCAAGAAAGCACGGGGAGCGAGGGAACCAAAACGAAACCTCCACTAGCATTCACCTAGCCACCCCAACATGTTTCGTAGCTGTTCGGCTACCCTAACTCGGCGTAGTCGCTTAAGAGCCCCTAAGGCCCAATCACGCCATATCTTCGACGGGTGATTTCTCGACCAGAAGACCTGAGACGGCTCGCCAAACCGAGACCTCCATGTCTGGGCTCTCTACGAAAGCCTCTGTGGTTTTCTCTGCCTCCATTCATATTGAGTCGCAGTAAGGTTGTCCATTGCCAATCACCCGAATAATATAGGTGGTTCATACAATATAGGTGGTGAAATGAGAATTTTAATAAGCTATTTTTATAATATTGGTGGTGAAATGAGAATTTATGTTTGTTTTTCCTTTCTAATATTTAATTTCTCTTAGCTTCTCTGGCTTCAAGAATAATAAATTTCATCGATAAAGTGCCAACTACGTGAAGGTGGAAGCTTTTTCGGGCACCACTAACCTACATAAACATGTTAAGTAAGCAATGAAATAGAATTTTAAATCATACAAAATTTAAACAAAATCATTTAAGTAAATATTCAAATTACATTCATGAAGAACATACCTTTGTAAATTCAATCCAATGAACCGCAAGGATCAACTCTATTCTCGATGTGAGTAAGAATTGCTTCATGATCTGATTCACGAACCTTCCATGATTTTTGCTCGATGGCCGACTTCGATATTTGATCAATTTAATATTTGTCTGCAAGGACCAAATGTGAATAGTGAAGTATCTTCCGATGTACTTCATAGTCTTCAAACAACCAAATAACTCCTCGAGCTACACATTTCACCTTTCAACATGATGAATCCTTCAAAATTTAATTTCTTGACCAAGATGAAACATGGGTGGAAGCATGCTTATGGTACATGGACACCCTTTCTCTCAAGTTACTCCTCATGGAAATGGGTTTCCTCCCTAGACAAGAAAGGTAGAAAACATAAAATATCATGAATTATATCACAAGAAATAATAACATAAAAACTAGAATTAAATTAGGAGAGGGGTTAGTAATGGCATATGTTAAGTTAAGAAGTTCACAAAATTAATTGTTTATTATATGAGATTGTGATTTTTCACTAATATGTGAAAAAGGTCAAGATTTTTAAAACGTCAAGAGGGCAAAACAGAGAGCTCTATAAATTAGTTTTTGTTGTCTTAATTTTGTGATTCCCTACTTATTTGAAAATTGTACCTTTATCAAAATTTTGTCTTTTTTTAAAATCCCAACTTTCTCAAAAAATTGTCTTTTCAAAAATCATGAATTTTTCAACTCCCAAACTTTTCATAATCCTGAATATTTTTAAAATCCTTACTTTTTTAAATCGCAATTGTTGTGAATATCCTATTTTTTAAAAATCCTAACATCTTTTGACACTTTTATAATCTTCGAAAATACTTGACTTTTTTAAAATTACGACCCCTAAACCCTAAAACCAAACATGATTCATAAACGCTAAATCCTAAAATGCGACATTCTAAACACAAAGCCAAAAATCCTAAGACATAAACCCTTATCACTTAATCCTAAACTCTAAACCCTCACCATAAACAATAAACCCAAATCCCTAATTCGTAAAACCTAAACTCTAAAACCCAAACCTACAACCTAAACCCTAAACCATGAACCCTAAATCCTAAACATTAAACCCTAATCTAAGCCTTAAACCCTACACCCTAAATAAACCCTATACCTTGAATCATGAGCCCAAATCCAAAACCCTAAACCCTAAATCCTAAACTCATAACCCCGAACCTTTATAAACCCTAAATTCTAAGTCTTAAACCTTAAAACCCTAAATGTTAAATCCTAAATACTAAACCCCGTATCGTAAACCATGAGCCCTATCCCCTAATCACAAAACCCTCAACCGTAAACCTCAAACCATAAAACCTGAGCCCTAAATCCTAACCCTAAACCCCAAAACCATAAACCCTAAAACCTAATTCTTAAACCCTAAAACCTTGATCTCGAACCTCGAACCCTAAGCCTTGAGCCCTAATCCCTAAACCATAAACACTAAACTCTAAACCTCAAATCATGAGCCCAAAAACCTAAACCCTAAACAATAAATCCCCGATCCCTAAACCCTCAACCTAAAAACATTAAAATAGTTAGATTTGGAAAAAGTTGGTATTTTGAAAAACTTGGGATTTTAGAAAAAGTCAATTTTGAAAAAGTTGTCAATTTTAAACAAAGTTGTTTTTGAAAACATCAAGATTTAAAAAATGTTGGGACTTTGAAAATGTTTAGATTTTCAAACAAGTTAGGGTTTTCTAAAAAATAAATATTTCAAAAAGTTTGGATTTTTGAAAAGTTGGGATTTTCGAAAAGAATTGGGCTTTTCTTATTTTCAAGAGTCCCCATTTTTGAAAATTTTGGATCAAGATACAAAAATCAATTCCGTAATTTATTTTTTCTGGTGTATGCCACTAGATATATACAAGAAGTCCACGAAAGCATATATTGTGGATATTTCAGTGGTTTGATTATTGCCAATTATATCTTATGGATGGGATATTATCGCCTACCCTTAGTAAAATTTGTTGTTGAAAAATTACGGAATTGATGGTTCTTAAGAATCGACCGCAGCCCGTGCAAGTAGCGACGGTCTCTAAACCACCATCCCGATTAGAGTGGCGATGTCCGAACCGCCACCTGCACAAGGTGGCGGTTACGAGACCGCCGCCCAGAAAGGCGGCATTTCAGAACCGCCGCCCGCTGCTCAATGGCGCGGTCCTTACGCGTTGTCCGTAAAGCTCTTTTAACATGACTCACATAAATTTCAACGATTCATCGCCTTTTTTACCACCATAAGCTTGCATTAATGATTTTGGTTCCCTAGAATAGTGTTTTGCCATTGTTTATAATTTAAGAGTTCTATTTGGTTTTTACCTGGGTAAACGCAAATGCTATAAATAGTTGGCTTGTGCTCAAGCAAATGGTCCCTCAAATTTTCCTCCGAATTTCGTCGTTGTAATAGATTAGTCTTTCATTTTGCCTAGAATTCTTAGTTTCTTTCATCGCATGCTTAGTTAGTCTAAAACTTTGGGTCTTCGCCTTTGAGTGTAACCAAACCATTACCTAGATTTTGCAATCGCTTCATGACTTTCAAGCTCATTTGGGGCACTGGAGATGAAGTAGAAGTTTGATTTGAACTCTAATTTCTAGGGGTGGGAGAAGGAGCTAAGACAGGTGCTTCGACTAGGAACTATTTTGATATCGCAAATATTGACGATAAGAGACGATGACAAAGAGTTTGTTGACGAGCGACATGGAGATTTTTTCGATGCACAAGAAGAGGGCAGAGGCCGCAGACGCATCATCGATCCTATTGACGCGCGACATCTAGGACTATTGTCGCGCCGTAAGACCTGACACACGCGTCAATGAAGCTTACGACGCCCGATTTAGCCTATAAATACTCTTCAACCTGGCCATTTTCTTTTCACCTTCTCGCCTTGAATTTTTACAGTCTCATTCGTTGTCAAAGATGCAAGTACAACTATAATGTCAACTTCACATGCTTCCCAACCTGCAAGTTCAGCAAAAAAATCTAGATAATCCAATTCAATCGATTTCCAAGATCAACTACAGGAGTCCCTTATGCCCTCACATCCATATCAAGTTAATATGCCCCATTTCAAACAAATGCGGATATTTTGAATTACCTTCCTGTCATCCTACTATTCAGAGGATGGCATTTTTATGTGACTCAACGATGGCCGAATGTTCCAATTCAAGATCGAAGCAAATGACATCCATTGGTTTATGGGCCTTCCTTTCAAAAATTTACCAATTGTTACAACCAAGGCAACACTCGTGGAAGAAGACAAGAAATTTCTCGAATCAACGCTCGGTTTCCATGTTGATCGTAAGTATAATACATTTTAATTCATATTTTTTATTCGCTTTTTATTCCGATACAATTTTCTGTTATAAATTTATAGTAATTTTCATTGTTTCGCATTTGCATGCCCATGTCAATAAATCAAGGCATGGTGTCTAAGATGTAGCATTTCGAGTACATGTAATTTTTGCAATGCTAGGGTCTAAGATGAGCTTTAGAACTTTGTTTCGACTCTGATGAGTGCAAGTGGGAAAAGTGTGTACTTGAAAGCATCAATCGGGCGTAAGGTAGTTTAAACAAAAAAAGATCTTAAGAAAACTGATGGAACCAAGAAGGGAAATTAATTGATGTTCCCAAACTTGATGATGCAAATCAGCAGGGGGAAGAATTTGATCAATGTACTTTAATATTAACGGAGGGTGACTCACCAAGGCTCTTTTGTAAGTGTTTGTGCCTTGAATCGTCGGGAAATGTGAATACCGAATTTGTAGTATTGTGACATGTTTCGACATCACTTTCCAATTTAATTTTTTTGTTATTTTAGTTATCTTTATCCTATCAAAGGTGGTAGGAATATCTCCGTTGTTGGTCAAGATTATTATGGCTTGTTTCTCTCGAGGTAAGTCAGCTTTCAATCTCATGGAAGCTACCAAATCACCAACAAATGGAGAATAAAGATAAAATCCTTGGTCTACAGGTGAAGATAAAATATATGACAAAGCATTAAATCTTTAAGATATGGCCATCTAATGATAATGACAGACTGTACATGATCTTTGTCTAGTGTCATGTTTAGTTTCTCGCTAATTTCGACACATCCTTTCTAGTGAGATCCTTTTTGACTTGTCCTTTGTCTCTTAAAGAACCATGATGGTTCCCTACATCAAAGGATCGCTTGATCAATTTCATACTCCTATTGTCGTGGTAAATGTTCCCCTATATTTGGTTCGAGTGTATTGAGACTCTTTATATATTTTTTAAGCCTCCAGAGGTTATGTATCTCCATGTCTAATTTTGGCACATGTTGATGTAGGAAACTCACAAAAATTGAAATGTGTTATCTTTTTACACCATTCCCAGTATGAAGCTTGGAGAGAATCATTGAGTGGATCGACAATAAAGTGGACCATAAAGTACTACAAAGTAATGCTAGTTTGTTTTTCTCTTTATATGTTTTTAAGTTCTCGGTTTTGTTCACTCGGCTCGATTAGGTATCACTTGTGCTAGTTTGTTTTCTTTATAAGTACTTCTAAAGAGGGCAAGGAGTATTTCATAGATCTAGACAAGCACAAAAATATTTTGTGTGGGTTGATGAGAAAGATGGAGATGCAATTGAGCCTGGCCTCAAAGCCCAACAGAAGAAAGATAGAGGCGAAAAACTGGCCGAGACAATTTGAGGAAAGTTAAAGTGGGGAGCAAGGTGAAATGAAATCTGAATTAAAATGATATTCATTTCAACACTAACAAGTTAACAATACAACTTTTCAATCAGCTTATTCTTCGCTGAGTTTATTCTTCCTCATATCAATCAGCCTTATAGAATGGGAGAGAAGGGCTAAGGTTCTTATCAATGAGATTATTAGTCGTTATGAAAATTATCGCGGAAATTTAATAGTTTATACGCCATGAAGCTGATCCAATTTGTTGTCGCATGGAGATGCGACAAATCAAGAAGAAAGAATTTTTAAAAACTGACAAAGGTTGGGAAAACAGTATTAAATGCACAAAGTGGAAGAAGTCGCTGGGAAGAGAGCAAAAACTTAGATTTGGAAGGGTCTCTCCTCAACTTCCCCGACATGATTAAATCATCTTCAACACTAACAACAAGAGTTTGATCCTCGATTAATGTCATGAGATTAGCCCTTCTTAGCGCATAACTAACTTCAAGCAATTGGGCATTTAGGAAGAAGCATTTTTGAATTTGATCTACAAAGTTGAGTATTCGGGGGTAATTTTGTTAATCAACTGTTGAATCGAGCCACAAATTCTCTCATGGGCTCTTGTGATTCCTTCTTTATTTGAGAAATTTGGGCAAGAAAGCACGCACGCCTTCCGCCGGTTCAAAGCAGCTTTCAAACCTAGTTCTCATTCAGGTTCCAACTAGTGATAGCTCCACCAAGGTGATAGAACTAATCAAGCCAGCATTATCTTGTAAAGTCTCAACAAAAATTCTTACTGAGACGCGTCTTCATGTTCAACTCCCAAAACTCCGCAACCATGAAGGTCTGCAATGTGTTCATCGGGATGTACTTTACCATCGCCCTCGAATTTAGGAAAGTTCTTCCTGCTACCTCTGGGTAACCATGCAAAGGCCGAGGAAGGGCAAGAGGCCCAACATGATGGCCCTAAGGCAATGTACTCGCCATTCTTGGTAAAATGGCTTCAAGAGGAACCGAAACACCAACAAGAATCAAAGCTCAAGATTAGGACTGATTTTCTCTAAAGGAATACCACGCCGTAGGGATTCTATCTTGGACAGGTGGAGTGCTTGTTGAACGAGCCTTTCTATTTCTCCTTGTTGAAGGGAGAGGAAAACCATGTTGTTCCAAGAGTGAAACCGAGAATCTTCAATATCAAGGGCTCCAAAAATCAAACGTTTGGAGAGGTTGAAAGGTAGAGGGTTTGTACTTTCTTGTGTAACCGACTCATGATTTAGTTCCTCGAATCTATTTTGGTCACCTCCATATGCTCCTCTTTAAATGGACTTAGAGTTGGTTTTTCTTCCTCCTCAACTGGGTGTGCAGCTTGGATCAGATCAGCATCCTCTTCAAACAAAGTGTCATCAAGGACATTGTATTTAAAGTAAATAGGTTGTTGATCTTCTTCCTTCTATTTTTGTTCCTTCTCTACTACAAACTCAGTCTCAACCACCACTGGCTCTTCAACCTTGACCTTCTCTATTGGCTTAACCATCAAGTGGATCTTTGCAAAACCAAATATTGTCGCACAAAAAACCAGTGTCATTATGATGTCATCGAGTTAACTTCTTGTGCATTTTCATGTAAATGGCCTCAAAAAAACTCTAGTTGTGCTCAAATCCGTAAGTGCTACAAGGTTAAGATGAAATTTTAGATTTCAAACGTCGCGATTTTGAAAAACTTATAATCTCAAAAGAGTCAAGATTTAAAAATGTAGTGATGCACCAAAATTAGCAGGAACTTGAAAAGGTCATAACTTATGCTTCTGGGAGTGCGTTTGAGTCCGTTTTTGAAACCACATGTTTAAAAATCTCAAAAAATTAAAATATCAAGATTTTCAAAAAAAATCGGGAGTTTGAATGATTTAGATTTTCCAAAAATTTGGATTTTTTAATATGTCATGATTTTTTAAAAATTCATTATTTTCCAAAAAGTGGTGAATTTAAAAAATTAAGATTTTAAAGAATTTGTAATTTTAAAAAAGATAGAATTTCATAATTATAAAAATTGAGTTTCAAAACTTTAGGTTTTTAAAAGTTGAGATTTCGAAAAAGCCAAGAATTTTGAGAAAGTTCATATTTTCAAACGCACAAGATTTTCAAAAAGATACAATTTTCAAAGTCGGGAATTACAAAACTGAAGAGATTTTTAAATCCCAACTATTTTTAAATATCCTAATTTTTTTGAAAATCCTAACATTTTCAAAATCTTTACTTTTTCAAAATTCCAACATTTTATAAAACTACGACTTTTTCAAAAATTAAGAAATTTTAAAAAATCACAAGTTTTATTTAAAATTATGAACTTTTTAAGTTCATGAATTCATCACTTTCAAAAGCTTTGAAAATACAAACTTTTTGAAAATCATGAGTTTTTTTAAATCCTAATTGTTTCAAAAACAGGATATTTTTGAAATCATGACTTTTTCAAAATCTCGATCCCTAAATCCTAAACCCCAAAACCAGAAATTTGAGTTGTAAACTCTAAACCCTAAACGCCAACATCCTAAACACTAAGTCCAAAACACTATATCCTAAACCATAAACCTTAACACCGAATCCTAAACCCTAAACCCTCAGCCATAAACCATAAACCCAAATAAATAAATCGTAAAACCTAAACTCTAAACTCCAAACCTTAAACCATAAACCCTAAACCCCTAACCCTGATCCTTAAACCATAAATCCTAAACAGTGAACCCTAAAGCCACAGTGCCTAACCCTAAACCCTCAACTCTATACCTTGAACCACGAGCCCTAAGCAAAAACCCTAAACCCTAAACCTTTAGCTAAAGACCTAAACCCTAAACACAACCTCAAACCTCGAACCCTTAGCCATGTACCCTCAACCATGAAAATCAAACCTAAACCTCGACATTGCGCCTCTATACCATATAAACCCCAAACCTTAAGCTCTAATTTCTCCTAAACCCTAAATTATGAGTCTTAAACGCTAAAACCCTAAATACTAAACCCCCAATCTCCCTAAACACTAAATGCAAAACCCTTAGTTGTGAAATATCAAACCCCAAACCCTAAAACGTAATTCTAAAACCCTAAATCTTGATCCTCAAACCCCTAAACCCCGAACACTAAATCCCATGAGCCCTAAACCCTAAACCCTCAGCCATAAACCATAAACACAAATAAATAAATCGTAAACCTAAACTCTAAACTCCAAACCTTAAACCATAAACCCTAAACCCCTAACCCTATACTCGAACCCTATACCCTATAAACCCCAAACCTTAAGCTTTAATTTTTCCTAAACCCTAAATATTAAACCCTAAGCCCCAACATCCTAAACACTAATCCAAAAACCCTAAAGCCTAAATCGTAAAGCATAAACTAACCCTTAACACTGAATCCTAAACCCTAAACCCTAAACCCTTAGCCATAAACCAAATACCCAAATCCATAAATAAAACCTAAACTCTAAACTCCAAACCTTAAACCATAAACCTTGTTTCCATAAGCCATAAAGCTAAACCCCGAGCCTTAAACCCTAAACCCTAAACAATGAATCATAAAACCTTAGGCCGGACCTAAACCCCGAACCTACTCTGAACCATGAGCCCTTAGCCAAAATCCTAAACCCTAAACCTTAAATTTAGAGACCTAAACCATAAACCCTAACTCATAACCCCGAACCTCAAACCATGAACCATGAACACAAAAAGTGTGATATCCCTCCGGCATCCACGAGTCCGGAAAGACACATGTCACCTCCGATCGGGCACAGGAAAAATGAAGTGGTGGAGAAAGTTAGAAATTAGAATTTTTAGGCCAAAAGCCCAAGGAGAAATTCATCGCGCACCTCCACCAAGGAGAAAACCCATGCCACGTGTCAAACTCCTATTGGTTTTTGACGCCACATCGAACTATGTTGACCGCATTTTTGACGCCACTGACAAATCTCGTCGCCGCTGCGCCTGCAGCCTTCTCGTCAGCAAAGACTTGACAATCTGAAAGTGTGTATATGATAATATCAATGAAGATAACATTCGAAAAATGGCAGCTTTGGATATAGACCAAATACAATGCGAGTAGGAGAGGGATAACACAAGTGAACAAAGCTTGACTATGTAATTCCTAATGGGATTTATTACAGAATACAACACAAGTGTACCGAGAATTTGAAACTATCCTTGTGACAAAACAAAACCTACAAATTTTAATGGATTCTAGTCTAAAAACAAAGTTATTTAAGCTAAATTAATTGTATGGAGCAATGATGGAACAAGACTAAAACAAGAAGATTGAATGGCTTCTAAACAACAAAGGAAAACAAATAATCGATGCGAGAACATGAAGCTTCAGTAGACCTATAAGTAAGAAATCGAAAGACCGAATTAGAGAAATGAGAAGATGAGGGGCCATTTTTTCAAAACAAGATGGCTATTTATAACCAATGCATTTACCAGAGGGTAATTCCCATTTGATCTCTTTTACTATAAACAAAGGAAAAACACTATTCATAGGGAGCAAAAATATTAATGCAAGGCAAATTTGTTGAAGAAAGTGTGTAAAACTCAAGATTTACATTTGATGCGATCATCGAGGAATTTGGAAAACGTGAACAAACCGCCACCCTGCCTGGCGGTGGTCCAATGTGACCGGCCCACCTGCCTGGCTCGCCCGCCTGTTGCTCTCAGAGGTGAGGTCGCGGCGTTCGCCTGCCAACTCGCCCTAGCTACTGGCAACTCACCTTGTCAACTCGTCTCGCAGCCTCGCCTGTAAGATTGCCAAAATCTCACCCTATATCACCACATGGAGCTTGCTTGGGATCTCACCGAGCAGCTCGCATGGGATCTCACCGAGTAGCTCGCATGGGAGCTCACGGTCCGGCTCCCACGGGAGCTCAGGAGCAGCTTCAGCCGGTAAGAGCTCGCCGAGTAATGCGGCAAACAGCTCCCATGGGAACTCACCGAGAAGTGAGATCGCTGAGGAGCTCACCAGAGCTCGCCATGTGGAGCTCACCAAGGAGCTCGCCGAGCAGCCTCGACTTGAGCTGCGAGAAACTCACTCGGGAGCTGCCGATAGCTCGCCTCGCACCACCGAGCAAGCGGCTCGACATGAGCTCGCCCAGAGCTGCGCAAGCAGCCTCGCCCAGAAACCTCGCAGGAGCTCACCTGCCGGCTCACCTTCACTCACCTTGCCAACTCGCCTTGAGCTTGTATGGTAGCTCGCCTCGGAGTTTGTCGAAAGCGGCTCGCCAAGTAGCTTCGCTCCGGGAGCTCACTCGAGCGGCTCGCCGAGTAAAGTTGACTCGCGAGCTCGGAGCAGCCGCCGAGTAACATCTCGCATGGGAGCTCGCCAGTAGCTCGCTGGGAGCTCGCCAAACGGCTCGCCAAGTAGCTTTCTAGAGCTCACCGATCGTCGGCTCGACTCGAGCTCACCCTAGGAGCTCGTCGGGTGCAACTCGCCGGGCGCCCACCGACAGCGGCTTCGCTTGCAACTCTCTCGAGCTGGAAACTCGTCCCAGCTCGCATCGTAAGCTCACCTCGAGAGATTACTAACAAGCTCGCCTCGGGGTTCGGCCGAAATTCAGCCGACTCCAGAGCGAATTTCGCCTCGAGCTTGCCTTAGTGCTCGCCAGATAGCTCATGGCTTGCTTACTGGAGCTCGGCAGAATAGCTCACCTAGAGACACGTCGAGCGGCCTCGACTTTAGCTTCTCGGGAGCTCACCGACAACTTGCCTTCGCTAACTCGCCTCGAGCTCGGGAGGAGCTCACCTTACCAACTCACCTTCGAGCCGGTGCGGTAGCTCACCTCGATTTCGTCGAGCGGAACACTGCCTAAGCTCGCGTAATAGCTCGCCTCTCGGAGCTCCCGCCCAGCCTCCCTGGGAGCTCGCCAAGAGAAGCTTGCAGCGGAACTCGCACGGAGCTCGTGTGACATACTTGCCTTGCCAACTCATCTAAGCGGCTCGCCCAGAGCGACTTGTTTGAACTCACCTTGGTTCTCCTCAGAACAACTCGCCAGAGCTCTTGCAAGTAGCTCGCTGGAGCTCACCCGGGAGCTTGGTTGGGAGCTCGTGGAGCAACTTCGACTTGAGCGCACTCCTGTGAGCTCGTCTTGGGAGCTCAACGAACAACTCGCCAAGTAGATCGGCTGGGAGATCACCGAGCAGCCTCACCTTCAAGCTCGCGAAAGCATCCTTCAAGAGGAGCTCACCCGAGAGCTCGGCTAAGCTCACCCAGGAGCTCGCCGAGGAGCTCGATTTCAGCTCACCCGGAGATCGCCCGACAACTTGCTTTCCAACTTTCCTTGAGCTCGCCGAGGAGCTCACCTTCGCAGCAACTCGCCTTCGAGCTCGTTTGGTAGCTCACCTCGGAGTTCGTCGGGCAACTCACCGGGAGCTCGCTGGGAGCTCGCCTGGGCAACTCGCCTGAGCTCATCCGGTAGCTCGCATGTAAGCTCACCTAAGAGATTATCGACAAGCTCGCTCGGAGTTCATGGAGCTAAGTTGACCTAGAGCGAATTGTGAAGCCTCGCCGAACAGCTCGCTTGGGAGGTCACCGAGCAACTCGCCTTTGAGTTCGCATGGGAGCTGGGCGGGCCTTCTCCGGGAGCTTCTTTGGGAGCTCACCAAGCATTTCGACTTGAGCTCGCACGGGAGCTCATCGAGCAACTCGCCTCGCTGAAACTCACCCGGGAGCTTGCCTTGCCTGGCTACAATCCCGTCTTGAGCTCGTTAAGGAGCTCACCTCGCCAACTCGCCTCGAGCTCATTTGTAGCTCACCAGTAAGCTCACCTCGAGAGGTCGCCGCCCGAGCTTCGCTTGCCAACTCGTCGGGGAGCTCGCCCTTGTAAGATTGCCGACAAGCTCACCCTATAAAGCAACTTGTGCGGAGCTTGCCTTGGTGCTCTGCACACGGCTCGCCAAACAACTTACAGGATCTCATCGGCCGGCAGCTCGCATGGGAGCTCATAGTGCAGCTTCTACGAGAGCTCGCACAAACAGCTTCAGCCCATGGGAGCTCACCTAAGAGCTTCTGGCAGTTGAGCTACGCCAAGGAGCTCAGGCGGCTCGACTTGAGCTTGCCACCGAAACTCACTCCAGGAGATCACGACACTCACATCGCTAACTCACCGAGTAGCTTCGACTTCGAGCTCACCCAGGAGCTCATCAAGCACTCACCCAGGAGCTCATCAAACAACTCACCCGAAAACTCGTACGCATGGGAGCTCGCTCTCGGCTCACCTTGCCAACTCGCCTTGAGCTCGCTCGATAGCTCGCCTCGGAGCTCGTCGAGCGGCTTCGCCAAGTGAAGCTTCAACCGGAGCTCACCAAGTAGCTTCCGCCGATTAGGCTAACTTGAGCTCGCGAGCAACTGTAAAGCAACATCTGGCAATGGGAGCTCACTAAGTAGCTCGCTTGGGAGCTCGCCAACAACTGCCAAGTAGCTTTCTGGGAGCTCACCGATCACCTCGACTCGAGCTCACCCGGTAGCTCACCGGGTAACTCGCCGAGGAACTCGCCTTGCGCTAACTCGCCTTGAGCTCACCGGGTAGCTCACGTAGCAGCTCGCTCGGGAGCTCGCCGGAAGCCCGCCGCAGGCTCGCCTCGGAGCTTACCTCGCCAACTCGCCGTAAGCTCACCTCGGAGTTCGTGGCGCGCCTGCTCGGTGGGCTCGCAACATAGCTCGCCGGGAGCTCTCACGACAACTGCCTTCGCCAACTCGTCTCGGCGGCTCGCCTCGAAGCTTTCCCGGGAGCTCACCTTAGAGCGAACTTTGCACGGGGAGTCGCCTTTGTGCTCACTTGAACAGCTCGCCAAGTTGGCTTGCCTTGCACGGGAGATCACCGGCACCGCCGCCCTGGGAGCTCGCATGAGCATCTCGATTGGGACAACTAGATGAGTGATAGTAGTGAATGATTCTAGGTCCCTCATTATGGCCTCATAACTTTATATTTATAGGTTTATCTTGGTCTAATTTAATAATTAACCCTAAAAAGGCCAACCAAAATAAAAATAAAGATCTAAAATGACTATAAAGAGCCCAAAAAGTGGTGCAAAAGTCAGCAAAAAGGATCGGAGCATGGCAGAGAGGGCCATGAGAGCACAACCCGCACAACCGTGATTTGGTGGTCAAGTTATAACAGAGAGGACCGAATCTCTCGGGCTAGGTGCAAGATTATTACAAGGGAAACTTCTGTGTGCAATAGGTACGTATTGGGGCACTACAGGCGGTAGCTTGGCCCAAGCAACAGTACAAGCACGTGCATAGGTGTACAAACATTGTGCATGCACTCAAAGCAGCAGGTGTAGCGTGCACACTTAGTACGAGTGTAGGTACACCCTCGGAGCACGTAGGCGTAAAGGCGGTCGAGTGGTCCACTTCTATTAGGTGCAGAGCCATACTTCATTTTTACACTTTATAATTTTGACCCAAAATCCAAAAATTTCCAAGTTTTCATTGGCGGCCCGTGTTCACACAAAGCTTCAAATGCCCTTTATGCAGGCACGCGTCAATAAGCCATTGACGCCGCGTCAAATAATGTTGGGACTTTGAAGATAATGTGAAAGTAATAGAAGCCATTGAAAGTATCGTGAAATTCAATGGCTTTTATTATATTATTTAAGCCATTGAAAGTAATTATGTAATAGAAGCCATCGATTGACGCGTCGAAATAATGTATCTATAAATATTGCAGCCGTGGCTATCTACATGCATTAATGAGGTCTGTTGATGTGCGTCAATGCATTTTTGACGCGTGACATCAAATATCTCACACGCGGCGTCTACTGCCTCTACTCCTTGCGCATCAAAAATCTCATTGATGCGTGTAAAAAATTGACAACATCCTCATTCACGCACGCCAACAAACATCTTTGACATCGAGCTCGCGACTCGAAAGGCAAGTTGCCAGCGAGCTCCCTAGGCGAAGCTGAAGTCGAGCCGCCGACGAGCTCCTCGGGTGAGCTATTAGCCGAGCTCCCAAGTGAGCTCCTCAGGTAGCCGCATGGCGAGCTCGAAGGTGAGCTGCTCTGGCGATCTCCCAAGCGAGCTACTCAAGCGAGCTGTTGGCTCAAATGAGCTCCCGACGAGCTCACAAGCGCCTCAAGTGGAGCGCTTTCAGCGAGCTCCCAACCGAGCTCCCAGTGAGCTCCCAACCGAGCTACTCGAAGGCTCCCAGGTGAGCCGCTCAATGCGAGCTCCCGAAGCAAGATTGTTCAACGAGAACCAAGGCGAGTTCCTGGCAAGCCGCTCAGTGGCGAGCCGCTCTTGGATAAAGCGGGCAACGGCGAGTCATCCATGCGAGCTCCAAGTGCAATCACCGGGCGAGCTCTCGAGGAGTTGCGGGCAAGGAGCTCCCGAGTGAGTCACTTGCGAGCTTCTGTGCAAGGCTCGCCCGACGAACTCCAAGGTGAGCTACGAGACGAGCTCAAGGCAGTTGGCAAGGTGAGCTCCTTAGTGAGCTCGGGCGCGAGTTGGCAAGGCAAGTTGCGAGCTCCTGGCCGAGATAAGTCGAGCCGCCTCAGCGTGCTCCTAAAGCTGTAGCTATTTTTCGAGCTCCTCAGCAGTCGCCAGCGAGCTCAAAAAAGCGAGCCGCTTCGCAAGCTCCCAAGCGAGCTACTTAGCGAAAGTTGTTCGGCGAGCTCCCGATGGGCTATTTCGACGAGCTCACACGAACTCAAGTCGATCTCGCTCTCGCGAGCTCCTGGTGAGCTCCCAACCGAGCCGCCCCATAATCTTGTCACAAACTCCATCGTCCTTACTCTCTCTTGCCACACCACGCTGACGACCGATTTCTATCCACCAAGCTCCCAACATTCATCGTGTTCACCGAGTTTTTCTTTTGTGACAAGATTATGCAAGGATTAGTAGGATGTAGGATAGGTAAAGGGGATATGTAGATGTTTGTCATGGTGGGGTTATTGATGTTGAGGAGATGAGGTGGTTTAGGTTTGATTGGAGTGGGTAGGATATTTAGAGGACCATAAGAGTGAGAGGAATTTATAGATGTATAGGGTAAGATAGGTGGGTGTAGATGTGCTTATAGAGTCGAGTTATGATTGGGTGGGTGAGTGAGTATAGAGGGTTAAGGTAGTTATTTTGTAATGGGTAGTCCTCGATGGAGTGGGTTGTTTTACTGAGCACGCAGCCAGAAATGCCTATGCGAGATCGATGCGCCTACTAGGGTGGATGCAGCCACATGTGACCCGCAGCGCAAGGTGGCGATTATGCGGGAGGTTGGACTCGACAGAGTCAGTATAAGGCTCTGGATAGTGGACCACACGGCTGATGGTTTCCCTCATCAAGAGATGGGATCCGCAACCAATGGCTTCCATATCCCTACTTGAGAGATGGCAGTCACACTGTAGAGGATGTGTATCACATCCCGAGACCGCCGATCATAGGTGAGGTGGTGTTCCAGTGGATGCGAGATCTGACAATGGATAAAGATCCTATAGTGTATTCAGATGCGATGCCTCATTAATTATGTACCATAGTCAAGCATCCGATACGGTGATATGTATAACGCGCATCGATAGAAGACACGGCTTCTCGTGGCCGATGATGATTGGTATCACACCGCTTCGCCTCCCGACTCGAGAGGGAGGATGCTTCCCACAGCCCGATGGGAGTGTTACATGAGATGGTGGAGGAGCACACTGATATGCATGGGCACCGGTGTATCCGGTGCAAACATAATCTTGACTCTTAATATGTGATGAAAGTTGGGATACGTCGTGCACATTCCAAAAGTATCCATCGAGAGGAAGTGGATGAATGCTGAGGACTTTTACAATGTTACTTTATGAAGTCACTTAAGTGAATGAGATGAAACAAACTGATTACACCCAACGAAGAATTAGAAATGGGGTAGAAGAAAGAGGGGAAATAAGAAATTCTCGAGGATTGATGAAGACCCGCCTTGAATAATTTGAAGATGATGATCGTAGCCTCTTCCCTTGCATGATGCATGAACACCTTGGAGTATGGAATGAGTGTTGAGAAACATTATGTGTCAAGCGTAGTTGGTTGGTCCCACGAGCTTTTGTTTGCAAACTACAACCTTTTGCAGCCCTACACCGACTCGTACTACATTATTTCTCTCATTTGCAAACAATAGACAAAGTGAGAGAACCGGATGGAGATAGAAAACTATGGGAGGCTTTCATAGAGGGCCTTGACATGAAGCTCTTGGACTTAACGAGACATCTCTAGGTGTCACAGATTCCAAGAAATCACCCATCAAAGATATGGCGTGTTTGGGCCTCAAGGCTCTTAAGCGATTTACGCTCGGACAGTGGTAGCCCGAAAGAATGAGGAGGTAGGGAACCAAAACGAAGCCTCCACTAGCATTCACCAGCCACCTTGATGTGTTGGGCGTAGTTGGTTTGGTCCCATGAGCTTCCGTTTGCAAACCGCGGCCCTACACTCGACTAAATTGCAATATTTCTCGCACATAAACAATATGACATGAGAGAACTAGATGGAGATGGAGAAAATCGAGAGAGGATTTCATGAGGGCCTGACAAGGAGCTCTCATATCTAATGAGACATCTCTAAAGGCGCAAGCCATTATTTTCCGCGTGTCGCGTGAATTGATCAAGTTTGCGCGAACATCCTTCACGCGAATGGTGTTCGCAACCCCTGTGCTTATTCATTGAGACGCCATTGCAGAGGAAATCATTTTCCTCCGCCCCGCCTCCTTCATGCAAAGTTTTGTGACCACTGCAGCCCACCACACCAGCCGAGAGCCCACCACACTAGCCGAGCCCACCAACGACGAAGCCCAAAGAACGACGAGCCTGGTATGTTAGCAAAATCGTAGCCATTAAAATACCATCTTTGCAAAACCCTCGGCTTTTTTTTTGGTAAAACCCCATTTTTTCTCGTAGAAATGAATTGAATGTGAAGGTCAACTCAAAATACCCGTTAAGCCATTTTGTATGCTACATCCTTATTACTTGTAAATGGTCTCTTTGAGAAACTCGAGGCAACAGGCAATATTTATACCCTTCCATTATGTACGTCAATCAAACAATAAAAAGTATTCTTTTTACCAAAGTTCAGAGAAACTTGTTTTTTTATAATGGTTTATGGTTGAGGGTTTTACATCGAGGGTTTAGGCCTCATGGTTTATGATCGAGGGTTTAGTATTTGGGATTTAGGGTTTAGGGTTTTAGGGTTTAAGACTAAAAATTTAGGGTTTAGGAGTAATTATAATTTAAGGGATTAGGTTTATAGGGTATATGTCTCGTAGTTTAGGGTTTAGGGAATAGGGGTCACATTCGTTTAGGTTTATGTGTTAGTGTTCATGGTTGAGGCTTCATGGCTCGTGATTCGAGGTTTGGGGTTATGATTTTAGGGTTTAGGGTTTAGAATTTTTTCTACAACTAACGTTGCTCAAGGTATAGGGTTTAGGGTTTGGGGTTTTGGGTTAGGCCTAAGAATTTAGGGTTTAAGGCTTGAGGTTTAGGGTTTTAGTGCTAAGGGCTTAGGGTTTAGGGTTTAGGCTTCAAGGCTTAGGGATCAAGGTTTAGGGTTTATGGTTTGATGATTAAGGTTACGATTTAGGGATTTACGTTTATGGTTTCTGGTTTATTTGTGAGGGCTTAGTGTTTAGGATTCATTGTTAAGGGTTTATGGTTTAGGCATTAGGGTTTTAGGCTTAGTGTTTAGGATGTTGGGGTTTAGGGTTTAGATTTTATGACTCGTGTTTGTGTTTAAGGGTTTAGGGTTCATGATTTTGAAAAGTCACGATTTCAAAATATTTTGATTTTGAAACAATTAGGATTTCGAAAAAAAGTCACGATTTTAAAAATCTATATTTTCAAAGATTTTGAAAATGGTAAAGTCGTGAATTGAAAAGTTCACAATTTTTTAAAAACTCGTGATTTTTTAAAAAATTATAATTCTTTAAATGATTTCCTCCACATACTTCCAATGAGTAAGCACGCGGGGGTTCACGCGAACACCATTCGCGCGAAGGATGTTTGCACGAACATCTCGTTCGTGTGAACTCCGATCAATTGTGACACGCGGCAATAACGGCTTGCACCTAGAGATGTCTCGTGCTAGATTCGAGCTCCTTTTTCAATACGGTCCTAACTTGAATTCAAAGTCCCAACATTAACTTGAAGATACATTATTTTGACGCACGTCAATGGCTTCTATCATATTATTTAAGCCATTAGAGAGAGAGAGAGGGAGAGAGAGAGAGAGGGAGTGAGAGAGAGAGGGAGAGAGGGAGGAGAGAGGGAGAGAGAGAGAGAGGGGGAGGGAGAGGGAGAGGGAGGGGGGAGAGGGAGAGGGAGGGAGAGGGGGAGAGAGAGAGGGAGAGGGGGAGCGGGGAGAGGGGAAGAGAGAGAGGAGAGAGAGGGAGGGAGAGGGAGAGAGAGAGGGAGAGGGAGGGAGAGGGAGAGAGAGGGAGAGAGAGAGAGGGAGGGAGAGAGAGAGAGAGAGAAAAAATCTCTCTCTCTCTCTCTCTCTCAAATTGGCAAGGTGGCCACCGTGAGCAGAAAGGTATGAATTCAATCGGACCCACCGCTCAAGTGCTATTAAGGCAGAGGGCAGAGACCAAGCAACCCACATATTGAGCCTCTTATGAAGAAGGAGCTAAACAAACTAATAGATGTAAGTATCATATTCTCAATCAAGCATTCAAGTTAGGTTGCAAATATGGTCCTAATGTAAAGAAAATGGAGAAATTAGGTCGTGTGTTGACTTCAAGGATTTTATCGAGCCTCCCTCAAAGATCACTACCCACTCCCTTCAATGGAACAGATCTTGCAAGTGGTGTCGGGGTCAAAGAGATTTTCTCTCTTGGATGGCTACTCAAGATACAATCAGATCATGGTGAAAGAAGATGATTAATTCAAAATTGCTTTCACCACCAAATGGGGCACTTATGCATACAAAAAAATTCCATTTGGACTGTCCAACACTGGTGTTACTTTCCAAAGAGCCATTGATATGGCATTCAATGGGCTAATTAACAAGATAGTGTTGGTCTATCTATATGATATCACTATGTTCTCCAAGAACACATCAGCACCACCTTTTTCATCTAAGGCAATTGTTTCAAAGATGCAGAAGATTTGGGGTATCTTTCAACCCCAAAAATGCATATTCTTGGCCCATGAGGATAGGCTTTTGGGCCATATTGTGTTTAAGGAGGGTCCTGCAATTGATCTAGAAAGATTTGAAGCAATAAAAGCACCGCCATGCCAAGTCACAAGAAGGTTCTTTAAAGCTTCTTGGGGAAGATCAACTTTGTTCGAAGGTTTGTCCCAAACTTTGTTGCTCTGGTTAAGCCAATAACATTGATGTTGAAGAAGAGCTTAACATTCAGATGGACAACTAAAGGAAAGGCAAGCTTTGAAGCTATCAAAGAGGCCATATCATTGTGCCCCAACTCTTCAGAATCCAGATTTTCCAAGGACTTCATATTGTATGCCTTTGGTGGCAGAACACTATTTCGTAATTTTGGTGTAACAGTAACAAAGAAAGTATAGAACACCAATTGCTTTCTTCAGTCAGACTATAGAAGACTATGAGGTGAGGTATTCCTTCATTGAGAAGCAAGTCCTAGTGGTGATCTGGGATTGAAGAAGTTTAAGCATTTGGTGTCAAACAACAAAATCCAACTATTGGTCTCCCATATAGGAGTCAAAGAATTCCTCCTCGACAAGGATCCGAATGAGAAACGTGCAGTGGTGAATCACCCATGTCATGGAATATGACATTGAGATCAAGGTCACCAAGTTGGTCCGTGGAAGGGGTTATGTGAACAACTAG
This sequence comes from Taxus wallichiana var. yunnanensis, assembly GCA_018340775.1. NCBI lineage: Eukaryota > Viridiplantae > Streptophyta > Pinopsida > Cupressales > Taxaceae > Taxus > Taxus wallichiana. Next base: position 603,171,417 of record CM031241.1, on the reverse strand, counting down.
CCTTAGGTCAACAAGATGAAGAAGACAAAGTGAAAAGGAGGTTGTTTATGTTCTACAAAATGATCAAGAAGAAGGGAGAGATGATATACCTTCTCCTTATCGGGACCCAAGACATGGTGCACTTCCTTCAAACATGCATGTGTCCTCATGGGATGAGTAAAGCAAAAAGAAGGCATTTCGAGTGCCACAGCCATCCCATATGTTCTTATTGATGGTGTCTTGCTCAAGAGGGACATCAATGACATTCTATTGAGATGCATTAGGATAACAGCTTGAGGACATTTTTCTCCAAGAGTGATTACACTCAAAATCATGAAAGCAGGATATTATCGCCTGTGGTGTTTAGTGACTCGGTACACTGGATCAAAAGGTGCAAGAATTGTGCATTCTTCAAAGGCAATGAAAGGCTAGCAAAGACTTCCATCATTGCACCCAATCTTAGTCGACCAACCTTTCATGCAATGGGGATTGACTTCATTGAGTCATCAATCCAAACTCAAGCCAAGGTCACAAATGGATCATGACAAATGGCAGCATTATTTCACCAAATGGACCGAGGTAGTGGCACTCAAGAAAGCAAATGAGTCTAGTCACCTAGATTTCTATGAAGGGATAGTGACTAGATTTGGAGTGACATCCACCATCATATCGCATACAATGCATTAGCATTTATAGGTTCCAAGATCACAAGATGGGTCATGTCAAGAATGGGACTTATTTGAGCACTTCATCAAACTATTACCCTCAAGGTAATGGCCACAGCTACGCCCACAAACAAGAACTCGCTAAAGATCATTAGAAGAACTCTTGATGAGAATCGAGGACTCGGCACACAAATCTAAAAATGGCCTTATGGGCGATAGGAAAACACCCAAAATATCTATAGGCAGCTCCCATTCAAGCTTGTCTATGGGAAGGAGGCAGTATTGCCTATATCACTAGAGTTGCTAGCATTGGAACTCCTGAGATCAGCTAGAGATGTTTGAATTTGAACCAATGGAGGCCAAGTATGCAGAGTTGATGGAATTAGAAGAAACCAGAGAGCATGCACTTCAAACAATGGAAAAGGATCAGCCTCAATTAAAATATGCTTTGACAAGAAGGCTAGAGCAAGGACCTTTCAGGAAGGAGACCTAGTTTTGAAATGGGATGCAGATCGAGCAAAACCAGGGAGACATTCTAAGTTTGATGCCATCTAGAGTGGCCCCTATACAATCATAAGATGTAAAAGTAGTAATGCTTTCCAATTGTCTACATTGGAGGGTGAAGAGTTACATTGATTAATCTATCTTAAACACTGCTATTAGAAGGAAGGCTCCCACCTTGTACATATTAGCTTAGTTTCTTTTCCTCTAAGTGCTTCTACACATTGTCTTGTTATAGTGTAGATTGATTTTCTCCTAAGTGCTTTACATGCTCTACATGTTCCATTTGGAGCACATATGATTTCAATTTTGTACATAGTCGTGGTGTTGTTTTGTTGCTCTATGTAGTTTTAAAACAATTTTCTACTCTCATAAATCTTCATTTCGAGATTTTCTTATGAAATTTGAGAGTGCAGTGACGGGCTCGTGAACCAGAGGTAAAAATAGTATCATCCTGTTATTCTTGACTCCATACCCAATGATACGACAAGGCAACTGATCTCTTCATCTAAAGCAGCAGATGTCCCCATGAATCGCCAAACTGTTATCCATATTTCACCCCAAGCTAAATATTGGATCAAATCACGACCCCGCATAAAAGGAACCCGAGAGAACTCATCTTAATCCTATAAATTGGTTGCAAAAAGGATTCAAAGAATGAAGTGGTAGAGATGAAGAAAGAGCAAAGGATCCTGTATAGAAATAAATGACTCTGTCGGGCCATCTCTACGCTTTAAATCCATTCTCCAAGTTACAGGTAGGTAGAACCATCAAATAGCAGGGTTGGACAAGTAGGGAAGATGCTACAAAGGAGCCAAAAGCAAGAAGAAGGAAGAACGACGAAGATTCGATGTCCTCGGGCTTGAAACGGTTCAAGAAAGGCCCAAAAAACAACTAAGTATGGAGGAGGTAGTGGAAGAGACCACGTGTCCTAACGACGCTCTCTCGTAGTTGATCCAAAGGCAAAGACCCAAACGAGCGCAAGCTCGCCAAAGAGCCCAAAGCCTAAAAATGAGAGGAACCACAAAAGTCCATAGAGTAGCGGAGGCCAACAAGTGTCAACTCGGTGCTCCTCCAAAGGCAACTTTGGGTCAAGTTTCAGCAAACAAGCACGGCCCCTCCACATGTACCTCAAAGGGGGCAAGGTTAGTTGAATAGTCAACGCATAAGCGGACTAAGCGGAGGTCGCCAAGTGTCTTAAGGGTGTTGTTTCAAGGGTAAAATGGGGAAAAGGTTTTTGAGTGAGTGCCGAGTGACACGTGTCCTGGGGGAAAGGGGGCGTCGGGAAAACAAGTTAATTTTTCACCCTTTACCTTAAAAGGGGGTAAAAGTCACAAAATGTCCCGCAACTCGCCTAGGAAAAGTCAAAGCACTTAGACCGAGTCAAAGCCAAGGCGGGAGTCGGGAAAGAAGTGAAATTTTTCCTTTCGCTCAAAAGGCATAAAGGAAAAAGTTGGAGCACATCTCCCTAAAGCCAACCAAAGATTACCATGTGTCCCATATTAAAGAGGGGCCCATTTTTCAAACGGGTTTTCCCGCCCACTTGTACGAAGTCGATACAAACTTTCAATGGGCATATCTTTCGACTCAGTCCATATCTTTCAACTCAAGGCTCGAAATATTGTGAATCTGACACCATTGGAAAGATCTCGGCCTCACCCATGCAATGGAGGTCTGAGACTTTATTTTTGAGGAGGTTAGGTAAAGGAAATGGAGGAAAACATCTTCGAGCTTTCAATGCAGGATCCACCAGTCTGAACAACTAGATCGGATTCAATCTATTTCCACCATTTCCTCTCCCTCCAAGATGTGAACCAAGGATCGATGCAATAAAGATAGATTTGGGGCAGATTTCATCAGAGGCATTAACAAAGTGGTGGTTGAGCTGCAACCTATTTTTCTCGCTTCTCTTTCTCCTTCTTCTCTCAGGTTGAATCTATAAAGTCGAGAACATGATTCATTGTAAAGGGTTGGACATTCTTATTTTTGCATGCTCCCTTCTCCTTCTAACAAAGGATTTGTGGGGTTCATGCTTCCATTAAAATTGTAATATGTTTCGCCTTTCGGCTATTCTCCGTAATGAATCGTATCAATCTATAGAGTAATAAAATACGTTTGTGATCGATTTTCGATCCTTCTTGTTTCTTTTGATTCTATCTGGTCTCTCATTACATATCCGCTATATGTGCTTGTTTATCAGTATGCATTTTATTGGTTCGTGTCAAGGTAAACTAAGTGTTCATCATTCCTATGGTGCATCACCTAGTAGTTTAGTTATTTCTTATTTCCTGTATTCTTTTATCCTTGTCCCCTTGGCAAGTTTAGACTAGGTATAAGAAATAGATCCTCTACAAATCCTCATGTATGCACCTGAACAAAGGAATAAGGAACCAGCCTTCAATCTGGAGAGCTTTCCCATTTTTGCAAGGTCCCACACCTTGGGGAAAGTTCAATGTTATGTAATCACACCAAATGAGCCTGCCTTAGAAAACCAAATCTTTTAGAGCTCAATTGGGGGTGTTGTGATTCTACACTAACATGCTCCTACCTCAAATCGATGAGGTATAACCCTTTATCAGAACTTCTTCGCACTCAATCCTAATACACTTTAAGGTTATTGAGAGCACGAAGTATTTTCTCATCTAATAGCTCTAACTCGCTACCATCTACTCGTATTCCTCTTCATTCAGGGATTCCCTTAGCTCAATGCGCAAAGAAGGGATCTCAATCTCTAAAGGAAGTACAATTTTAGTGCCAGAATACTAAGGAGTATGGAATTGCACATGTGGACGTGTGGATAGATGTTCTAAATTCCCAAAGGGTGGGATGAATTTGTTAATGTCAATCAAGGCCTATCTTGTTCACCATCTTCTCCATAATGTGAATTAGGGTTTTATTAGAAGCCTCAACTTTCACATTACCTTGACGGTAATAGGGGGTCGATAACTTAAGGGAGATTTAAAAGCATTTGCAGAGTGCTTTCACATTTTTATTCTTGAATGACTTACCATTATTAGTGATAATATAAAAAGGGATACCATATCGACAAATGATATGATTCATTATAAATTTAGAGATTCGAGGACCTTCGTATATAAGTAATAGGAACAACCTCTACCCATTTTTTAAAGTATTTCGTGGAAGTTATAATGAACTTATGGCCATCCGAGGAGATAGGATTAAGTTTCCCTATTAGATCGAGACCCCACTTTGAGAATTGTTAGGTGTCATGATTAGTCAGTAAGTAAGGATCGCACGGCGCATGTATCAAGTTTCGTACTTTTACAATCCATGTGCTTCTTCACATCTCGACAACAATCATGCTCCATGGCAAGCCAATAATAGCCTACCTGTGATAATTTTCTTAACAAGAACGATCCCATTAAGATGAGCCCCGTAGATTCCTTCTGCACTTCTTTGATTGCTTGGATAGATTCATCTTAACTTAAACATCACAATAGATTCCCATCGTAGCCTCGAAAAAAGAGGGTGCCCCAAGTAGGGTATAAGCAGCTATACGTTGTATAAGGGTGTGTTTTTCAACATGGGAAATATTAGTGGGAAATTTTCCATCATGGAAGTAATTAAATATTTTTGTGTACCATGGGGAAAAGGGACCAACAACATCACACACCAAATAGGAGTCTAGTGTGTCATATGTCATGCTGCGTTATTAGGTTTTCAACAAAGAACATCGTATCATTCTTCC
>CM031241.1:602480584-602560584 GCA_018340775.1 Taxus wallichiana var. yunnanensis | reverse complement strand
CCCAGATCCGACCTGCAATGAAGAACACATAAAATAATTTAAACCCATGCAGATGTATTAAATAAAATACACAACAAATAAATCAACACATTAAAAATCTTCTCTTGAGAAGATTTTATGCTGTTACTATCGAATGGAGGTATTCCACCTGTAACCTTCCTGATGCTGCTGACTATCTGGGAAAATGCCACATAAAATGTGAAAGGCAAGGGAAAATTGTCAAAACAACCTTTAATAGGAACTATATTAAAACAATATGCATCAAACATAACATCAATGGTGGTTTGGGCAGTTTAAAACAGTGTTCCTTCTGTAGCTTTAACTTCAAACTTGTTCTCTTTAATAGTCAAAACGGACACATCAAATGTTCCGCCTCCAAGATCAAAAATCAAAACATTCTTCTCGCTAATAGATGTGGCCTTCTTGTAAAGATAATAGGAAATGACAATATCTATTTGATTTGGATGCCCTTAACCTCTTCTTCTTAAAAGTTTCAGATTAATACATAAGCACACGTATAAACACACAAAAAAATATAAAATGTGAAATAGCATCTATTTATCAAAAGAGTAAAACAGGGATAACCACCATAATACAATAAAAAACACCAAAAAGACCATATTAAGAATTCACCACCATTGATTTTCCTTTTGTTTGTAATAACAAATTTTGTATCTTCACTTATAAATTAAGTAAATTGCTCAAATGGAAATGAAATAGATACCAGCTTTTATGTATTTTAAATCACATGAATTGATTTTCATGCTCCCTATCTTTTTATACCTGGAGCTGCTCCCATGTGTAAATTGAAAGTTAAAATATTTCGTTGATAAATTATAATGTTTTAGCAATCTTGAAATTTGTGTTTTACAAGGAGAGCTTGAGTGTCAACTTCTAGGGCTGTTCTGAAGAAGCAATTTATCTATCCCCGCCTACTTCTAAGGCTAATTCTGAAGCATCAATTTATCTATCTCTGCCTACTTTTAAGACTGTTCAGAGGCATCTGATTATATTACTTTGGGGTTTGTTTTTTTTTTTAATGGAAATCAATGTATAAATGTCTATATATTTACATATTAAAGCGTCTCCTATATTTTCAGATTCTGAATCTAGCACAACTTACAAGGAAAGAAAAATTGGAACTGTTTACTATAGTCTCTTTTAACATTAATTTTATTTGACAGTTAGCCTTCCCTTTCACTTCTGGATGGATTGGCCATTTATTATGTCTGGGCAAGACTCTAAAACCTGAAAGTTACTTCTTTACAAAGTAGTGGCAAAACAATACAAATGAATGCTTACTAAACTAAAGAGTCAAACTAACACAAATAATCCAGTGATCCTTTCGGTGTACGAAAAGCGTTCTTGTAATATTTGGGAGGAACATAAATTCATATAAAATGACTAATTACAGTAAAAAAAAGATAAAACTGCAATTTGAACAAATTCAGGTGAAAGTAAGTGGTTAAATAATAATTAATTCATTTTTCTTACTCTTTTTGAAGTCATTTTTAGTACTTATAATGTGGATTCCAATTAGAGGGTAAGACACTAAAAAAATATGGAATTATGCTTTCACATGCTAAGCATTTCAATAAGTTACAGATAATATTTTGCTATAAACAGAAGTTAAAATAAACTTAATAATTGTGCAATCTCCACTCCGATAACAATTAGAAAAATGTAATACAAAATAAATTCGATGATAGTTAAGTGCATCATATTTATAACTTTAAAACAAAATATAATTTGTAATCCAAGTAAATTTCTACCCCTGCTTTACCACATCAAGGATGCCCTGTTTACTACATCAAACAAAGTGACAGGGGGAATGCAGACTCAGCAAGCTTCAACTTTAATGTCTGCTACTCAAATATGCAATGAGTATTCAGAATATCTAACATCAGGAAAATATGGGGCGCTCTGGATATATATTCACTAAGTCATTAAAAATAAAATCATGCAACTAATACTCAAGAGTGTAATCGAATGATGAGGATGAATGAGGTGTATGCAACATGAACTAGAGCAGACATGGTGAAGAGCCAGAGTGTATGCAAAGAAAACAAGGCAAATCAACGGTGATTTTGAGAAAAATTCACAATATGCAAAAGTAAACCTGAAGGAGAATCTAAGACAATAGTAGATACCTATATGAGTCAGATGAATAAACTTGTACAAGATGATTGAATGATGAAGGGCTGAGAAGCTGAGCTAGTAGGAAAAATCAGACAGATTAAATGCAGTTGAATCGAGCATAAATTAACATTGCAGATGGATCGCATAAATTAACACGGAGATTCCTTGTTCAAGATAAATTTGAGACTACAGGTTCAAAGCAGGGGAAGATTAAAAGCATTGCACATGAATGGATCATTAATTAACACGATTCTACATGTGATTTATTAAGAAGAGAGTTAATGTAGGCATGGAAAACAATTTATCCACTGAATTTTGAAGATATGTTTGCACAAATTGTTTCATTTGTAGATAGGAAATACACGTTTTCATCTCTTAAGGCAAAGGAAAATATAGATCTAAGTGGTCCACAGATATTTTTGAACAAGTTATAAAAAACTAGAGGTTTTAAATTTTTGTGCCTTCTCATCTAGCTGTGTAAAAGGAAATAGAGCACATATGTTCACAACATGAACATAAATTGTTGACAGGGATAGAAATTAACATTGAACCCTTTAAGGAACAAGACCCTTCCCCACTGTGAGTTAAAAAATAATCTGACGAGAAAAGGGAAGCCCTAATTAAAAAACTATAATGTCACAGGGAGTAACAGAAATTTGTTTATATTTATCATTGCAAATTTCTTTCAATGGAGAGGCCTAGTGTTTAAACATTTAATTACATGCGAAATAACGAATCAACAATTGCCATTTACTGTAAACAAGTATAGAATCTTGAATAAAAACTTGAAAATCTTTCATTCAGGAGATTTGAGGAAAAACTGTAACAAATATAAAAAATATACAGTACTTACCCAAATTAACAAGGCTTATTGAGGAAGAAGAGCTTCTTCCTTTATCTCCTCCCTGCTCTGTTTTTTTCGGACATGGTCTCCACCACCAAAACTTGCATAGAATCACAAATCTTGCAAGATTGTTTGAGAATCAAATGCAAAGGCTAAAGGCATCCACAGAAAATCGCACATACAAATTCAAAGGTAAAATACATACAGGAAAAATGGGCAGAGAAAAGCAAAACACAAACACAGATATAATATACATCGGAAAAGGCAAACTCAAATTTTCAAAAGGAGGACACAGAGAAAGAAGAACAGAGCATGGCCATGCATGAACAACCAAAGAACAAAACCCCAAGCAAGGGTACACGAAAAAAACACGGGTAATTCAAACCAGAAAAAAACATTGTTCTGTGCGAACTGCAACACCACAAAGCCTTCAAAAAAACCTTCCTCACAGTAGCTTTTATGCTCATATTATTGAACGGCTAGTCCAGCTGTAATCCAGCTGTCATCTTTTTGAAAGGCTACTCCAGCTGTAATCCAACTGTCATCTTAAACGACTAGTTCAACGGTAGCCTCTCATGCCAGTGACAGCTGTCGCAAACTTTCTGATACTATTTAAACATCTCTAGCTAAAAATATGGAAAATGCCTCTAGCTAGTCGGAACTGCTATATAATAGAAGTCTGGCTAATTTATCAGAAGACACTATTTTCCTAATAGTTATATTCTCTAACGCGCCTACCGGACTTATCAAAACCACTATTTTGTTAATAGTTTAATCGACACTAAACCTTCTATTGAACAAAATATTAAAAAACATTGTGTGTTTTTAAATTTTTTTAATGAAACGCATTTGAGAAAACCTTATTTTTATAAATTCAAGATAATTTTTCGGTTTTTTTATATTCGAGATTTTTCATGTATTTATCATTTTATAAATGAGACAGAAAAGAAGGTCCGGCGTTGTTTTTCCTTTTTCTTTTTCTTTCCTTCTTGAAAATTAGGTTAGACGGGAGTATTTTAATTGATATGTTTTTAAAATAACTAATATATATATATTAGTTAATATTATTTTTTAAATACATTTTGTTTGGGTATCCTGTTTGCATCATTGTATTAGCAGTGTTAGGAATTAAAAAACTTTTTAAAATAAATGTTACAACCTATTAAAAACTCAGTTGGAAAGATATTCATATTCTAAAAAAAAAAACATTAAATTGGATGTTTTAACCCAAGAGAATAAATATTAACAAAATTATAAAAGTGGTTTCACATGATTGATAAGAGACTCAAACAAACATTGTAAAATGATCATCAAAGCAAATATGAGAATAAAAATCCATACGAAAGAGAATATTGATCTTCCAATTTGTTAGTTCGCCCAAAGCTAAGAAAGTCATAACCTTTAGCTAAAGGATCCATCATATGTTTGCATGATTTGCTAAGCTTATCGTATATACATTCCTAGAGCACCAACCTACTAAATATGTTATTCCACAAGAAAATGGCTAAATCCAACCTAAGAAAATTATCATGATGAGTTATTACAACCCAACCATGTCATGGTGTGATAAAGGAGGAGACATTTTCGCTAGTGGAGTGCCAATAAGAACAACTATGACAATGGTCATGCCCCGCTAAGAAACGTCATGTAGTGATGAAGTGGATAAAATATGGAGCATAGTGGAATAAACATTTCTCAATGATCTTACAAATTTGGAGATGTGTTACTTCAAGACCCACTTTGTTGTCTTCAAATTAAATTGCATTTACATAATTGTCTTAACCACAACTTTTTTATATATGGAAATTGTATGTCGGTTGTTTGTTTAGAAAAAACAATCGAATTTCTTTCTTTACAAAGTAAAAAATAATCCACTCTTAAAGTATGCCAAATTTGTGTATGTTTTGTAGGTAGTTCTGTGAAGAACCCCGAGGAGAACTATATGCCATGTGAAAGGCTCTTACCTATATGATTTGAAAAACCATGTCTCCATGTATGAATATACTGAGCTTTTGGTAAAAGGAAAAAATAATGAACATTCTCACACCATCCACAAAAAGGAAATTACGAATGTAGAATGATCAAATCAAATGAATGAAAAAAACTTAATAAACAAAATATTAGGAAATTGAGCAATTTTTTGATCGAGAATAAGACTCCATAATATATAATACCTCTTATCCCAAGTGTGCATAAAATATTGAAGAAATAATGTGGTTAATCTTATAGAACATGGATAGATGAGGGAAATGATTTTCATAACCCTTTATTGGAGTATATTTGAGGAAGGGTTTTAAAAATCCACTTTTAGTATTTTGAACATAGGTGATTAGAACTTTTTGTAATTTTATGCAAAATAATTTAGGGACAAAATGACATGTTGAAAAGATTCACAATCGATTATAGTTGCAATATTTAGCTTTTTTCTTTGGGCCAATTACTCTACGAAATAATTATCAAACATCATGAATCCCTCCCGTATAAATTAAGATATGCATCCATAATACCTCAATGAAAGGAAGATAATAAAATTTTAGAATATGTGACCAATATAACAATTATTTATCAATTGAAATACTCATATCCCTTAATACATTACCATTGACAATTTTTGCCCCATGGGCAAAAAATTGCCTAACAGGGTCCTAAAAGTGGTTACATGGCTAAAAGGGGCTTGTCAAATAGTTCGACGAGTGAGTCATGCATCGTGCCAATAAATCACAAACCAACTTGGGCGAGTTGGGAGGAGGAGCTCGTCGAGCTTGGGAGGACACATTGGCTCAGGCTCGAGCCCAAATGGGTTGGGCTAACCATGCAAGGAGGATGATGAGCTAATAGAAACAAGTTCGGTGGCTGAACCAAACATGCAGAATTATCTTAGTGGAATCTTGGTGTCGATTTAAGTGCAGAGCATCGGTTTGCAGGTGGGATGAAGGCTCACAGTCGGCATAGAAAAGGAACTCGACCGAGCTCGAATACAATAGAAATGATGTTGGAGGTAAAAAAATGGAAGGGTGATTCAACTCCAAGCTCGTAGGCGGGAAACTTGAAGGAAGCTCAAGTCGAGCTAAGTCAAAAAAATGGGGACTCAAGTTTGAATTTTTTAGACTTTGAGGTATTATATTTCATGCTTTCTGAAGCTAGGAAGGGAAAAACAAGAAAAGGGGCCCGAAAACTGAAACTCCAAAGTCCGAAAGGCTTTGGGGTTTTGAGTCAACTCCTTTCGGGGTCAACGACGCCATGGATCGGGATTTTTGAGTCCGAAGTCCGAAGTTTGAATTTTGGACTTTAAAGATTCAGAGGTTCGAGGGTCTTCACCTGAACAAAATGCAAAAGCACGAGCTAATGCCTGAAGCCGAAATGCCAAAGTTCGAAAGGGTTCATAATTTTTGGGTCAAACTTGAGTTTAGGGTCAACCTAAAAGGCATTTTGACTTTGGAGGTTTTGAAGTTCGAAGTCTAAATTTTGAACTTTGACATTCGGAGTCTCGGGATCGGTCGGATGAAACAGTGTCACGGGTCCAAAGGTGAAAGGTCCAAAACCCAAGTCTAATTTTGGACAACGGGGTTTCGGAGGTTTCATGCGCTCAAGCGGATGAACAGTAACATCAACCTCTAAAGTCAAAATGCTTGAAATTCTAAAATTTTGGATTTTGAGAGGTGCGAGGCATTTGAGTTCGAAGAAGCAAAGCTAAACACTTATAATTAATGTAGTATGGCACCCCAATCTTAGATGGCCATAAATTTTGACTGAGAGCTCAAATTTGCACAAGAAAGGACTTTTTGGAAAGGACTAAGTTCTTCAAAATGTAGAAATACAGTCCGCCATTTCAGAGGAATGTTCCACGTTTCTCACCCACCGCATCGATGAGCTATGGGTTTCCTTTCTTTCCCAACAAGGCATAATACATGAAGGTATGGGTTTTGTAGTGGCACCCATCATTGTTGCAGGTGAATTCAATGCATTTTAGGGTGGTTGAAGCAAGATTTCAAGTTTCTTCCCTCTCTCCCTTCTCTCATTCTTCCTATATATTGTAAGGAGGGGCATTGTTCTAATGTTGGATAATTTTTCTTTGCACCCTCCTTCTTCTCTTATCTGTAAGTGAATTTGTGGAGTTCAAACCTCCCATTCAAGATGTAATGCAATTTTTGCCTCTTGGCTATTGTAATGCACTGTATCAAATCTTTGGAGCAATAATATAAGTCTGTGGATGAGTTTCAACCCTCTCTTGTGTTCATTTCCTCCTTTCTGATCTCTCATTACAATTTTGGTTAACTGTGCATGTTAGGTTGTGTTACATGTTTTGAAAGTTTGTGTTTAATGGTGAATGAATTTGTGATAAGAAACTGATTTGTGTTGATGTTCATCCTCTTCAATCTTGTTTCATTCTCATTTCCATGCAAGGCCAGTTATTCAACATTCCTTTGGTGCATCACCTCTATTAGTTTAGGTTTAATTTATTGTAATCTTCTTAACCCTGTCTCCTTGGCAAGATAGAGTAGATTTAGGATAGATCCTCTACAATTTATATGTGTGCATCAGAATAGAGGAATAAGAACCGACCTTCATCCAGAGGGTTATCCCGATTGTAAAGTCCCACACTTTGGGATAACTCCATGTTTGACGAATCACATTGATTGCCTCAACCATTCACTTGTGAGCAATCAGGGGTGCTGTGATTTCACCATAACAATTACCATTATAAACGAGGTAATATTTGATACATGCCTACACTTTTAATATTATTTTATGATTAAAATATCCCATAACCTTAAGATACTCACAAGAGATAAGTAGGATATGAATACGTAAGTCTTTCCAATTAGATTCAACCTAATGACTTCCATGTAAATACAATCTATTAGAATATTTTTTTTTCTAAAAATTTCAAATCCTTTATATCGAACATCAAACAACTCCATACCACTAGCATCTCCCTGCAAGAAATATTACTCCCAATCCACATGATGGTTCAATGATTTCCATTTTCAAAAATGGCCCATACAATATCTCAAATAATCTTCTCAACATTAAAAAAACATAAAAGTAGTAAGAACTTTAGCTTAAATTTAAAAATGAATTTAAATGAAGAATTTTGTATTCTAATAAGAAATCTTCTTCTTTATTGTATTAACATGTTCAAAGGTCATCCTACAATAATATCTTCTTCTAACCATATAATCATCCTCATAATAGGTACAAAATATGTCCATTGTTCCCTCCTAGAATAATTTTGATTCTTCATCTACTATTAAATGAGTCTCTTTTGATATGGAGGGATATTTATTATGAAATTTCATGTTCTAGGGATATGATGCATAAGAAATTCTTAGATGAATAAATCCTAATCTTCATTAAACACAATATTAATGGCACAACTAATCAATTGCAAGAATTGTCTCTTTTTCGGTTTGTGTGGGCCATAAATTCCTAACTATTAGTGAAATTACTTTTAACATCACTAATTATATTTTACAATAACACAAATTAAAACAATTAGCATTGACTAATAATATTTTAAAATTAAATTGACATTACTTTTTATTTTAGAAGATTATATTGATGAGGAGTTATGCCATCTCAATGCTCCTCCATCTCCAAAAGAAATATTCATCCTTATGCACTTAGTAATGAATTTTAGAAGCCAAAAATGTACATTCAATCATATTATAGTTATATTCTCAAGTAATGTCTTGTAACTATAAGACCAATGAAGTTTCTACGAGTGGTTCTAGGAAGAATTTACTTTGAAGATAGTGAAGAGTGCATATCACATCAATAATTAGTAACTTTTCTTGTTTTTTTTCAAATTGAATTATTTGAATTTCTCCAAGATCATCCTCATCCAGTAATCCCTCCTCTAGGCCTAAGATTTAGGGAAACCTAAATTTGGTATTTAGGTATTTAAAACTAATGATTTTTCTTATATTTCTTAATTACGATCTGTTTGTTAGAAAAAAACTTAAATGCATTATCTCACTATTCCTTAGGTTTTCAAACACTTCATATTATAACAATCTTATACTCAAACACCTACAATAATTATCTAAGTATTCTTGAATATCCTAAACCTCCTTCTTAGGAACTTCCTAACCTTAAATTATATAATGTGATCCTCCTAGACACTACCATCTAGTTTTTGTTTGGAAAGTTGTATGGTTTCTTCCACTATTTTATGGTAGTGTTTGTAAATCCCCAAAAATATGTTTTATGTGCTTATCCAATTTATAAGAGAATGTAGGCCAAGATTGAACAATTATAAGTATGTACTCACAAAGAGAGTAATGTTGTAAGAGAGAGAACCAAACATATCCCAAAAGATAGCTTGTATATTCAATTCATAATAAAGTAGATTTATAAGATGTGTATAAATAAGAAGTGGGAAGTGTAATCACCACCTTAAATAGGTGGAGAAGTGTAAAAACCATATATATCGTTGACACCTAAGAAAGCTAAGCACATGTGTAGGAAAACCATGCAATGGAATAAAAACCTAGACTAACACCCCCAAGTGTAGCTTTAGTGCGAATAAGAAATGGGTCCCAAAAATAGGGCCTATTGAGGTACCCAACAACATAGAAAATCCCTCATAAAGTGAATAAAATGAGAAGCTCCATAGGAAAAATAGAGAAAAGATAAGTTCATAGAAAATATTTCTCAACGGATAAGTCTCCCTGAAGAACATGGAGAATCCTCCCAAACTTAGAGAGAAAAGAATGGAATAAGAGATGACTAGATATCCCATAAAATAGGAAGCCTCATAAACTCCTAATAGATCCCCCAATTGAAGAACTTATTATTAGTAAAGAAATCCATGAAGATTGCATCCCAATAAAGAATACTTGATGTAGAATCACATACTATGGATTGATGGTAGAGGAGGTGAAGAAATTATCTAGATGTTTCAAAATAAAACAAATAATGAATCATGCGACAAGTGATGATGAAATAAATCACATAATAAAAAAATTACAATGGTTCCCATCATGGATATGAGAACTAAACCAAGATCTAAATACTCTTGCAGAAGGTGTTAGAATGAATAACAAAAGAGGTGAATCATAAGATTTAAGAAGTGTATGTGGTGTCACCATATAAATATGTAGTGGTGGAGAAAATACATCAGAGAGGTAGAAGAAGTAACTTTATCGAGTTGACATAAATGAGGTAGAAAATATTCCCAAGAGTATAATCAAGTTATGAAAGGTGAGATTCCACAAACATGTATGCAATATCTAGTAAGTAGACCTCCCAATGAAGTGGATCATATAGAAATGAAAATTCCTATTGTATAGAGAATCACCGAACTCCTCAAGGTAACAACTATTATCTTTGATGGTAACAAGTGACAGAGGAATGTCCTATTCAGAGAGTCACTAGAAGCCCACATGGGAGCAATGATAAACTATGATCAAATAACATGTGATTGAGGAATGTCATGAAATATGATAGTTATGATGTCCTCAATGGTGTAATTAGCTAGATCTTAAATGTGGGAATATAAAAAGAAGTAATTTCTAGTAGTTATTATTCCTAGTTTAAGTTGAATCTAGAAGACATAAATAATTCTAATGCAAAAATCACTTTGGAATATCTCTATGAAGTGATGCTCGACTCTAAATTATCAAGAAGTGTAGGGATATTCATTTTATTTGTATTTTTATCTACTTGGAGATTTCCTACACTCATGGGATATGCTTCCTTAGGTGTACCGGTTGTGTTAAGTTATATTATCCATTTTGTTAAGTTGACTAAATAGTTGTGTGGAGTCAAATCTACTTCTAGTATTAGTTAATGAGATTTATTCACCACTGATCTAGGAGGAGGTTACACATTCACCTCCTATATGTACATCAATTGCATCAGTCTATCATATAGAGCATTGAATTGATTTGGAGTCATTCTTGCCTTATGAGTTCTTGATCATATTGCATCTTATTATTAGTTATTTTGATTTCTTAAATTTCTCAAGTGTATTTGTTTTTAATCAGAGATCCAAAAACTCTAATATGGTATCGATCGATTCTAGTGAAATGTTTATCATTATCGAGTTATTTGTAATTTTCAAATCATTTTTATATGAAAATAATAGTTCATGTGTAAATCAATTTGAATTCATCTTGGTTCAGTACAATTGTGAGTTTTGGTGTTTGCAGATTGATAAGTTGAAGGTTTACAAATTATGCGGTTCCAAAATCATGAAATTGACAGGGCCCAATGCAACAAATTTTTTTTTTTATGGGGAAATTTCTAGGATTTTTTCATCTCATGTAGTTATTTGTGACTAAATATGGAAAACCACTATTTTTAATTGACTATTTGGCATATTTACTACTTTTCAAGGGCTATTGCATGGTTTATGTGGATCTTACCTTTGTGGTGGTTGCTTTTTTGGTTTCTATGGGCATACAACCTATTTATAGGGTTATGTGGTATTGTATGCTTTTAGAAGATATTAATAGACATGAAAATCACATTTTTAGACTTGTATTGGTGTTTCCATAGTATTTTCAACATTTGTTTGCTTCTTCATGATGTTTATATGGCCCATACTAGGCGTGAAGGCCTTTATGAGGTTAAAACACCCTAAGATTCATACTTAGGATCAAAAAATACTCCTTTATTACCTCAATATGTAGTAGATCTATCTTCAAACATGGTATTGACATCGATATTTGACTATTATTTTGTTGGGGCATCCTCTACAACATGTTTATCTCCTTCTCTAGCTCAACGAATCTCTAATAAGATCCTTTTAATGACACCCATAGTTATTTTAAGCATCTCGCAAGGCATTTTCAGCTTCCTCCACCCCTTTGCAAACTTGGATGTCTTTTAATCTTTCTTAAGCTACATTACGCCTTCTAGGAACCCTTTTAAACCATAAAAATTTGAAACAAATTCCTTTGGAGAAATTTATAGTCATTGGAGGTGCCATATAACTCTAATTTTGCTCTATTTCTTAGTTTGGGAGGTATCAATAACAAACAATAGCAAATAGATAAATAAATCTAGGGTTTGATCACCCTTAATAAACTCCCACCTAGCCTAAAAGGTGGATAATTTACCTTATTTTTCCAAGTTTGACTCTCTTTGCTTTAAATTTGGAATTTTATGTTTTTTTGAAGATAAGTCGATTTGGAGAAATTGCATTAAAGTGGACTTAAGTGGTTATTTAAAATTGTATCTTCACTAGTGATTCACCCCCTCTTAGTGCCTAGATTTTCTAACAAGTCTCCTTCACATGTACATAATTAATTTTTACTCCACCGGTCTTAGAGCATCATCACATGCCTTTATCTCCTTGGAAATTGGGTGAAGGCCTCTTGCCCTTCACTATAATTGGAAATAATTCTATCCTTCTCACATATGGTGGGCATCATGCCCTCTTTATCCCCTCCTAGAATAATAAGTTATCTATAATATCTACTATCATGTTCTCGTGGTTCGTATCTAATCTCTTTCATCACTCTTATGTATGTTGATACACACCTTATATCATCATTACCCTAGTAAAATCTAGTTCCATTGTTCATACTCAATTACTGAGGTTCTAGTTCTAAAATGAACCTCACTTTACTCACACTTTACACTATTTTCTTCATGATACATCTTTCTAGCATCTCTTCACACAACACACACATTACCCGATGGTACACTCTGGTTCTATGGCTCATTTTTTACTATCAAGGGTCCTTATAAATGAACCTCGTCTCATACACATCTATTGGGTGTACACTTCTCTACTATTGCCACATTTTACATATCATATGTAGTGTCTACATTAAAATAAATAAATAAATAATTTAAATTTAATGCAGTGGTTGAATTGAGATTTATGGTGAGTGGTGGAGGTTGCGTGAAGGCTTGGGCAACCTGTCAATGCACATGGGTGTCTTAAATAACCTCACAGACCTATCTTTTCCCTTGCATAATAATACATGCACTTTATTTAGGACCCATAGATGTTAACCACCTAAAACCCAAGTTAACATTGAAATTTAGTAGTAATGGATAGCTATAGTGAGGGCATGGTGAGATGGTGTTTGGCGGTGGATGAAATTTTCCCGGTGCTGTGACAGTGTTTGACCGATGAAAGAACGAGACAATCACTGGTTCTCAATGCAACAAACAAGTCTCCAACCTAATCAGTTCACATTTTCTGCATACTCCCATTTTGTGCCAAAATGTGAGTTCCGGAACAGGGTATGGACATCCATCAAAGCATAAAAGGATAGAAGAATTTTTTAGATGTTGTAGTTGGAAGCTGCTCTGGTAGATAGGCATGCAAAATGTGGAAGCATGCACTTGGCATGTGAACTGTTTGACTAAATGCATGAAATGTGGGCTCATGGATTGTAATGATGACATGATATGCAAGAAATGGGTATGTTAAAAGGCTTAAAATGTTTCAAGAAAATGCTGATTAGAAGTGCTACTTGTGCTCTCTGTAGCATCCCTGTGCATACCATCTGCATATTCATCTGGATACCTCCTGTAATAATTGCTAGGAACCAAGTGTAAGTTCTTGTTTTGTTTTGCAAAAGTGCCTTAAGGAGAGGATATTTTAGGGGATGTATCTATATAATGTTTCATTTTTGGTTTATTATCATAGTTGTTGGCTTAGAAAAAGGACATGGACAGCCTTTTGTGTAGCAGGGGAAAAATAAATGCAAAAATATGGATTTGTAATGATCTTTGGGGTGTGATTTGTTGTTGGCCGCCCAACCATTTTGGGGAAAAATCTAAACTACACCTTCAAATATATTTTTTTTTACTTGTGATGGTTGTATAGAGGCCCTTACCTTATGTTGCAGATCTACATGCCTCGGCTATGTAGAATGAGAGTTTGGGGGTGGGGATGATGTCTGGCCCACAACTTTTGTTGGCATCTTCTAGGTCTGCGTATGATCGGATCCTTGTTGTAGTATGGAAATGCATCTAAGGACAATGAACAATGGTTTTTTCTCCTCTAACCACACCCTTGTTTTAAAAAATGGAGTTATGCTCAGGAGTCAAGAACTGTTTGACAAAATGCCTAAGTGAGATGTTGAACCGAATCCCATGACTTTGACCGGCTTCGTTCCTCAGGCATGGTTCATCTCTCCTTATCTTTCATAATTCTCGTACTTTAGTTTTTTCATTTGCAATCAAATATAAATTTTAAAAACCTTAGGATTATCATACATTTAATTATTTTATATTAACTTGTTTGCAAAACAATAAAATGTCATATCGTAACTCACGCAATCAAAATAAACCTTTTTGTAGTCAACCATGAACTTAAACCCTCATTTTGAGGTGATTTAACAACTTCATAATGAAACTAGATTACTACAATACCCGTTTTTATTGACAAGTTGAAGTTGAGCCCTTGCAATTATGTTGACCACTCCCTTGTTAAAACAAATAAATCAATGATTTTTAGAGACTTGTAAAATAACCTTCGTAACTCCGGAAAGGAGATGTTAAGTTTCCTACGTGTACCTTGTCATGTGAGGAGTCACTTTAATCCTTGAATTGACCTCAAATGATCATATGTGATATTTTTGATGCCCTTCTAGGAGCCCTGTTACACCATTTTGTAGTTGTAGGAAGCTATTAAATTTGAAAAGTTGGGTTTCGTATCGGCTCGCCGTTTGAATCTAGACAACGAAATGCATATCCGCCTTCATGCAAACCTCTAGTATTTTTACTAGAAAATTTCCATGGAACCTTTAGTTTGGGAAAAAAAACTCTTCTTGATAGTTTGGAAAAGGCATTTTATAGGCCTCCGGTCACAGTTTGACTAGGTCAAAACTGGACCAATTATGACCGGTGGCTCAGAAAACATGTCGCCATTTGAAAACCGTTTGCTAGTTCTCAGTCCCATCAACTCTAGTGAATTATCCATATATAGGGGAACTCGTAGGAAGTTTCTTGTTGTACATTTTATCCATCAAACATCATTTTTGGACGTGGGTTCCTGAGCCCTCGAGCTAACTTTTGATTGTTTACAACTAGGTCAATTACGACCGATGGCCTCAGAAAATGGCCGCCAATCGTAAATCGTTCACCAGTTCTAAATCCGTTAGTTCCTATGAATTCTTGGTGTATAGGAGGACACGTAGAAACTTACTCGTGGTGTGTTTTCTCATCAAAGGACAACGTTTGAAAGTGGTTTCTTCACCTCTAAGCCTAAATTGAATGTTTTTGCAACTAGTAGGAAAACATAAAGAGAAAGTTGTAGGACCCCTGTTGGGTTGCCAAACCATCATGGAAACTTGTTGACACTTGTAAATAACTTACTTGAAACTCTATATGTGTGATTGTTATGTGAATTTGAACTTTTGGCAAAATAGTGTTTCTCTCTCTTCCTATTTCTTTCTCTCGCCTTGGTTAAGAAATGAAGTGAACTAAAATGAAATAAATATGTGTCTCTAACCTCCTCCTTTCGAATGCAAATTATTAATGTTATTATGTAAATGAGAAACTAAAAATGTTAATTATGCTAGATTTGGGTGGATGCCATGCCAACGATTTATCGCTGATTTCATGCTCACACGGTTTTGCAAGATGGAAGTGAGATGGTGAAAAGGCGTGGTGTAATCCATTGTTTATTATTGTAATTTATATAAGTTATTGAAAAATGTATATATGTGTAATGTATTGCCATGTTACAGAAATTTATATTTGAAATTTGGTAATATGTATGAGATGCTAGTTTTAGGAATGCCTTGGGAAATGTGCATTTAATCATGGGTACCATTTTGATTTAGATTTCATATGGAAAAAGTTGGATATGTTAAATGAATTTGAATGTAATATCTTGTAGTGCATTTCTAGTTTGTAATAGATGATTAATTAATTGGTGTGTTGTGTTCTTTACCTTGAAAATGCAATAAAGAAACCTAAGCGAATTAGCCAACCCTAGTACAAAATTTGTGTATAACTAACCTTCTTATGTTATTCTTTTTGCATAGAAAACTGAAACCTTAGAATGAACTTAAACATGTATGCTCGATGGCACCTTCTATCTTAACTAAATAAGATCCATAGTTGAGTTACCGCCATAGCTTGTATGTTTAGCGACATCGTCATGAAACCATCAGTTAAGAATAACTTGTTCAAACGTTATCTATAGTAAGTGGTCCCCTTCCAGGATTGGTTATCATGTGTGTAGTAAGGAGAATGTGTTCTCTTTAGGTCGACTTACGTGTTAGGTGACAGAGATCACCAACTACTCTTGAAAGTAACCTTTAGCAGTTGGGATTATCTAATGAAGTTAATATTTAAATTTGTTGCACCCTCCCTCTCATTCTAGCCACATTAGTTTGCAAAACATTGTCATCCAAAAAGATAATTAATCCTCACAACTAAAATTTTTGGTTACCCCCTAAGAAATATATTCATTAGTTCATTTCTATAACTTAAGAGTCTTTGTTTGAAGCAACAACTATGTTGTGTAATCTTACCATATGTGGAGTAAGTAGAGCTATCACCTCTTTAGTATCCTAGTCAACTACCAAGTCTTATGAAGTTAGATCTAGAAATTTTCTTCATCATCGAATGAATTCCTTGTGGGACCCAAATGACACAAATGGACCTAGTGAAATAGTCATACTATGAATTAAACTCTTGTTAATGATCTCTTTAGTTCCTCACAACTAAATGTGTTACTTTGGCTAGTGACAATATAGTGCCTTGATCTTTTATGAAGGGTTTATAGGGTAAATATGTTTTCACACCTTAATCTGATCTATAATAGGGTGTAGAGCCCTGAGTGAAAATTGGAATTAAACTAAACCTCGAGTTGATTAGGAGGTTAACTTGTGGGTAGAAAATGGTAAGTAACTCCTTGCAAATGAAATTGATTTGAAAGATGTTGACTTTAGAGAACCCAAGGAAACTAGAATCTTGGTCCTGTAATCCCTTGTTATGTCCTTTTGACATTAAGAATAAAAGAAATTTCACATGTGGAATCATGAAATGTAGAAACATGGGATCTTACCTTGAACACAAATCACTTGTGGTTCATGTGTAGTTTATAATGCTTCCAATCATGTACTTCTTAAATGGATGTTAGACAAATACTTCCGTAACTCCTTTTGTTATAAAACAATGCTAATAATGAGACCATAGTAAAGCATATAAGAGTAAAACAAGATTTGAGGTTAGGAATAATGTCACTCTTGGATTCCTTATAACTCAATTAAACATTTTCATGTGTTACAAAGAATATGAATTTCCTTGGTGAGATCAAACTTGAGAAAACAAAAGATATATATAAATCTAAATACAATTTCTTGATGTGGAAATGTTGAATGGATTCAACAAGTTATTGAACTATATTAACTATGGTAGGGAAATAAAGATACCATGATCGAAGAATGTTTATGGGAAAAAGGTATCTTGAATCTAAACCCCCTTAAATCCTAAGATTACTTTCTTGACACATCTCGTCAAATTAAAAAATCTGAATGTGTATAATCTAAACATAAGAACGAGAGAATTAAGAACTTTGTATGCAATTTGAAATATGCCAAATAATTATGTAAGTTATGGAGATTGTTGTAAGAGGTAAAGAGCCAACTTAAATGGTTGAACTGTAAGTTGAATGTGAAATGAATTAAAGAATATGTAGGTGGAAAAATGATAAAATTATCCTTACACAAAATAATTTTCTTGGAATGTTAATCGTAACTAAGATGTAATCATGGTAATGATGTGTTGTGGGTTTTCCAATCCTTGAGTCCTTTTCTTGTGGTTGGGTCATTGCTAGCATTTGTTCATTGGGGAAAGTGTGGCATTGACATGTATATGGTGTTGTCATGTGTCTATGTGAGTTGATGACTTATGTAAGTTTCTTATGCATTGACTGAGTTTCTCTACTTGGAGCCCTTGTCGTGTTGTGTAGCGAGAAATGTATGTCTCAAAAAAAAAATCCTTGATTTTTAAATGTTGTTCTTGTGTGTGATAATTGTGGGTGTTACATCATACCATTACACTCATACATTACATATTTATATCTTTGTTGTATTGATGAACTGCCCTATGAAACACTCTTCTTGCTAGCTTATTCTATTTGCATGTTACACTTTGTTTTCCATACTTAGACAAATTCTTAGTATGTCATTATCATCCTATATATACACATGCACGTTCACTTGATATTTTATGGCGAATGCATATCTCTTATAGGTTCTTACATGCCGGAATGATGCTTGACACTCTACCTTTTAAAGTGTCCACTTGAGGCTCAGGGGAATCTACTTTCTTTACTATTACATACTACATAGGTTCTATTAGTTACATCTCATTACAACTACCTTATTTTTGCTTCTATATACACGCTCTTGACATACTATTTATCTTTCTAACATGCTAATGGGCAATTCATGTGCAACTTTTCTTTCGTTCAAGTGCTATATGCCACAATGTTTATTATCTGATACACTTTGCTTGACATTTTTTTCCATTGTATGTTATTGTTTGTGGGATATGCCCTATGTATTGTATACTCATTGTATGTTTTTGACCACTTCGTCCCTGATTGTCTTGTGACATTGTGAACAATGTCCCATGTTTGAAACCCATATTTCATGGTCTATCTTATCTATATACTTGCTTGATTATTACATTGTATTCTTTTGCATGCTACTTTTACTACTAACACATACTTCTAGCCTACTTTTCTTGCATGTTCCTTGGTTTTACCATGCACATGCCCTACCCCTATAGGTATCCAATTTAGCATAACATCATGTCCTATATTTTGGGCCACATTATCCTACTATTGTTGCATGCACCCCAAAAAAAGGGGGCATACATTGTGTGAAAAAATCACCCCTGACATCTCAGAGGTACAATACAAATCTACACAGTATAGAAATAGAAAAGTAACATAGTCCTCAAGATAGATAATCACTAGAAGTCCTTAATGTAACAAATATTATATCTAATGGAATAAGTGACGAGAGGAATGTCCTTTTGTAAAGAGTCACTAGAAGCCCTCGAGGAGTAACTATAAAAATTTATCAAATAACATGTGATTGAGGAATGTCATGAAATAGGATAGTGATGTCCTCAATGGTGTAATCTAAATATTAAATGCGCATGAATATAAAAATAAGTATTTTCTAGTAGTTATTAGTCCTAGTAAGTTGAATCTAGAAGACATATAATTCTAATGCAAAAATCACTTGAATCTCTCAAGGAGTGACGTTCGACTCTAAATTAACAACAAGTGTAGGGTAATGTCATTATTAGTGTAAGATATTCATTTTATTTATTTATGTATATTTAGTTGGAGATTTCCTACACTCATGGGATATGCTCACTTAGGTCTACCAGTTTGTGTTGAGTTAGCTTATAAGTTGTGTTAAGTTGGTTTACTAGTTGTGTCAAGTCAAATCTACTTCTAGTATCGAGTTAATGAAAGTTATTCACCATCGATCTAGGAGGAGGTTACACATTCACCTCTATATGTACATTACTTTCATCATTCTATCATGTAGAGCATTGAACTAATTTAGAGTCATTCTTTCCTTATGAGTTCTTGATCATATTGCATCTTATTGTTAGTTATTTTGATTTTGAAATTGCTTTCAAGTGCATTTTATTTTCACCATAGATCCAAAAACTCTAATATGGTATCGATTGATTTAGTTGAAATGTTTGTCAATCTTGAGTTATTTGTAATTTTTAAATAATTTTTATTCAAAAATAACATTTCATGTGTAAATTGATTTGACTTTATCTTGGTTCAAGTATGATTGTGAGTTTTGGTGAAATGATTGATAAGTTGAAGGTTTACTAATTATGTGGTTCCAAAATCATGAAATTTAAGGGAGAAGGCCAAGGCAACAATTTTTTAATGGGAAATTTCTAGGATTTTTTTATCTCATGTAGTTATCTACAACTAAATATGGTAGAACCAATATTTTTAATAGACTATTTGGTGGATTTACCAGTTTTCAAGGGTTGTTGTATGGTTTATGTGGATCTTTCCTTCATGGTGGTTACTTTGTTAGGTAGATAGAATCTATTTACAAAGTTACGTAGTATTGTGGGATTTGAGAAGATATTAATAGACACAAAATTACATTTTCAGACTTGTATTGGTGTTGACATAGTCTTGTTCAACGTTTGTTTGCTTCTTTGTAACATTTATCTAGCCCATACTAGGTGTGAAGGACTTTATGAGGTTGAAACACCCCAGAGATTCATGGGATCAAAAAAATTCTTCTTTATGCCTCAATATGTAGAAGATTTATCTTCAAACATGGTATTGGCATCAAGATTTGACTATATTTTTGTTAGGGCATCCTCTACAACATGATTCTCGCATCTCTATCTCAATGACTCTCTAATCATATCTTTTAATGAAATCCATATGGATTTTAAGAAATGCATGACATTCGTAGGATTCCTCTAGCCCTTTGCACAACTTGGATGCCTTTTCATCCTTCTCGGGTTGCATTTTTCCTTTTAGGAACCTTGCATCACATGTGCGCCATAAAGTTTGAAAAATCTTCTTTTGGAGAATTTTTCATAGTCATTGGAGTGTGCCATACAACTCTCTGCTTTTTCTTTATTTCTTTATATGGGAGGGCGCTTGACAAGAAAAATAACAAAGAGATATATAAATCTAGGGTTCAATCACCATAAATAAACTCTCACTTCTACGTATGGACCCCACCTAGCCCAAAAGGTGGATAATTTACCTTATTTTTCCAAGTTTGACTCTCTATTGCTTTAAATTTGGAATTTTATGTAAATTTTGAAGACAAGTCAATTTGGAGAAAATGCATTAAAGTGGATTTAAGGGGTTTTTAAACTTGTATCTTCACCGAGTGATTCACCCCCTCGGTGCCTAGAATTTCTAGGTGTCCTTCACATTTTGAAATATCCCTTGCAAGTTTTGATATGAATTTGACTTCAAGGAATATCATCAAACACTTCTGATGTAAACTTTAAGCTTGCTGTTGGTCTGAGATTACAGTCTGATGGTATGCTTGAAAAGTAATGATAAAATGCTTCCAATGCTTATGAGTCAACACTACAATGTTTAAATTATCATCTAGATGCATATATGACTTCTTTTAATCATTCCATGTGCACAAATATGACTTCTAAAAACAAACTAATCACCTACAGCCAAGTGGCATTTCGTCATACAATTGGCATGCAATCTATGAAGTGCAATTGAATAAGTACTACAATGAATATGTACCCAACAACTTATATCTCCATTGATTTAGATTGCAAGACTCAAATACATGCCAATGTGCCAAGACTCTTGTCAACAAATGAATACCAATTACAAGCCCAAGTCTGATTACAAAAATGCTTCGAAAATTGTAGCATGCTAAGAACAAACTATGATGATGCATTAACCCCCATTTACAATGCCAAATGATGTAACTAATGCAATGATAATAATAAAGAACCTGAGATTTTTGATGGCTGCCTGAAAAGATTAATTTGATTCTCCTCAAATAACATCAAATACCATCTAAACCCTTCCTTGTGTGAAGCACTGCAAACACCAAGAGAAATCGATGCCAAAGGAAGAAGTAATATGAAGAGTCGTGGCACTAGCTTGCTGTCATGAGTGACTGAAAATATCTCTAAAAATAATGCCAAACAGTCCATCATACAAGTCAATTTTACTGGAAGAAAGGCTGCTGTAATTTTTATTAAAAGCCTTGAAACACTTGCTGGAAATGCTCAAAAATATTATTACTGACCACTAGAATTTTTGGTGAAAATCCCTCTCAAATCTTGGGGTTTTTGTCCATAAGAGATTAAATTCCTAAGGGTTTTCATCCTTGGAATTTATTTGCACAAGCTCAGAGCTCAAATGCAAGAGAAAATATCATATCAAAAATCTAGAATGCCTCTACATAGGTTGACCTCTTCTTTATATAGGAAATGGGACCCAAAGTGACCTTTGGACTTCCAATCGAAAAGCGTAAAAGTGACCTTTGGACTTCCAGTGAAAGTGAAAGTGACCTTTGGAATTCTAATGAAAGTGACCTTTGGACTTCCAAATCACATTTTCCCTTAGGAAGTACAATTTAATTAAGTGCTTTTATTTTATTGCACTTTCCTAAGTTCTAATTTAAAATTAAGTCTATTAATTTATTATATGTGCTCTTTATAATGTTATATTTTAATTTTAGCACAATATAATAAAGTTAATAAACTTAAGTCACCCATGAACTCACCCTTTGGTGTTGGGTAGACAAAATAGGCCAAAGCTATTTAATAAAAGTTACTCAAAAAAGAGGGACATTACACATGTACACCATTACTCTCATACTCCACGATCTTAGATCATCATCACATGCATTTATCTCCTTGGATGTTGGGTGGAGGACTCTTTCCCTTCACTATCATTGGATAGATTTCTGTCCTTCTCACATTTGGCAGCCATCACACCTTCTTTATCCCCTCCTAACATCATAAGTTGTATATAATATCTACTATCATGCTTTGTGATTAAGTATCTAATCTCTCTCTAAAGATCTCTCTTACACACGTTGATACACACCTTGTATCATCATTACCCTATGACAAACTCTAGCTCCGGTTCATACTACTATCATGTTATCATGCTATCACTCTAGTTCCATGGTTCATAATATCTACTATCATCTCTGCTAGCCGTATCTAATCTATCTCATCACTCTTATGCACATCGATACACACCTTGTATCATCATTACCCTATAAAACACTCTAATTCCACAGGTTCATACTCAATTGTTGAGGGTATAATTATAAAATGAACCTCACTTCACTCACACTTTACAATATTTGTTTCATGATACATCTTTCTAGCATCTCTTCACACAACACACATATTACATGATGACACTCTTGTTGTTTGGTTTATTTTTCCTGTCAAGGGACCCTATAAATGAACCTAATCTCATACACATCCTTTGGGGTGTACACTTCTCCTACCATTGCCACATTTTTCATATTATACCATCACACTCATAAATTGCATCTTTATATCTTGGTTGTATTTAATCTAGAAGACATGCTAGCTTATTCTATTTACATGTTACACTTTTTTTCCATGCTAGATGGATTCTTAGTATGTCATTATCATTCTATATATACACATGCGTTCACTTGGTATTTTTGGTGAATTAAAATCTCTTACAGGTTCTTACACACCCGCAATGGTGCTTAGCACTCTACCTTTTACCTGTCCACAGAGGCTCTAGGGAATCTACTTTCTTTACTATCACATACTACATAGGTTCTATTATTACATCTCATTACAATTACTTTAATTTTTAGATTTTATATACACGTTCTTGACATATTATTTATCTTTCTAACATGTTAATGGGTGCTTCATGTGTGGAATTTTATTTTGTAGTACTATATGCCACCATGTGTTATCTACGATACACTTTGTTTTACATTTTTCGATTGTATGTTATTGTTTGTGGGATATGCCCTATGTCTTGTATGCTTATTGCAATGCTTTTGGCCGCTTCAAACCTGATTTTCTTGTGACATTATTATAAATGTCCCATGTTTTAAACCCACCTTTTGCATTTGATCTTATCGTACACTTGCTTGATTATTACATTGTCTTCTTTTGCATGATACTTTTACTACTAACAAAACTTCTAGTTTGCTTTTGCTTGCACATTCCTTGGTTTCTACCATGCACATCCCCTACCCCCTATAGGTATCCACTTCAATATAAAATCATATCCTCTCCTTTGGGACACATTCTCCTACTATTATTACATGTACCCCAAATGAAGGGAGCATATATTGTGTGAACAAATCACTACTACAATAGCTCAGAGCTATAATACAAATCTACATATTATAGAAACAAAAGAAGAACACAATCACAAAATGACCTAGAATATGACTTGGGTCTAGCACATAACATAGACACCGGTGCCCAACATTAGACAATAGATCCTGGAGTGCTTGTGTCCTCCCACAAACACTAATGTCCTAGGGACACATACATTCATCTTATTAGATCATCACAGTTCATTAAAGTATTTAGAGTAGTTCTACAGTTATAGGCACAATCCTCAAGTCACAAAATGCATTCTATCTCCTTCAATTGGTATAACTCAGAGCTAATTTGGAACAATTAGGACAAGGGGAACAAATTAGGATGCACCATCTGCACTGGTGCTTATCAAGTAGACTCGTGGAAGGAGAGTAACACTAGACCTCTCTCCCAACACTTACTCGTTGGCGTGAGATTCCAAACAAAAAAAATCACACTTGGCGTGAGATTGTAAAAAAACTCACTCTTCATAGCATTTCAGGAAACTTTTATATCCTTTTACACTCCTTTACATCAGATGCACACTTTCCTTTACTATTACTTTTACACACACTTTTACATACTTTTACATAGTTTGCTCAAATTTTGCATATAGAGGACTTTGACTACTCTTTCATTCCTCTTTTATAGGTTCATCCTTAATATGCAACAATAAGTAGCCTAAAACACAAAGTACAAGCAAAAAAATAAGTACAATACAATGCATACTTTCCAACCCTAGGGTCACTTTCATTTCCTATTCTACACGCTTCACTTTGCAATCATTCCACGCTTCACTTGTCCATTCACCACGCTATGAACCACATGCTCTATAGGAGCATAAAATACACATCTTCTATCTACTTTATGTTATCGAGTATTCACTAACAACATAAAGTGGGAGCAAATGTAGACACAAAATCATGCATTTGGGTACATTTATAGGTCCTAAAATCATACTTGTATTTACATGATTCCTAAGAAATAAAACTAATGATTGAAAACTATATGTGGAATTTTTCTTTTTCTCTTGTTTTCCATTTGGTCTTACACACCTTATAGCCTAGTTAGAAACTTTACTTGTTTATCTTTCATGGCTTTAGACGTCATTACCTAGCTAGACAATAGCCCATGCACATCTGTACCTCTGGCACACCTTTAACCCTTTCTTATCTTAATTGCTACTTTTTGGGTCTTTTTTATCTTTTTGACATCTTTTTCACTTATGGGTCGGCCTTCAGTTTGTCAATTACATGAAATGCAAACAAGGGAAACATATAAATACATAGTTATGTTTTCAAAATGAGGGATCAAGCACTAAGGATTACTATCATCACCTAAGCTTATATTCTAAAGGCAATAAAGTAATCTAAAGGCATCCATCTAGCATTCATTCAAGGGACATGGGATGCATCAAATATAAATACATAACATAAGAAGTGGAATTATATTATATTTCATCCACACATTCTATTACATTCATTTTACATTCTAGTTACAACCCGCTACAATTACAACTTGCTATCAATTACAACTCACACAAAGGCATCTAGGTCATCATTCTTACACACACACACACCGAACTACATAGAGTATGAGATGTAACTTAAGTGCTTGGATATAAATTCACTCTCAAAGTGACCATCGAGGTCACTCTAACTCCCCATTTTGCATTTTCCTTTTAAGGGTTGATGTGGTTTTGATCTTGTGCAGTGAACTTATCTTTTACTGAGGTTACGAGATATCACTAAAAATCATATTGCAAACATCATGTGATCAAAATAAAGGGCAACTATGAAACCCTAAAAACATAGAAGAAACTAGATCATGAGAATATGACCACAGTCATTAGTGTCGCTTCTAGTCTCGTCTGTGCCCAGGCACCCTTGTCCTACTACGGGTGCCCAAACTATGTTCTATCGTCCAAATTTTTAAGTACCGCAGTGATGACCATGATTGCAGTTTGTTTATCAGTTTGACCTACTCAAATCACTTCTTGTGCATTTGAAAATCAACTAAGAACTCATATCACTCTTTATTGCTTAGGGTTTCATACTTTAAATCTTAGTTTACTTGTGTCACTACTATACTTTATCATTTATACTTCATTTATTTCAATAGTTACTATGTAATACTTAGATTTAATTAATTAAAATTAAATTTAATCAATATTTATGATCTTCTCACATATATAAGTTGCATTCATATGTTACACTTGATATTTCTCATACTTTATCGTAACCAATATCTAATGAGATCGCATTATTTTATACAAGGTGGGTGACTGTTTTGGGTCACTCTTATATTTTAAACATCATCAACAACAATAGTGGATCTTCCATGCTTATGTTTTAAATATAACCTATAAGCCAAAAACATGTAGTCTTTAACGAGTTTTTATATAAGCAATTTCTCGATTAATATTATAAACCCAAAAGTCTAGAGAGGGTACAAATATCACATCTTGGATCTAGGGTATATCCATCAAAATATTGTAATATAAAGGGGTATCCAAAAATGTGAAATATGTTATTCATGAATTTAGGTTCTAAGATTATATCTAATTAAATTATGTTCATTTAATGTTAAGGAGTTTTTTCAAGGAAACTAACAATAATGATTAATTACTAATTATAACTCAAAAAATGACCATTTTTTTGATAAATAAATGAAGACAGACATTTATGTTGGATCTAGAATCAATTACAATATCTTGATTATGAAATTTCAAATGCACACCGTAGTAAAGAATAGTTGATATAGGTCCCTAATATCTTGGAGAGGGTAGATCAATGTGATGAAATATGAAATCACCTTTCATCCATGAATTATAAGGTATAAAAGAGTGCAATGTAAAAACCCCATGACAAAAGAATATCTTAGCAACACCTAGGGTTTTAGATAGATATATCAATGTAATAATAAAAAAAAGAGGTATATAAAGGGTAAAAATGGGGGTAGAAATTGAGAGATCAGATTTTAAATATAGAAAATCATATATGACATCTAAAAAAGAACCTCACAAAAATATGAAGTTCTAGAGGTTAGATAAGATTGTTTAAAATGAGTAAATGGTTTCTCAAAATGTTAATCCCGTGTGTGTGTGTGTGTGTGTGTGTGTGTATGTGTGTTTTCTTAACTACTTAAATTAAAATTAAAACTTGACACTAATGCATAATGATATTTTTCATGTAAATTCTTTAGGATTCATATATGAAAGTACATGTAAATGCTATTTAAATTGATATTCAATTATGAAACATGCTAAAATATAGTAAAACCTTAGAGGATGAGTTTAATTATCATTTTTGATGTTTAAAAAAGTTTTATAGATATAATATTAGGGAAAATAAGATATGATAGGGCATATGTCCTTTGTCTCTAAAGGTTAGACTTGAAACCCCTTCCAACACTAGTGTCAAATTTGACATGAGGGTTAGATGCTTCTTCGTATTTAGGAGTTATTATTTGGTTGTGTTATATGATTCAAATTTGATCCATTTTATTTTTTTCTATATTATTGGATTCTTTTACCTTTTCTTATTAAGTATTCATGCATATGACCAGTAGCTACCAAAAATCTAATGTCATTCACTATAAGTCAAGTACACGATAATATAATAAAAGAATTTTTCATTTAGCTGATTTATAAATTCTTTTATG
The DNA here is from genome assembly GCA_018340775.1 of Taxus wallichiana var. yunnanensis. NCBI lineage: Eukaryota > Viridiplantae > Streptophyta > Pinopsida > Cupressales > Taxaceae > Taxus > Taxus wallichiana. The sequence continues at coordinate 602,533,136 of CM031241.1, read as the reverse complement.
GTTAATGTTTTTTTCATTTTGACCAAGTACTACAACACATTTCCCAAATGAGGGGTTCACACTCCATGTAGTTCTCCTAGTGTATGTGCAATGTACGTGTAAATTGGGATATTCATCCCACTATAATTTTTTATTAATTATCGACACCAATAAAAATATATTGGGGTATAATGAACCCTTTGTGATGTTTAATATAACCATACAATTGAATGCGAAATTGGAGTGCTTATAGATAAATAAATACTAGATAAAATACCTTGTGGGGTCCCTATGATAGTTAGATGAATGATTTATTTGAATTTGATATGGTCTTGACATTATTTGGTGTTCTTAACTTGGTTTGGAGTGATTAATACTTTAACACATAATACTCCTAATGTATTCTCTTGATTTAGGGAATTTTAGGATAGTTTTTATAAAAAAATTATAGTTGTTTTAAAATGGATATTAATAGTTTTAGATGAGTAAATGAGTGTGTTACACTTTTTTTTTATGTCATTCTAAGGGATATGATTCTACCTTAAATCCTACCTTGGATTAGTGAAATAATATCAACATATTAAATAAGACCATTTGATTTGAAAATACTATTACTTAACTATGGATAAAACCATGTGACATTTTTTTTGAAACTAGAGGGTAGTTTCCATGAGGATATTGAACAATAAGTTAAGGTATCAAAGTTCCTAGAAGGATAATTAGGATTGAGTACTTAGATTATTCATGTATGTGTCCGAGTAGTAGAGTGTCATATTATGAAGTATTTTTAATCCTTAGGGAATAAAGAGATAGTGTGTTTAAGCAATGTTTGTGTTCACAAGTCATGGATAAGGTATATAAGCCAAATAGATAATATTAGGTACCTAAATAAAAATTAAGGTGTCTACAAATTTGAGGCCCTGAAGAAGGGATTACTTTAGAATGATGTTAGAGTAGTTCAAATAATTTTATTTGAGAAACATTATAAGAAAAATAACTATGGAAATGATATTTATTCTTCCCTCATATTCATAGTGAATTCCTTTTAGAACCACCACCATAATTTTTCTTATCATCATTATGATAAGACTTTATTTGAGACTATAACTAGAATTATAGTTGAACACACATTAGTTTAGATTGAGGAATGATTACAAAGTACACAATAAGGATACTTTTAGTCAAGAATGGGGTGCATTAATATGATGTATCTCCTCATCATGTTAATCTTCCCAAAAAGGAATGTCAATACTTAAATATCATTAGTGATGATAATTGTATTATGTGATGTTGGTGAAGGAAAAGGAAATGATGGCCCAAACAAACAAGAAAAAAATTGACACTTTTGATAAGTGGTTAGACATCATTAATATTATGTTTAAAATTATTTATTCAATAAATATTAGGAACTATTCATCTATGAATTTATCTTCCACAGATCCTAATGTAACACCCACATTTTCCACGCACAAAACCCAAGACAAAATTCAACACTTAATTAGGAAATATACAAAATAATAATAATAATTATTTAGAAAGGGTGTTGCAACAAGGTACTATCAACTAGGTTATTTTATTTCTTGTTTAATAACTTCACACATTTGTAAAGTTGTTGAATATTAAATTAATAATTAACATTATTACTTTACACTAAGACCACTTCGTGATAAATTCCTTCGAGAGTTTCTATTAATTCACCTTAATTAAAATATCAATTGTTGATGTAGAATCACAGACACCCCGAATGTCCTGATTTTGAATGGGAAATCCAAAGTGTAATCTACATAACATTGGACCATCTCTCAAGTTGTGGGAATTGCGAGCTTGAGATGATCCTCCAGAGAAGGTTAGTTCCTGCTCCTAAACTACCTACCACAAGCTACTCTAATGTAAGAAAACTATCTAATCCTAATCTAACCTTCCAAGGGATTAGGAGAGAGATAAATGCATGAAAACAAAGCCTACACTAAAGTGGTGATACACCAGAAAAGGAAGTTGCTGATCAAAAATCCAACTGCCTGAAATGGAGAGAGGTGAGAAATGGAGAGGATGGACAAGATGCATCACATGCCAAAGATAAATTTCACACAAAACACCACTTCAAACCCATTAAACACATCTCTCAAAACCTACAATAGACATCAAAATATGCACAATATACCCTGCAATGATGAGAGGCAAGAAGAGACAATAAAATAAGCAAAGGATGGAAAAAATGCATCACGAAACATATTTTATTGCTCCATGAATTCACACAATACATCATCAATGGGAAAGAGGCAAGAAAATTCCATTACAAAGCAAAGAGAGGAGGCTTAAGCTCCACATTCAACCCTAGGGAAGAAAGAGAGGGGACAGGAGAGAAAAATGACCAACCTCTAGGAAATTGCCCCTCCTTACAATATATAGGAAGAATACGAGAGGGAGATGAGAAAATTTCAAAATCCTACTCTAACCACCCCAAAAGAGCATTGAATTCACTTGCAACAATGATGGGTTCCACTACAAAACCCATGCCTCCATGTGTTGTTCCTTGTTGGGCAAGAAAGGAAGCCCATACTTCATTATGGTGGTAGGTGAGAAGCCTGAAAACCTCAAAAATGGTGATTGTATTTTTCATTTTTTAAGAACCTAGTCCTCTAATTTAAAGATATCTAGAACTATAGTTGAGTAGCAGACATCGAGATATTTCCAAAAGTCCTCTCTTACTCAAATCTGAGCTTCCAGTCAAAATTTATGATCATCTCCAAACTGCTTTGGGTTTGGAGTCTATCCATACAAGATCCACGTGGAAGCCCCACATATTCTTAAGATTTTTGCTACCTTTTAGGGTCTTGAGAATACAACGTTTGACACTTGGCATCGTCCATGAGCCTGCTTTGCTTTCTTTGTGTTTTGGATTTTCCACCTATTTAGGAGAAACTTTGTTGGACCCTAGACACGTGGAGGGCCTATGTCGTTTGGGACCTGCCTTTGGATTTTACCTTTGAAGGTGCGCTGGGATGACACGTGGAGGCTTCTATTGGCTCTTCCCATGCTTAGAATTTTCAATGATAGTTCTTTCTTTCTCGGGCTTTGACCACGTGGAGATCTTACCCTCATTGGGGACTCTTCTTTTCCTACCTTTGAAGGTGCTGCTTGATGAGGCACGTGGAGGCTTCTCTTTGACTCTTCCCATGTTACCTTTGAAGTTACACTGATGAGGCACGTGGAGGCTTCCCATTGACTCTTCCCATGCTTACCTTTGAAATTGCACCGATGAGGCACGTGGAGGCTTCACTTTGGATCTTCCCATGTTCGAGACTTTTAACGATCGGTTCTACCTTTTTAGGCTCTAAGCACGTGGAGGGCCTTCGCTCATTTGGGGACCTCCATTTGGATTTTACCTTTGAAGTTGCACCGATAAGGCATGTGGAGGCTTCCAGTTGGCTCTTAGAATTTTCAATGACCGATGAAACTTTCTCGGGCTCTAGACATGTGGAGGGCCTGTGCTCGTTTGGGGACCTACCTTTGGATTTTACCTTTGAAGTTACACCATTGAGACACATGGAGGATTTCGTTGGCTCTTCCCATACTTAGAATTTTATCGGGTTCGACCACGTGGAGGGCATCGCGCTCATTTGGGGACCTGCCTTGGAGTCGTACCTTTTGGGTGCGTTGAGCCGACACGTGGCACTTTCCATGGTTATGTTGCTTTTCTTCGAGTTGAATCACTCTGGGCTAGATTTTGACTTACTGAGTTAGCTTTCTTTGTTTTTTCAACCATCTGTTTCCCTGAGATCCCCGAAAATGTGAAGTCTAAAAATTTGAGCCTTTCTCCATTTTTTCACTTGAGCTTTGATCTTCTTCAACATTTCCATTGGCCACTCATTTTCCAACCTTGCTTCTCCATTGTCGAGCCCACCTACAACTTGATTTTTGGGATTGAATGTAAGCTCACACGGCTGAACCAACCTCTCCATTTCTCCTGTGTAAGGTTTTGTTCGATCAATTTTGCCTCTAAGGAGAAAAATTGGATAACAATTTGGTGATTCACGGGGACATCTTCCTACTAGATGAAGTGATCAGTGGCTTGAAGCATCCATTGGGCATGGAGTCATGAATGATAGCCTGATACTAATCTTGTTCTTGAAACTTGAACCCGATTGCACTTGGTGATCTTGAGCTTGCTCATTGCTATCCACACTCTCAATTTTCATAAGAAAATATTGAAGATGAGATTTCTGAGAGTAGAAAATTGTCATGACTTGGGAATTCACCTGTTCTAGAAATGGACTATCTTGAAACCTGATTTTAGTTGCTCTACATTTTCTTTCTTTTGAAATTAGCAACTGATCACATGTAAATATGAGGTTCTTGCTACAACAACTGAAGGGTATGATGCACTACATTGACTGAAGCAATACAAACAAAATCTATGTACAAAAGATAAAAACATACATGGCTTAAGTAAGACACATAGGGTGTGCACGAGCACTTCTTCTACTAAAAGTAAACCTACCTACTCTACTCTAACTGAAAGTAAAGGGAACTTAAACAAATCATGCAACTGGAAGGGATAAGTAGCTTCCCTTTCTCAAAATAGGCAGCCATGTATATGATTTGGTGCTTTGAACATGGCTTTTATTATGAGTGAAAAAATGATAAGAGGCCAATCCTCCACCCAAATAACCAAAGTATCAACATCAATAAAAATACCTCCTCAAGTTGATTGACATTGGACTCCTGGAGGTGTTGATGGTGACCCTTGGTGTTTTGTATATCATCCTCATGCCCTGAAATGGACATGAATGGTTTTGGCTTCTCCCTTAGCTCCAATGAAGCCAAGTACCTGATTGGGCTGATCCGATGGATGTGCCCATTGTTCTGAAATTCAACTCCAAGAATTGAGTCTTCTTGTAGACCTTCTTGAAAAAGGAGGTTGCTTGCATGCTAATTTTTGTCTTGCATTGGTTATGTAAGCAACTTATCCTCTACCTTGATGATTGGTGTGGAAATGGTGTCATCACTATTCCCTTCCTTCTTGTATGGATAACATGGAAGATTCTGGATCTTCTAACCTTAGTTCCATAGGGCCATTGCAGAAATGTAGACGTTGCGCCGCAATTGAATGCTCTCCTTCGTGAAAATAGGCTCATGTTCCTGGAAGGTGGGTGATGGAGGAGAAAATGATGTGTTCTCCTCGGCCTCCTCTCCATCAAATAAATATTCCAAGTCAGACACAGGATAATCTACCTCCTTGTTGTCCTGCTATGTGTGCTCGACCTCCTCCATGGTGTCCTCATGATATGTAAAGTTGTCACCATGGTTCCCCTCATCTTAAAACATGAAGTCTGAAATCTCAAACTCTTCTTTGACATTAGAGATCAAAGGGGATGAATTGGGAGGAAGAACTGAAGGTTCTTCTATGGCCTCGATTTGTGTTTGAATCCTCTGAAACTGAAAGGTTTTCCTCCACATGCGAGAATGCACTCCTCCTCTTTTGGATTTGGAGTACTTGCTTCTTCCCTCACTTGTGCTGTAACCGAAGCCTCCACCACTTGTGGCTTGACCTCAACATCCTCTGGGGGCTTAACCATCAAGGGGATTTTATTAATCCTCGAATCTAAGAGCCAAGCTCACCAATCTTCTAATAATTTCTTCTTTTCTTGGCTCTTCTTCTTTTTGCTCTCCTTGAATGGATTTTTGAGTCTCTTCCCGACATGGAATCGGGAAAGTAGGAGGAGTGATGGGTGGGGTCTCCACTAGTTTTTTCTTTATTTTTGGTGGAGGGGAAGGTATTTTTTGGATCTTGTGGAGGGGACTTGGATTTGGAGGGAAAAGGGAAGAGCAATTAAGATGGGATGGGAGACTAGAAGATGGAGAAGGGAATTCAACACTAGGGGAAGAAAGTGAGAAACTAGACTCATGACACTGCTATGGCAATGATACTGATTGAGAAAGAGGAAAAGAAAATATATGAGGTGGTGGACTTACCCATTGACAAGGTTTTCTAGCACCAAGCTCGTAGGCCTCTATTTCCTCGGTCCACTGTGCACAAGTTGAGGAAAAATTTCAACCATGAAGTCAAGCTTCTCCTGCGGGTTGTAATGTCTTGGAAAAGGGCCTTCCCATGGACAAGGTTCCCTACAACCAATTCTAAAAGCTTTCATCTATGCTATAGCCCTAGATTGAACCATGTTAGCCTCCATCCTTTGAATCTTCTCCAACAGATCAACATTCTCCATTTAATTGTTATCATCATATGCACACCCTTGCTCTTGATAAGCTCCATAGTTTGGTGGATGACCAAACTGATCTACATCCTGCTCATATGGGTAAGCATAATGGTTCTGAATTTGATCATAATGCTGATCTAGAGGATTTATGAAATACACTAGAGGTTGACTTATTCACATCTGTAGGTGTAAATTCCAAGATGGGAATGAAGTCACGACTACACAACTTCATGAATGGTAGAAGATGAAATATGTGGAAAGAAGAATGGATGGAAAGAAAGTCTACAACTCAGAGAATGGGTTGTTGATCAAATGGAGTCACCAGATGTGTTTTGCATGTGCCTCCAAAGGCCGAATCTCACCAAGAACACATCAACTTGATGAAATGAAGTGGTAAGGTGCTTAAAACCTTGTCCCACTAGGCATGCCGAAAAACTGTTGATGTAGAATCACAACACCCTCTGAATGGCTTGATTTTGAATGGGGCATTCCAAGTGTAATTTGCATAACATTGGACTATCTCTCAAGTTGTGGGACTTGCGGGCTTGAGATGATCCTCCAGAGAAGGTTGGTTCTTGCTCCTAAACTACCTGCCACAAGCTAATCTAATGTGGGAAAACTTATTAATCCTAATATAACCTTCAAGGGATTAGGAGAGAGAGAAATACATGAAAACAAAGCCTACACTAAAGTGGTGATACACAAGAAAAGGAAGTTTGATCATAAATCCAACTACCGAAATCGAGAAAGGTGAGCAATGGAGAGGATGGAAAGATGCATCACAGAAAAAGATAAATTTCACACAAAACACCACTTCAAACCCATCAAGCACAACTCTCAAAACCTGCAATAAACACTAGAAATATGCACAAAGTATACCTGTAATGATGAGAGGTAAGAAGAGCGATAAAATAAAATAAGCAAGGGATGGACAAAATGCATCACAAAACATATTTTATTGCTCCATGAATTCACACAGTACATCATCAGTGGGTAAGAGGCAAGAAAATGCCATTACAAAGCAAAGAGAGGAGGCTTAAACTCCACATTCAACCCTAGGGAAGAAAGAGAGAGGGGGCAGAGAGAAAAAAATGGCCAACCTCTAGAAATTGCCCCTCCTTACAATATATAGGAAGAATACGAGAAGGAGATGAGAATAATTTCAAAATATTACTCTAACCACCCCAAAAGAGCATTGAATTCACCTATAACAATGATGGGTTCCACTGCAAAACCCATGCCTCCATGTGTTGTTCCTTGTTGGGCAAGAAAGGAATCCATACTTCATTATGGTGGTAGGTGAGAAGCCTGACAACCTAAAAAATGGCAGACTGTATTTTTCATTTTTCAAGAACTTAGTCCCACTAATTTAAAGATATCTAGTTGTAGTTGAGTAGCAGACGTTAAGAGATTTCCAAAAGTCCTCTCCTGCTCAAATCGAGCTTCCAGTCAAAATTTATGATCATCTCCAAACTTCTTTGGGTTTGGAGTCTATCCGTACAAGATCCACGTGGAAGCCCCACACATTCTTAAGATTTTTCTACCTTTTAGGGTCCTGGGAATGTGACGTGCCAAAAATTAACATCATCCACAATCTTGCCTTGCTTTCTTTGTGTTTTGTCTTTTCCACCTATTTAGGAGCAACTTTGTTGGACCTTAGACAAGTGGAGGGCTCGTGCTCGTTTAGGACACCTTTGGATTTTAACTTTGAAGGTGCGTTGGGATGACTCGTGGAGGCTTCGCTAACTCTTCCCATGCTTATACTTTTCAACATCTAGTTCTTCCTTTCTTAAGTTCGACCACGTGGAGAGCTGCACTTGTTTGGGGACCTGCTTTTGTCATACCTTTCGAAGGTGCATTTATGAGGCACGTGGAGGCTTTTTTGGCTTTCCCATGTTCAAAATTTCACAACGGATGGTTCTTCCTTTTTGGGCTCGACCATGTGGAGGGCCTACACTCATTTGGGGACTCCTTTGGATTTTACCTTTGAAGTTGCACCGATGAGGCACGTGGAAGCTTCTGCTGGCTCTTAGACTTTTCAACTGGCCAATCTGACTTTCTCGGCCTCTAGACACATGGAGGGCCTACACTCGTTTGGGGACCTGCCTTTAGATTTTACCTTTGAAGTTGCACCGATGAGACACGTGGAGGCTTTTGGCTCTTCCCATGCTTAGAATTTTCTAGGTCTTTGACCACGTGGAGGCTTGCGCTCGTTTGGGGACTCCGCCTTTGGTTGTACCTTTTAAAGGTGTGTTAAGCTGACACGTGGCACCTTCGTGGTTTTGTTGCTTTGCTTCGAGTTGACTCACTCTAGGCTCAATTTTGACTTACTGAGTTAGCTTTCTTCATTTTTTCAACCATCCATTTCCTGAGATCCCTGAAAATGTGAAGTCTAAAAACTTCGAGCCTTTCTCCATTTTTTCACTTGAGCTTTGATCTTCTTCAACATTTCCATTGGCCACTCATTTTCCAACCTTTCTTCTCCATTTTTGAGCCCACTTACAACTTGAATTTTGGGATCGAATATAAGCTCACACATTTGAAACAACCTCTCCATTTCTCTGTGTAGGGTTTTGTTCGATCAATTTTTCCTCTGAGGGGAAAAATTGGATAACATCAACTTTTCAATATTTCGAAGTTATTTTAAGTCTTACTTCTCACAATAATTAACAATATTTTCCCTCATGAGGTTATCCATCTAAACATTTTAAAATATAATTAATTAACCTTTAAATTCGCTAGCTAAGTTTTTTTATTTTTGAAAATAGTTTTGAAAGGACTATACCCTTGAGAACAAAAAGAGGCCTAGAAGCGAGAATAGGAATGAGAACCAGGACAAAAAGGATCAAAATCTAGATGGGATGATGAAGCCCAAAGTAGCCAAAGAGCACTACCCCAACAAAATAAAAACAGAACAAACACTGCAGAAAAGCAGCTAAAAGACAACAAAAAATAGCAATAATTACAACGAAGTACAACAAAAGCACTCACAATTACTTCTTGGTGGATTTGATATTCTGCGAAGACTTGAACATAGCCAAATTCGTCATGTGGGTAGATTCAGTAATATCCAGCTGATTAATGGTCCTTTTGCTTTCCTTATCAGTGCCCCAAAGGGTTGCCGGAACCCCGCTAAGGTTGGAGACACTACGGACATGCTGCTCAATGAACTCTTCAATTGCACTAAAAATGGCCATATTATAATCATGGCGAGTCTTGGCCTTCCCTAAACGGGAGTCTAAGGAGTTCAGACTTCTTGTAAATATCTTCAATCTGGCTATTATCCATAGCCACTTCCTCTTCCTTCTTCCTCTTACCTTTATGTTTTGCCAAATTTTTAACCTCTTCCTTCAACAGCTTCATGTCAGCCTCTAAGGCTTCCAGCCTTTTTGTGGAGCTCTCCATATGTGCTTCTTGAGAACTAGCACTGCTGATATGAAGGAGGTTATGAGCAATTTCAAGCTCTTGAGGACCCTTCCCCACAACAGGGGCATCAAGGTTCAGTCTTCTAGAGGACCTGGTAACCGGCCTGGCCGAAGTGGAAGTGAAGGGGGTGGGAGCAGAGGTGGGGGGAATGGGGGATGGAGTCGGGAAGACCGGTAGAGGGGTGAAAATAGCAGTGGCGGGGACAGAATGTGGGGAGATGGGGCTAGCGGCTGCTGAACCGGGCAGAGGGGGAACAGAGCCAGGGGAGGAAGGGAAACCAGGAGATCGAAGAAGACATAATTTATGCAGCAAGAAAATAAGCCCCTGGTGCAAAGGAACCGCACGAGCATGCTTTTGAAACTCCAAAATGGAGCGCTCAAGAGAGTTAAGCAAGATAGTGGGGGAAACATACCGAGCGATTCCTGCGGAAATGATTGAGGAAGACAAGATGTTTAGCTGGTACAGTGACGAACCTCCCTTCCAAAGAAATGAAATGCACCATCATACGGGTAACCTCATCATAAGGTGAAGGGATCAAACTAATAAGTAGGCCGCCAGTGACAAAGATCAACTTCTCAGTTCCCTCAACAAATCTCCTCTCCTCAGCTTCTCTGTCAACCCTTTTATTGAAAAAGTGGTACCCCTCCATGTCAAGGCCAGTCACTTCAGAAATTAACTCCTCATTGATCAAAATCTTCTGCCCCCCATAATCCACCATGCGATCCTTCCAATCCTTCAAAACACATTGAAATACTCTGGTCATGGCCCTGAATCTTCTCCATAAAGCTGGTGATGCCTCCCTTGAGAATATTCCAAAGCTCCACATTATCCTTCCAATCCGGATCCACGTTGGGCTCAACCTGGCAAGGCCCCCATTGTCACCGTGTTTAACTGCTTGCAAAAGATTTTAGAATCCTTAAGAGCACTAATTCCAGTCCGCCTTTCACTGTTGTTATCCACGGTGAAATTGCAGATGAGAATAGCCGTTGTTTTTCCCATGAATAGCCGTGTGACTACTGATTTGAACCTGTGGAAGCTCGCATGTGGGAACTACGGCCCTTTTGCTAGCCCGCTCCCTATCATCATTAACATTATTATTATCTTGGGGATCCGTAGAGTCTTGCAGCTGATTGTAGAGAGCACAATGTTGCCCGCATGCGCGGCTTTCATTTCAATATAAATCCACTTGAACTTTCCATTATACTTCATACAATCTTGAGTGTTCGACAAGATTTGTATAAGCTTAGTTTTAAAGTCAGCACGTGTGGGAGCTTTATTAATACTGATCCACTCCCAATGATCATACCCCAAATCATGAATTTGCATGTTTATAGATATCCACTTGTATGCTGCTTTGAAGTTGTTTAGGAATGCTATTATTATCCCAAACAATGTGGTTAACATTAATGCCATAATTTTCCAATGCATCTGCCACCTTGTTACCCTCCCGGTAAGTATGCATGATCCAGATGTTATTGAAGGTTCGGCAGATACTTATGGATTCTAAGATAAAATCCTTGATGTTCCAACTTGGAGGTGAGCACTGATTAAGGTGGTTAATGATATTCAGGGAGTCCCCTTCAATAATGAGGTTTTGGATATTATGAGTCTGGGCAATTCTCAGGCCCCATAAAGCAGATAATGCTTTGGCAAAATGGTTGGTTTGAATTCCCATTTTTCCAACATGCATAGCAATCAAACTACCTTTATGATCCCGGATCACTCCTCCCCCTGCTGCAGTCCCAGGGTTACCCTTAGAGGCCCCATCAAAGTTCAACTTATACCAGTTAAAATCAGGAGGATGCCATTGAATCAAAGATCTATCAATGCTATTTCTGGAATTGCTACGGCTGTTGATAGCTCTAATCTGCCAGTTGGATAGGACATATTCTTCATTTTCAGGATAACTCTTGTTCTTGGGGGGTTCAAATCTAGCAATATTCTCTTTGATATCAATGGAATTTTTGCCAATACTGAGCTTATAATTTTGATTCTTATTTTTAAAAATAATATCATTTCTGTCTTTCCATATCCTCCAAATAATATGAGGGATAACCAGCTTCCAGATCCTTCTGACAACACAATGTCTATAGGGTGGGTTCCATTGAGTCCATAGCTGATTGAAATCCTTCGGCACCACCCAGAGAGCTTCAAATTTAGAGAGGGCAAAACTCCATACTCGGTAGCATAATAATGATGGATAAACAAATGGTGATATCCTCGAGTCTTTTTACACAGATGACATCTATTAGGCATTATAAAACCTCTTCTCATCAAGTTGTCAGTGGTAAGAATCCTGCCTCTGATAGCCAGCCAAAGGAAGAAATTTATTTTAGGAGTTAATTCAGCCATCCAAATCCTATTCCAATTGAACTCAGTTTGACTACTGTCGAAGAAAGTATTATACCCAATTTTGACAGAATAGTCCCCATCACTGGAATTATTCCAGACCAGCTCATCCTTAGTATCCAGTTGACTTAAGGGAATAAGATCTAGCTGATCTTGAAGGGAGGAAATAATTTGTACCAGATCATCTCTCTCAACTGAAATTTTTTTCCATTTCTTCCTATTTCCATTTCCCTCAATATAATCCTTGATTTTAATGCCATACTTGTTTACAAGATTGTCCTTAACTATCCCAAATCTATCCAAAAGATTGCCATTAAGCCAGTTATCCTCCCAGAAATTTATATCCCAACCATCACCCACTTTCCATTTACTGCCCTGCTTAATGAAATTTCTGCTCTTAACCAGATTGTTCCAAAAAATGGAACCATAGGGGAGGTGCTCATCTTGCAGGAAAGAATAGATAGTTTGTTGATTTAGGTATTTAGCTTTGATTAAATCTATCCAGGGTTGTTTCTCTGAAAGCATTCTCCAGCCCATTTTCACAATGAGAGCCTCATTCATTTTCTCAATGTCTTTTATACCCAATCCTCCCATAGACTTGGGGTACAAACCTTATCCCAAGCAACTAAGTGAAATTTAAACTTCTCTTCCATGCCCTGCCATAAGAATTTTTTCTGAATCCTCTCAATCTTTTCTCTGAAGGAAGAGGGGATCTTGTAGAGTGACATGATATAAATGGGCAGATTTTGAAGAGTACTTTTTATGAGTAGGCACTTACCAGCACTAGACAAAATGGCTCCTTTCCAACCAGCCATTTTTTTGAAATCTCTCAATAAATCATCCCACACCTTGCTAGAGACTTTTTTAGTGCCGAGAGGAAGGCCCAAGTAAGTGGCTAGAAGCGCACTTAAGAATTTTAGCAATTTTAAGTTGTCTTTCTTCAGGAGTGTTGAAGAAGAAAATGGAGCTTTTATCATAATTGATCTCTTACCCGAAGGCAGATTAAAGAGCTGGGAATAGCCTTAGTAGCCTTAAGCTTGATGTAGCGAAGCCAAAAGAAGGAGGATAGTATCATCCGCAAATTCTTTGATGTGAGACAACTTGGTTGATGGAAGTGGGCTTTGAGCCTTTCAAAAGACCATCATTGACTACTTTACCAATTGTTCTACTAAGGCTATCAGCCATAAGAATGAAGAAGCGAGGGGGGAGATGGGGTCCCCTTGCCTTAGCCCTCTGCTGCTAGTGAAAAAACCCACAGGCTCACCATTAACCACCACTGAGAATCTGACCGTAGAGATACAAGCCTTAATAATTTTTCTAAATTTGTCCGGAAAACCAAATTTAGTTAAGACTTTGTCAAGAAAAACCCAAGAAACCTTGTCAAAGGCTTTATTCATATCAAGCTTAAGAACCATATTTGCTTTTTTATTATTCTCCATAGAATGTATGGTCTCATGAACCATAATCACTCCATCTTGAATAATCCTGCCTTTGATGAATCCACTCTGCTGCCTTGAGATTAAATCATTCATAATGAGTTGAAGCCTTGTAGCAATAATTTTGGTAAAAATTCTATAGATAGCGTTCACAAGGCTGATGGGCAAGTCTTTGAAGTCTTTAGCATCCATTTTTTTGGGGCCAGCACAATGTGAGTGTTGTTCAGCTCTTTCAAAAGATTTCCAGTTCTGTAGAATTCATTCACCGCTCTGAGAAGATCATCCGAACAAATTTCCCAAAATTTTTGAAAAAATTAATGGAGAAACCATCCGGGCCTGGAGCCTTATCGCCTTCTAAAGTAAAAACAACCTTTTGCAGCTCTTCAAGCATGACAACTTTGGTGATATTTCTAAATCTCTGTTCCTCAATTTTATCTTGGGGAATAGCCTCCAACATAAAAGAAATAGCCTCAGTATTGATGATATTCCTCTCCTTAAGAAGTTTTTTATAGAAATCTAGTGCTTCTTCCTTGATGCTAATGGGATCTTTTATAATATTTCCGTTACTTTTAGCCACTTCCATGATCCTATTACAAGCTCTGTGCTTCAAAGTGGTCATATGAAAGAACTTCGTATTCCTATCTCCCTCTTTAAGCCAGATAGCTCTAGACTTAAGTCTCCATAAAGATTCTTCTCTGCTGCAAATCGTATGCAACTCTGAAAGAATATTCTTTTCATTAGTTTGGTCTTCAACAGATCTCCCCATTGTATCCATTTTGATTTCCAAATCCTAGAGCTTTTGTTTTAACTTCTTTTTATTATCAAACACATTGCCAAAAATGCTTTTATTCCAGATTTTAACTTGCTTTTTAACATTTTTGAGCTTTTGAATCAATCTAAATTGAGCAGTGCCTTCACCATTCCATCCCCACCATTATTTTATCTTGTCATAGATGTTGTCATGCTCCATCCACATCTTTTCAAATTTGAATGAGCTTCTGATGGGTTTAGTCCAATTGAGAAGATTTAAAGCAATCAGATTGTGATCCGATCCAACTCTGGGCAAGGAAGAGAGGTGAAAGTCTTGACTAAGAATCCAGCTCACTGAAATCAGTGCTCTATCCAATCTCACCTGGATAAGATATTTTCCCAACCTTCTATTATTCCAAGTGTATTTATTCCCATGGAGATCCACATCTAAAAGATTATGTTCAACAATAAAATCAGAAAAATCCTCCATACTTCTAGAAAAGCTGGAGATTCCTCCATACTTTTCACCAGGGTTTAGAGGAGAGTTAAAATCACCCATAATAAGCCAGTTAGCTGTACTATAATGGTTTCTAAAGGTTTTAAGATCAGCCCAAAGTTTTCTTCTCCCACTAACCGTATTAGGGGCATATATGTTAGAAAGGATCCATTCACCATTATTCTCAATAGCAAGAAATTTGATTGCAAGATGATTAGTGCTAGCATTAAGAACCGTACCAGTACAATGCCTTTTATCCCAGAGAGAGTAGCCAGTCCTCCAGAGGCTCGAGAGTCAACAGCTGCCATTTCAGAGTTTTCCCAGAAACTCTTTTTATTAGTTTCAAGGATCTTAGCTTTCATCTTAGTTTCCTGCAAAATCAAAATACTAGGACTACTAGAATCCCGTAACTCCTTGATGATTCTCTGCTTGGAGTTTCCATTTAGACCTCGGATGTTCCAAGAAATAATCTTCATTTGGAATGCTTGGGAGTTGGGATTGCCTGATGGTTCAATTGACGTTGAATGCCATCTGCAATGTCTCTCTCAGTTCTCTTAGATCTAAGAGCCTTTTTTGAGGGCCTTCCTCTTTTAGAACTACCTCAAAGTCTACTAGTCTTCTTGCAGAAGATCTAGTAGTTCTGGATGTTGAGGTTTCCCAGTTGTCCTTTTTCTTTTTCTTATCACTGTAAAGTGATTCTAGGATCATTTCAAATCCTTTCATTCTCTTTTTCTTTTTGAAATGACCTTTGTGAATCCAGAATTTAGTTCCTCATCTTCTTTGACAGGCGTAACTTCTCCCTCTTCATGCTCTTTCTGATTCTGCCATTGAGTGTGGATCAACTGTTCTGATGTTGTAGCAAGTAGGTGAAACTGCTAACTGTTCTTTGAAGCCAGGAGGTATATCTGTAGATAATTTACCATCTCCCCTAGGAGTGTTATTCTACAAAGTTTCTTTAAAATCCATACTAACCTTGTCTCGATATTTCCTCAATGATGCACAGAGGTTTATCTATCTCAGCTTCCTTATTGCTCTGATATTGATCATTAGGGACTATATTAATCTTCACAGTTCCTTCTTGCTCATTCACCACCATGGACATCTTTATAGGATTTTCCGAGTCCTCTTTGCTAGGTCTGCAAGCAAAAGAACATTTCTTTAAGGGTTTTAGGACCTTGGACAAATGTTTATTTAATGAACTTTCACAATTATTATTTAATGAACCCTTACAATTCCAATGTCATTTATTTACTTAATATTATAAAGCTAAAGTTTTAACTTACCTAACCATTAATTGACCCCATTCATTAGATACCCATACTTTAATTGAAATTACCCAACTCAAAGTAAAGTTCCACAACTAGTAATGTGTAGGGTTGATCCTCAACCAGTTAGATTAAGTGGTTTTGCATCCTTAGATCTAGATAATTTCAAATAAAACCTAAATATCCTTATGGGGTCTTCTTATTCATTCTTTTACCCTAAATCATTCATTTGTTCCATTTTAATTTATAGGTTGGAGGAGTGGAAGCCATGGAAGCAAGAAGTGAAACCATGGAGAAATTTCTTTGGATCTAGTTTGTAAATGGGAAAAAATATTTCTCCATATTTCTCTTCATCTAGTTTAGTTTATTCATGGGTTTTCTATTGCAAGGTTATTTGTTTATTGTAGATATTCCACCATGAATATGGTTTTGCTATTTGGTTATTTACATTCTTGAGTTCATTATTTGGGGAAAAACCCATTTCATTAGATCTATGAGATTATACACATTTGGGTTCCCATAAATGGATTTATATGCTCAAACAAATGAATTTGTTCATTTACAAGTTTTTGGTAGTTCCATTTTATAGTTTTAAAGCTATGATTTTAATTAAATTCATTCCATATTTTACACATTATAAGTTTTATTTTTCCAGTCAAAAGTGATGAAACCGCCTACTGAAAGCAAAGCCGGTAGTCCTATAACCGCCACCCTTTCTTGGGTGGTGGTTATGTAACTGCCACTCTACATACAGGGTGGTAGTTCTAAACCGCCACTATGCATGGGGCAATTATTCTATTACCTAAAAATAGAAACCTCAATTTCATGCATTTTCCAAAATATTTTCTACATGGGTTGGTTTCTATGGTAATATTAAATTTAATTATGGTGCCTACAATCAATAGTTGATAGGTTGATGTCATTTCTTCATTTTAAACTAACTTCAAGATAATCAATCAAATGTATACACCATCCCAATTACATTGAAGTAAGGTTCATTGTTTCCTACTTTAGTTTAACATATTGCATTTCAACATCTTCATATTTTGCATACAAGGGTAGTGTCATACCAATATATTTCAACTTTTCAATATACTAACTCTTACTATCAAAATGAGAATGTGTCTCTTTTATTTTCACAACAAGAATGATATCCATTTCAACAAGGAAAATCAAGTATAACTTTCATACATTCTTCCAATACAAACACAACCATTTCACCAAAGGAAAGCACAAACAACTATGATTTTATTTCTAGATTTGAAAGAAATATATTTTCAATAAATTACAACTTTCAAAAGTTCTTCTTTCACCCTTTTTCAATACAACAAAACTTGATAATAAAATTTACAAGAACTCCTACTTTTACAATAATACAAATTTCAACAAGGAAACAATGCACTTTATTTTTCTCAATGGGAATAATTAACAAGATTACAAATTTCACTTTTTCAACATTGGAACAACATTACAAAGGTGATCCTTTTGGCTCCAACATAACATGACTCCTCCAATCTTCAACTTCAAGCACAACAACAAGGAAAGGGGAGTAGGAAATGCTCTCCACCCAACCTATAATCCAATGAGAAGGAGAAACCATCCTCCTCATTGGCCCCCAAGCCACAATAATAAAGTAGTAAGAGGTATCAAACAACCATGGAAACTTTTTACAAGGCTTCCACAATAACCATTCACACAAAACTTTCCACACACAAGCACAATACAAAAATAACAACAACCATACAATTTTTCCCAAGCACAAAGGCTCAAATTCAAGCCAAGGGAGAGAAGAAACATGGGGAATCACTTATGCCTCCTAAAGGGTGTAGGTGTCCACCTTAAAAGCCTCCAAAACTTCATTCATACATTGTAACAAAAATCATATCTCTCCCTCAATTTCTCTTATGTCTCCCTCAACTCTTATCCCTCCCTCAATAAACATATCAAGATAAATAAGAATTCTTTCTTATTATCACAAGGTGGGACACCCAACCCCAAACTCCCTCCAAATTCATAATATAAACTCTTATCCCTCCCTCAATAAATCCCCATTTTCTTTCTCCTACAAAAACTTAAGGACATTCTATTCCCAAAACCAAAATACACAACATTCATTCATTTACAACCAATTTACACAACAAATAAAAATAAAAAATACATGGGTGAAGTTCCTACCTTGCCATTGCAAGAAAAATCCAAACCACAAGCACAAGCTCAAATATTTTCTAAGTCCAAAAAGAACTCCAAAAATATCCCAATCGTCCAACAAGAACTCCAAAACAAGCTCCTCCAAAAATGTAAAAGTGAAAATATTAAGAGATCGAGATTAATAAATACTATTAAGGAAAATGATTAATTAGGTAATAATGTAGTCTAAAAACTACCAATCTTCACAGAACATTAATAAATCATCAAGACTTCCCTTCTTCCTTGTGGTCACATTTGGAAACATGTATTATTTTTGATAGTGATGTGAGTCGTTGATTATTTCAACCTTTCTCATGAACACCTCTTCTAACCTTGAATTGTGTTGCATCAAGAATTATGGTCTTATAATGGGAGGGAAATGTAGTGCCATTGTAATATAAGACCAAAAAAATTACACACACACACACACACACACACATACACACTTTGTGAAGTGAAAGGGGAGGTAGCGTGTGGGTGGAGTAGGTGGTGTGGAATGAATTTTCATGGGAGATGAAGGTGTGTAGGGGTTTAATGTGTGGGAGAATGTGAGACTTTTTTCAGATGTTGCGAGTGCGGTAGAGTATGGACATCCATTAAAACATAATGGAAATTTGATTTTTCTTTCCATCTTCCTCCTACTGCACCAAAATGGGGTTTTTTGTCGGGTTTTGTAGTTGCGGGTGCTCGGAACATATGTATGCAAGTGTGGAAGCATGCACTTAGCACATGAATTGTTAACTAAATGCCAAAAATAAATGTTATTTCATGGACTACAATGGCTACATGATATGCAAAAATGAGTTTGTTGGAAAGGCTTACAAAAAATTTCAAGAAAACACAATCATTGACCTAGATCTATATTTGTTTTAAGAAAGTTAATTTTTCTTTGAGAGGAAAAGGAAACTACGGTTGCCTCCATTTTTTTTGTTGTATGCAAAATTAGAAGACATGGATTCCCTCGGGACAGTCACACTGTTTCACGTGTGCAACAATAAGTCCCCAGCTTGATCTACTTGCATTTGACTATGTACTCTCGGTCTGTGCCAAAACACAAGCCTCGAAATAGGGTATAAACGTCCAACAAAGCATGAAGACAGAGGAATTTTTCTAGATGTTGCAGAATAGCAATGGCCTCAAGAAATGTTTATCATCGACAAGGATGATTGTTGGTGAGTAGATCGAAATGGATTTGTTGAAAAGACTATAAAAAGTTCCAATCATAGACGGGCGTAGTCCTTTGGAACAAGAGACATGTCCTCTTAAAACTTTGGGGATTTTTAACCACATGCATCAAATAGGGGTCATATGTTTGGTGTCTTTGTTGGCACACTCTCATCCTACGTAAAAATGTGATCTTTGTGACATGGGTTTTCTGCCATTAAAGTACAATGAAAGGTATTTTATTTTCAAAGCAAACTTCAGCTGAGCATAATGGATAACACCTCCAATGGGAGACGGGTAGATGTGTAAAAACAATGTGGCAACATTCACGGATGCCCAAAAGATATGGGTATCTTGGAGCAAACCTTGATCATGTAAGAGATTCATTTTTGTTTTATTAGGTTGTATCCGCTCATATTTTGGAATGAGAGTGGTCAATATGTTGTCTACATGAGTTCCTATTATAGAAACAAGCCCAAAATTTATCATTATGTGTGTAGGGTTGTTAACTTGGCTTCATGATCGAATGAATGACATTTTGGGTTAAGCCTTTAAGAGAGGGAAACGATGTAGAAATAAAATAAGAGTATAATCCTCCAAGTATTGTATATGATACCTTGATCCACTTCTTTGGTGAGATGAGTGCACCTTGTAATCTTGACAACCATTTCATACCGTGGTAGCTTGTGCACGTTGTGTTTGTTCGAGCCACTTTGGCCGACTCGTTTCTTCGAGAATGGTATCCTTACCTTTATCTCTTATAATTTTTGTATAATTTGGTTATTCATTTGCAATGAAGTAAAAATATTAAACTATTAAATACTCAAACAATTGGACTTTTAACCAAACGACTAGTGCAATCAATTAAACAACACCTTGTGATTTTGCTACCGAAGATCACTATTTAACCCTCAACCATGTTGTGACCACAACCTCATGCATTTTTAAACCCAGTGTGTCAAAACTTGGTGCTCGTGTCCATTGGTTTTGGCAAGAGCTAGATGAGTTAACTAAAACAACCATTTCTATCTACCTTGCAAAGTTAGAAAAACACAATTTCTAGAGACTTGTAAAACAACACTCGAGCCCCAGTAAAGGAGATGTCTAACGTCGTAAGTGTTCCTTGTTATGTAGAGAGTCATATCAAGCATTAGATCAACCTCGTTTGATCATTTACCTCTCTTCACTGCTCCTCTAGGAGCCTTGTTGCTCCCTTTTTGCACTTTTAGGAAGTTGTTAATCAAAAAAGTTGGCTATCATTTTGAACCATCGTTCGAACCTCGAGCAACGAAATGCTTATTCTTCTTCACAAACCTCTAATATTTTTTACTAGATAATTGCATGAAACCTTTAGTTTTGGGAAAAAATCTTCTTGATAGTTTGCAAAATTCATTTTGTAGGCCTCTGGTCGTAGTTTGGCTAGGTCAAACTGGACCAATTATGACCAGTGGCTCAAAAACTTGTTTCCGTTTGAAAATTGTTTGCTAGTTCTCAGTCCCATTAAATCTAGTGAATTCCCCATATATAGGGGAGCTTGTAGGAAGTTTTTTTGCACATTCATCCATTGAATTTTAGTTTTGGACAGGGTTTTCTAAGCCCTCAAGCTAACTTTTGATCATTTATAACTAGGTCAATTATGACCGATGGCCTCTTTAAAATTGGTCGCTAATCGTTAACTTGTTTATCAATTTTGAATTCTTTAGTTCCGTGAATTCCTCGTATATAGGTGGACACATAGGAATTCACCCATCATGAATTTTCCTATTGGAAGACAAAATTTTTAACGCACTTTTGTAGCCTCCGAGCCTAAATTGAACTTTTTTGTAACTAGTAGAAAAATGTAAAAGAAAGTTGTAGGACCCTAGTAAAGTTAGAAAACCATCATGGAAACTTAGTAACACTTGTAAATAACTATTTGGAAATCATGTGACTTGATGTGTGAAATTTAACTTTTAGCAAAATTGTGTTTCTTTCTCTCATGATCTCTTTCTCTCTCCTTGGTTAAGAAATGAAGTGAAATCAATACATGTCTCTAACCCTCTCCTTTTGAATGTAAATTATTATTATTATATAAATAAAAACTAATTTTTTTAATTATGCTAGATTTAGGGGGATGTGATACCAGCGATTTATCATTGATTTCATACTCATATTCTTTTACATGAATCTGAAGTAAGATAGTGAAAAAGTGGGGTGTAGTTCATTGTTTATTGTTGTAATTTATATATGTTATTGGAAAATGTATATATTTATAATATATTGCCAATGTTATAGAAAATTTTATATTTGAAATTTGGTAATATTAATGAGATGCTAGTTTTAGGGATGCCTTGGGAAATGTGAATTCAACTATAGGTGTCCTTTTTATTCAGATTTACTTATGGTAAAAAAAGGTTGTGTGTGTGTATATATGTGTTAAATAAATTTGAATTTAATATCTTGTAGTGCATTCCCAGTGTGCAATAGATGATTAAATAATTGATGTGTTGTGTCCTTTACCTTGAAAATGTAATAAATAAATCTAAACAAAATATTTAACCCTAGTAATCAATTCGTGCATAACTAACCTCCATGTGTTATTCATTGTTAGCATAGAAATCTAAGACCTTAGAATGAAATTAAATCTTTACACTTGATAACACCTTCTAGTTAAGTAAATAAGAGCCCAAGTTTGAGTTTATTATCATAACCTACATGCTTACCATCATTGTTGTGAACCTGACGATGAGGAACAACACGGTCAAACATTATCTAGAGTATGTGCTACCCTTCTAGGATTCATAATCGCGTGTGTAGTAAGGATAATGTGTTCTCTTAGGGTAGTAATCTTGGGAACCAACATTGAATATATTGTAAAATACTCTTGGACCGACATATATGTTGAGTGGCGAAGATCGCCAACTAACCTTAAAATCACCTTTAAGAGTTGGGATCATAAATGAACTCGATACCCAATCTCATTTATTTTGGGGTTTACTATGGTGATAATAAGAGTCTATTGTGAAACTTAACAAAATTTTAATTTATGATTAGTTTGTGAAAATGTAAGCATAAGATGATGTGCTTGGAGAAAGGTGAAATTTAGATCATTTATATAATGTGTTTAAACCATATTGTGGAGAGGACTAAATCCATAATGTGTGATCCCTAATGTGAACTATAATCCTTTATATGAAGGAGTATTCCCTCTTGTTTCCCACTTTTCCTAATGCATAATGAATGTACGTTGTGAAACTAGGTAATCATGTTATTGAGGCAATTCCCTAGGACGAGAGCTAGTAGCTCACTGAGCATGCAAATGTCCTTATTAACAAATGGGTTCTCAAAAATTTCAATACACTAATTAAATCAAATTAAGTGAAATCATTTTAAGATGAATGTAAATGATTCAAATGGGTCCTATGTTTTAGATACCTACACATGAGAATACTAAGTGTGAATCCCTTTAACCCCTCTCAAAAAATAGTGTTGGCTTGACAAGAAGTATCAAATGTACCTAGAGTTACAAGATGATTTTGGAGATAAGGGTGTTCAATCACTCTAGTTGTGACCTTAGTAAGGTGTGTAAAATTTATAATTGAATGTATCCTGATATCATGCATCTAATACTTGTTTCCCAAAATCCAAATTTGGTTAAGTGTGAATCATACTCCTTAGGACCTTGATGACTAAAATTTAAATGAAGAAGATAGGATACATGGTTAGTTGTAATTACTTAAAACATGAATCGAGTAACCTTAGTAATTAAATGCTAATATGAAAAGAACGTGTAATCTATTCACTCTTGAACTAATAAACCTCACTGGTTTCATGTGAACCTTCCTTGTGGAAATTGAGATAAATTGTAGAACCAAAAAAACATGCAACTTAAAAGACAAACCCTTAGAACAAACACCAAAGGCTCATGTGGGAGTATATGTTTCTATCAAAAATCAAGCCATATCTTTCTATTGCGATAAGGGAAATAAGAAAAATTAGAGGGAGTAACTACAAGTGAAATGTTAAAAAATAGTATGGATAGCATAATAGTATAGTTTTAAGAAGAATGAAGGAGTGATTTGTATAATAAGTGATTTTGATTTTCAACAATTAAGGCCAATAATGAAAGATAGAGGTAATGAAATTGTAAACTAGAAAGTGTGGTAATCGTGGATAGAATTTTGTGTAAATAAATATCCTATTAATGATATCCTATTAATGAATCAAATGAAGTAATGGAAATAAGGTCGATGAACCTTATTTAATGGGATATAGAGTAAGTTAAATGTTAAATTGTGTAAAGGGAATCTAGAAAAATAAAGGAATGTAGGATTCTCACATTTTGATCCTTCTTAGAACTTATGTTAAAGATTGAAACATGATCTCAACAAATTTGTAATCTTAAAAATATCATGTCGTGGGAAGACCCTATCTATAAGTTGATACTATTGTAGTTGAATCCTTATGTTGTGTCTTGTTGTTAAAAAAAGTGGCCATAATATGCGTCTCGTGTTTTGATGTTTCATATGTGGGTTAGTGCTTGTTTAAGAAGATCATGTGTTGTGCATTGTTATAAGTGATCCCCTGTAGTGTCGTGTGAACTACAATGTGAGTAAAAATAAAATAAAATTATTTCAATATTTTAAATGTTGTTTTTTGTGTGTGTAAAATGTGGGTGTTACATTTGGTTTCAGAGCGAAGGTTCATGCTCTCAAACCTCTGCAGGATGGATTAGAGTTGTGATGATTCTACATAGTGGTGGTGGAGATGGGAAGAGTAATGTGATATATGTTGTGATGTGACCAATGTTGTAATTGTGATATTATGAATGCATGTGTTGTACATGTCACTTAGTGTATATTTGATATCATGTTGATGTGCTTGTGATTAGAGTATTTTCTCTCCTTTTGTGGACTCACGAGGAGTTCACGTGTGATGTGTTGCTTTGTTATGTGTGAAAATAATGTTATTGCGGATTATGTAGTGTTGGATTGTTTTATTATTATGTGATATGAAGGTGTCTTGATGTGTTGCATGACAAAATTGGTGTATAGTGAATTAGATTTTATCGTGATGTCACCACCGTGTTGTGATGAATACTATGTGTCACCATGTTGTATTACGATTGACTATATGTTGTAATGTTATTCACTTTGTGTTCATCATACATATAATTTGTGTAATATGTGATGGTTCATGTCGTGAAATAGGGGTATATGGTGATTGTATGGCCCATATCGTGTAGTACTTACACCTAGGGTGCATTATGTGGAAACGTGATGTATCATAACCCGTGAAAGTAATGTTTGTGTAATACCCTATATAAATACCATGTGATAACACCATGGTTAATGTGCATGAATTACCATTGTGTGAGTGATGTAGTTATGTGTTATGTTGTGAACCTTACACTAGACAACCTAAGGGAAATCGTTAAGATTGTATGTGTGGAGAGAGGAGGTGTAGACCAGGTTTTCATAATCTTGAGTCGAGTATGAGTGAGGAAGTGGAGTCTTATATAGGCTGAAAATCCACTTCTATCTGTTTAGTATACTTGAGCTTGCTTAGTATATTGTGGATGTGCACCACCTTAGGCTCAACTTATGCAAACTAGCATCCCCTTCTCTTTCCTATTGGGTTGTCCATCGAACAATCCTATGTGATTTTGACTATGTTGAGCCTTGTGGGAGTATGGAGGGATGATTCAGTGGAGATTATGATAGTTGTATTATTTGATATGTTATTTTACGAGTTGAGGCTCGATGTCGAGTGCTAGAAACTCATTGAGTACCCCTTTGGTGGCCGTATAAGGCCACATAGTTATTGTGATGTGTTATTTCTCTATACGTATTTTATTCGTAAATTGAACATTTTCCTTTTCTTACCAAGAACCAACAATTTTCTTGATTGATGTGTTCTTATATTTTTGGCATTTTATTTTGTTGTTGCACTAACATGTGATGATTTTTGCACTAACTATGGCTATTTGGCCATTTGATTTACTTATATTTAAACTTGATTTTCATGTTTAAAGGTTTTATAGCCTATCCCAAGGCTTTGGATTTTTTCCACTTGGAATTTGAAATAGATTGTTATGTTGGTTCTAATGTCGTAATGTGTGGAATAGGGTCATGGGATGCACCATGGAGTGGTTGAACCTATGGACCCGCTTCGTTGGGGTACGCCCAAGGAGTTATAGATAACTATCAAGTTTTGAACCATGAGTTATTATGTCACTTGGGTTAGGGGTGTTTGGACTCTATGTGCCTAGGGCCATAGGGTGACCGACCTCTTTGAGGGAGACATAAGAGACTTGAGGGAGGCATAAGAGACTTGAGGGAGGCATAAGAGACTTGTGTGTGTGTGTGATTAGTGCACTTGGATTTTTATTTTTATGTTTGTGATGCTTGAGAGGCATATGTAGTTGTTTGTGATGCTTTGGGAGGTATATGGAGTTGCTTTGTGATGCTTTGGGAGGTATAGGGAGTTATTTTGTGATGCTTTTGGAGGTATATGGAGTTTTTTGTGATGTTTTGGGAGGTGTATGTTCTTGGTATTAGGATTTTACATACTCATGTGAGTTTGGTCATGTTTTGTGATGTTGAGGATTGATGCTCCTCATTGTGGGTATGTTTTGACCCCTTTTGACACTATATAACTATAATTATGGTCTTGAGTTTGGTGAAAACTTCATATATGTATTGTTTAGAATTCCATGTTGTTTTAGAATGTGTATGTATGAGTACTATTGTGTTGGGTGCATATGTGATAAGTACTATGTTGTGAGGGCTATGTATGTTCTTCCATGGTTTGGTTGAGTTCTTGTGATGTGATATAGTTGTGAAAGTGCATATCATGATGCGTTGTGAACCATTAGTGTT
Source organism: Taxus wallichiana var. yunnanensis (assembly GCA_018340775.1). NCBI lineage: Eukaryota > Viridiplantae > Streptophyta > Pinopsida > Cupressales > Taxaceae > Taxus > Taxus wallichiana. Next base: position 602,507,006 of record CM031241.1, on the reverse strand, counting down.
GTGTTTGGCCTTGTGTGGTATTGTGATGTCATCTTCTATGGACACCCACAAAAATAAATAAAACTAAAATATTAAAACAATAAAATATTAAGAGATTGAGATTAATAAATATTGTTAAGGAAAATGGATTAATTAGGTAATAATGTAAATTGAAAACTACCAATCTTCACAGAACATTAATAAATCATCAAGAATTTATTTTCCTTCTTCCTTGTGGTCACGCTTAGCAATAGGATTATTTTTTCTAGTGATATGAGTTGATTATTTCACCTTGCTCATGAACACCTCTTCTAACCTTGACTTGTGTCGCATCGAGGATGATGCTCTTATAAGGGGAGGGAAATGTAGTGCCACCGTAATATAAGACCAAAATAAAATATATAAAATATAAATACTTTGTGAAGTGAAAGGGGAGGTAGTGTGTGGGTGGAGTAGGTGGCGTGGAGTGAATTTTCATGGGAGACGATGGTGTGTAGAGGAGTGGTTTAACGTGTGGGTGAATGTGAGACTTTTTTAGATGTTGCAGAGGTTTAATAAGTATGGACATCCATCAAAACATAAAGGAAATTTGATTTTTCTTTCCACCTCCCTCCTTTCCTACACCAAAATGGGGGTTTTTTGTCGATTTTGTAGTTGCGCAGTGCTTGAAACATATGTATGCAAGTGTGGAAGCATGCGGTTGCACATGAACTATTAGGACTGAATGCCAAAAATAAATGTTACCTCGTGGACTACGATGGCTGTAGGATATGGACAAAATGGGTTTGTTGGAAAGGCTTACAAAAATTTCAAGCAAACACAATCGTTAACTGGATCCGTATCTATTTTAAGCGAGTTAATTTGTCTCGAGAGGAAAAGGAAACTATTGTTTCCACCATTTTATTTGTTGTATGAAAAATTAGAAGACATGGATTTCCTTGGGAGAGTCACACTGCACTATTACACGTGTGCAACAATAAATCTAACCTGATATGCTTGCATTTGACTATGTAATCTCGGTATGTGCCAAAACACAAGCTTGAAACAAGGTATGGACATCCAACAAAGCATGAAGACAAATGAATTTTTCTAGATGTTGCAGTAGTAATGGCCTCAAGAAATGTTTATCATCGACAAGGATGATTCTTGGTAAAAGCAAATTGGAATGGATTTGTGAAAAAATACTATAAACATTTCCAAGAAAAGACAAGGGCGTAGCCCTTTAGAACAAGAGACATGTCCTCTTAAAACTTTGGGGCTATTTAACTACATGCATCAAATAGGGGTCCATACGTTTGGACCACCTTTCTTGGCACACTGTCATCCTACGTAAAATGTGATCTTTGGGACATGGGTTGTCCAACCATTAAATTACAATGAAATGTATTTTATTTTCCAGCAAACTTCCAGCCTGAGCCATAATGGATAATGCCTCCAATGGGAGAGTAGATGTGTAAAAAAATTGGTAGCATTCATGACGCCCAAATTCAGAAATTGGGTATCTTGAGAAAACCTTTACAGTGTAAGCTTCATTTTTGGTTTAATTAGGTTTTATCTTGCTCATGTTGGGGAATGAGAGTGGTCAATATGTCATCTACATGAGTTCCTATTGTGGAAGCAAGCCCAAAATTTATCATTATGTGTGTAGGGTTGTTAACTTGGCTTCATCATCAGATGGCTGAAATTTTGGGTTAAGCCTTGAAGAGAGGACATAGTGTAGCAATAAAATAAGAGTAGAATCCTCCTAGTATCAGATATGATACCTTGATCCACTTCTTTAGTGAGATGAGTTGGACCTTGCAATCTCAACAACCATTTCATACCATGGTAGCTTGTGTGCGTTGTGCTTGTTTTAAGCCACTTTGGTCAATTCTTTGCTTCAGGCATGGTCTCCTTACCTTTATCTCTTATAATTTTCATATAATTTGGTTATTCATTTACAATAAAGTAAAAATATTAAACTATTAGATACTCAAAAATTGGACTTTTAACAATTTTAGGCGACTAGTGTAATCAATTAAATAACACCTCGTGAATTTTTTAATCGACTCAATTTGACCCTCAACCATGTTACGACCACAACCTCATGCATTTTTAAACCTAGTGTGTCAAAACTTGGTGCTCGTGTCCATTGGTTTTGGTGAGAGCTAGATGAGTTAACTAAAACAACCATTTCTGTCTACCTTGTAAAGTTAGAAAAATACAATTTCCAGAGACTTGCAAAACAACACTGAGCCCCATAAAGAAGATGTCTAATGTCGTAAGTGTTCTTTATTATGTAGAGAGTCACATCAAGCATTAGCTTCGACCTCATTTGACCATTTTGCTCTCTTTACCGCTTTTCTAGGAGCCCTATTGCTCCATTTTGCACTTTTAGGAAGTTGTTAAAACTGAAAAGTTGGTTATCATTTTGAACCACCATTCGAACCCTGAGAAATGAAATGCTTATCCACCTTCACAAACCTCTATTATTTTTACTATAAAATTTCTTGGAACCTTCAGTTTGGGAAAAAAACTCTTCTTGATAGTTTGGAAAAGACATTTTGTATGCCTTGGTCGTAGTTTGACTAGGTCAAATTAGACCAATTACGACCAGTGGCTCTAGAAAACCTATCGCCATTTAAAACCATTTGCTAGTTCTCAGTCCCATCGACTCTGGTGAATTCTCCATATAGGGGAACTTGTAGGAAAATTCTCATTGCATGTACATCCATTGAACATCGTTTTGGAGTTGGTTTTCGAGCCTCGAGCTAAATTTTGATTGTTTATAACTAGGTCAATTACGACTTATGGCCTAAAAAAACTGGCCGCTAATCATGAAACGTTTGCTAGTTTCAAATTCTATTAGTTCTATGATTTCTTGGTATATATAAGGACATGTAGGAATTCACATGGCATGTCATGAATTTGCTTATCGGAAGACAATTTTTTAACGCACTTTCTTAGCCACCGAGCCTAAATTGAACATTTTTGTAACTACAGGAAAATGTAAAATAAAGTTTTAGGACCCTATTCAAGTTAGCAAACCATCATGGAAACTTAATAACACTTATAAATAAATGTTTGAAAATCATGTGACTTACTGTGTGAAATTGAACTTGTGGCAAAATAGTGTTTCTCTCTCTCCTTATCTCTTTCTCTCTCCTTGGTTAAGAAATGAAATGAAATCAATAAATGTCTTTAACCCTCTCATTTCAAATGAAATTTATTATTATTATATAACAAAAACTAAAAACATTAATTATGCTAGATTTAGGTGGATGCCATGCCAACGATTTATCGCTGATTTCATCCTCGAATGGTTTTACAGGATGCAAGTAAGATGGTAAAAAGATAGGTGTAATTCATTGTTTATTGTTGTAATTTATATATGTTATTGGAAAATGTATATATGTATAATGTATTGCCATGTTACTTAAAATTTTATACTTGAAATTTGGTAGTATTAATGTGATGTTAGTTTTAGGGATGCCTTGTGTAGTGCCCACTTCCCTTCGACACCTTTTTGTTATTGATTATGATACTGTCGACTATACTTATGGATATTATTGTAGCTTTTGATTTGGCATGATGTTAGATGTTAGAGATCCTGGACTGTTGTTGATTTGATTCATATATGATGCATGTGGATTATTAGAGACATTTTATATTGATGTTAATATGTTGTTGACATAGTTATATATATATATTTCAGACATGCATGTGATATTTCATCACACTGAGTAGGATTTGATAATTGAACTAATGTTGTGATCATTTTGACATGGATGAGATGTAGAATAGAAATGTTGCTAGAAATTGTAAATGATATCATATTTTCCTAGATGATATTTGATTCGTATATAGATGATTATGTATTTATATTGTATGTTTTATCCTAGATGTTTTTGATGTGGCCATGAGGTCGAAAGGAGGTTATATGTGTTTTGCAGGTAAACATGTCACAAAAACATCAGGGGGATTGGAGACCAACCACATTGGAATTCTAGGTGAATTCAACAAGGGTCACCATGGCAACATGTGTTTGAATTATTGTTAGGGGGAAATTGTGACCAAGGGGTTATGTGTTGTATTTTGTTTAGTTTCCTTTACTTAATGTAGTATGTGATTTTTAGTGATGTAATTTCCTTGTTTTAATTATTTAGAAAATGATGTATTCTTCCCCTTTATCTTAATAGGTTTTAGTGTCCTATTTAAGTTAATTAATCTTGTTATTAACTAATTGTGGATGTGACCAAAAGTTTTCATTTATTAGACTAGATGGCTCTTGGGCTTTGTGTTGTAAGATTGAGTGCTTGTGACCTTGAGTGTTGTACACTCTACCCTTCATGAAAATTCGAATTTGGCCTTAAGGGAAAATTTTGAAGGCTTGTGGGACAAGTTAAACTTGTCCCACACCTCTTAAATTGATATGCCAACCCTACCTATGGGTTGAGGGGTCAAAATTAGACCCCATTATGTGTTTTGGGAAGAAAAATTGTAAGTTTTTATTGCACCTTCTTACATGTAATTACTTTTAGTCCTTAAGGGGTGTGGGCTTAGATTGTGTGTGTAAGTAAAATGTCATTTCTTCAACCACTTATTAATTTTGCTTTGGATTTTGAAGTTTGACTTGTGAGGTGGAGTTGAGGATGAGTGATGTGGCATCCTACATGGAGCCACCTCACCCTCCTCTCTCCCTTTTCTATTTATTCAAGTTCTTTTTCTTGTTTGGGGGTTACTTCATTCTTTTGTGCTCTTTAATTTCTTGGAGTTAGAGGATTTTGGAGAGCTTGTGGTCTTGTGGGAGCTTGTTGGTGATTGCTTGGGTTTGAAGGAGCTTGGAGTTTGACTCTTGGAACAAGCTCTACTATGGAAAGGTAGGATCTTTACTTTTGCTTATGTTATTCCTTTATTTTGTGTTTGTGTGCTTGTTTTGTTGAGTGTTTGGAATGCTTGTTGGGTGCTTGGGTAGATTTCCTAAGTGTGGTGTAGGAGGGACTATGGGAGAATTCATGTAGGGAGGCATAAGAGTTATTTCATGTTTTTGAGGGAGTTTGGGTTGGGTGCCCCACCTTGGACAAAAGGAATGCTTGCATTTCTTGCTTGTTCTTGTATGAGGGAGGCATGAGGGAGGCATGATAGAATGAGGGAGGCATAAGAGTATGTAGGGGATTTGAGATTTGTATTGGAGGTTTTAAGGTGGGCACCCATTTCCCATTGGGAGGCATAAGTGGCCTCCCCATAGGTTCTTGCTCCTTTGGCTCTTCATTTAGAAGCCTTGTATATTTTTATTTCTCCTTCTTGTGTTTGTAGTTTGAGTTGAATGTGCATTTGGAATGGTTGTGAAATACTTGGTTTATGATGTGGAAGGTTGTTGTTTCCATGTGTTGGAATAACCTCTCATTGTAATTTGGTTGGGACTTGGGGAAAATGAGGAGGATGGCTTCTCCTCCTCATTGGAATTCTTGGTTGGGTGGAGAGTGTTGCCTCTCCCCCCTTTTTGTTGTGGAGAAAAGATGAGAGGATGGAGCTTGGTTGGAAAGTTGATCTTGGAGCTATGCATGAAGACCCATTTTGAAGTTCATTTTAGTTTTCCTTATTCGAAAAAAAAATATCCCGCTTTAAGTGGAAGACATTGTATTAGTAATTGAGAAGATTTTTATTTTTATTGTTGGATATTAAAGTTGTATTGTATGTAGAAAAAGGGAAAGAAAGATTTGTTTTGTAAAGTTAGTTTTTGTTGTAAAATGGAAATGAAGTTGTAGGAAAGACAACTTATTCCTCTTTTTCACTTGGCTTGTAGCCCATGTAAGTGTATAGATTTGATTGGAAAGTTAGTAATTCCTCAATTTTAAAACTTAATGGAAACTTTGTAAAGTTGTTGTGAAATGGTGGTAAAATCATATGTTGTGAAAAATTAAGGAATTGCAAAGTTATTTTAACACTTGAAAGCATACGAAAGGAAGAGTTAGCTAGTTTATTTATTTATTTGCTTTGTTGAAGAAAGCCAAACTAAGAAGGCTTAGATGGAAATTATCTAAATTCTTAATTGTCTTTTATGTGTTAAAAAAAGAGAAGAAATTTAATTCTTAATACTAGTGGAGAAAGGAAATTTACTTTGTCACAACTTGGCTTTAGCCTCTTTGGAATGAATATGTTTATTATTAAGTGGTAGTATTAGTAATTTTTAAAATATTATTAATAATGTAATATTTGATAGAATGAGACTTATTATTGGGAAAAATATAATAAGATTAATATCCTATTAATTTTATTATATTAATATACTATTGATCTCATTCCATTAATTGATTATCAAACATATTCTATTAATAAGGGTATTCCTTTATCCAATACAACTCTTAAAATGTTACTATATATATATATATATATATAATTTATATATTATATAAAATAACTTTTGTTAATGCTAAGATTTCAAAAAGAATGAAATCACATTTTTTTGATAAATGCCATTGCAGCGTGCACTATAGGTTAGGTTTTGTATATTGTAATTATTGTGGAGATTGGGGTGGGGAGAGGTCGGCGACCCCAACCACCATGCCATTTAATATAAACACACACACAATCCTCCCACCCCTAAAACATTAAAACGCCCACATATTATATATACGGCTGCTGCACACTATTAAAAATTTGCACCTTTGTTTTCTTTGTAATCGTGAGAAGCATGTACTCTCTTGGTCCGATCAGTGAGTGTTTGCCTTAGGAGTTACCTTTTGAATCCTTGTTTTAAGCGGTCTTACCTTGGTTTCTATCAAAATAACATCTTGGCATTCTCTTGAATGTGGTTTAGTATAATTATGTCCGCTTGCCTTAAAATCACATGTAGTGGAGGCGTAGATCGTTAGGTGCATATTGGAATTAAACTAAAACCCTAGTTGAGTAGGATGTTAACTTGTGGGTAGAAAACTGTAATTTAACTCCTTGTATGTGAAATTGAGTTGAAAGACGTTGATTCTAGAGAACCTTAGAAATTGTAATCTTGTCCCTTAATCCCTTGTTATGTCATTTATGGCATTAAGGAATAAAGAATATTCCTTATGCGGAATCGTGAAATGCAGAGACATGGGATCTTCGTGTACATAGATCACTTGTGTTCATGTGTAGTTTATTATGCTCCTAGCCTTGTACTTCTTTAAGATGTCAGACAAGTGCTTTCGTATCTCTTTTGTTTCGAGACGATGCTAAGAACGAGACCTTAGTGTGATATAAGAGCATATCATATAATGCTGCACATGAGATTGGAGATTAGGACTAAGGTCAATTTTGGAGAACTTATAACTTAAATAAACTTTTTTTTTCATGCGTTGCAAAGAATATGAGTTGTCAAATAGTGTGATCAAAACTTCAAGAAAACAAAGGATGTATATATATTTATATATATAAATCAAATTTGGAATTTTAGCAAGTTATTGTACTATAATGATAATGGTAGGGAAATAACAATTACGTGATGCATAAAGGAAGACAACCTAAATTGGTCGAACTGTAAATTAAAAAAAAAGAATGAACTTAAGATTTTGTAGATGGAAAAAGGGAGAAAATTATCCTTGCACAATAATGTTCTTAGAATGTTAATCGTAACAAAGATGCAATTAAAGAAATGATGTGTTGTGGGTTCGCAAATCCTTGAGTCTTTTGTCTCTTGGTTGGGTTTTGCTAGTACTCTTTCATTTGGTAAAGTGTGGTATAAACAGGTATATGGCGTAGTCATGTGTCTATGTGATTTGGTGACTGATGTAGGTGTCGTATAGGTTGTTGAGTTGTTCTACTTGGAGCCCTTGCGTTGTGTTGTGTGTAGCGTGCATTGTAGGCAAAAATAAAATAAAAATTATCCTGGTATTTTACTTGTTGTATTTGGGTGTGTAATATGTGGGCACTATAGTTTTGCCTCATTTTATTTTTAAAGCTATATTTAGTATCCATTTTCATTTTGATAGGGTATATATAAAATATAAATGTGTATATACATTTATAACCATTTGTATTTACTTTTTGTATGTGTGTGTGTGTGTATATTAAAAGAAAAAACTACAATGGGTTAACAACCCAAAATCAAAATGAATACTGATATATATATATATATATATATATAAAACTAGAAGGAAACTGCATACTCTGGAAAAAGTTGGACCATGTCGTTAAACCTAATGACTATGACGGTAACTCTAACTAGAGGTTTTATTTACCTAACCTAGGAGGTCTCATCGAGTGCAAAGTTTAAGGTCGTTCTGCGGTTTTAAAATTATTATATGGTAAAAAGGGGTCACACATGCAAGCAAGCTATGCACGAATATTTTATTAAGGTTGAGTGTTCCCATTAAAACTCTTTATTATGTTACAAGGTAAGAAGATAACCCAGTAATTAATTTAATCGTTTATTGAATACTGAGAAGGTACTACAATGTATTAACTTCAATTTCAATTTACTAAGTATAAATCAAAACCTTTTTGCCATACAAAACTAAGAAATAAAATGAACGGATGATTAGTTTGCACATTTCTAAGTATCCCTAAAACTAGCATATCATGCATATTAACAAATTTCATTTATAAATTTTCAGTAACAAGAGACTACATTAGACAGGTTATTCATTTCTGATGAACTATAAAAATTACAATAATAATAATTAAATCACACATCGCCCTTTTCGTCGTCGTTCTTCCATCCTGCAAAACCCACGTGAGCATGATATCAGCGATAAATCGGCATGGCATCCACCCTAAGTAATCATAAGTATCATATTTCAGTTTCCCATTTACATCTAACAATAATTACTGATTTGCGATCGAAATAAAAAGGTCTAGGAACATGTATCCATTGCATTTCATTTTTTTCATTTTATAAACCCAGGAGAGAGAAAGAGAAAGGAAGAGAGAGAAAACATCATTTTGTCAAAAGTTCCAATACACACAACAAGTTTCATTATAGTGTTTTAAATGAGTTATTTGCATGTGTTAAAAGTTTCCGAGTGATTTTGGCAACCCTACGAGTGCATAGTTCTCTACTTTTACATTTTCTCACTATTAAAAAATGTACAAAAGCGAGCTCGAGAGGCTAAGCTGCTTCCAAAGGTTATCTCCCAATGAACACGCACACCACGAATAACTTTCTACGTGTCCCCGGATATACCAAGAGTTCATGTAGTAGCGGAATTGAAAAAGAGGCACGGTTTGCGTTTGGCTAGTTTTCTAAGGCCACTTGGTCGTAGTTCACCTAGTTGTAAAGTGACAAAAGTTAGCTCGAGGGTCCAGAAAACCACGTCCAACACAAGCGTTTGATGGAGGAGCATGCAGTGAGACACCTCCTACTAGTTCCCTATATAAGGAGACTTCATCGAGTCGATGGGGCGAGAACTAGTAAACCATTTTTAAACGGCGTCAAGTTTTACGGAGTGACAAGATGAAATTGGTCTAGTTTGACCTCGTCAAGCTGCGACCAGAGAGGCCTACAAAGCGGCCGTCAAACTATCTGAAAAGTGCTCTTTCCTATACTAAATGTTCCATGCATTTGTATAGTATAAATCTTAGAGGTTTGCGAGGATAGAATGTGATTTCTCTTTAGGGTTTCAAATGGTGGTCAAAGCGAAAGCCAAATTTTTAGTTTTAACAACTCTCTCTTGTTGTAAACTGATGTAACAGGGCTCTATAAGGCGTCGAAAAGGATGTCATGTGATCGTTTTGGTCAAACCAAAAATCAAGGCGACTCCTCGTATACCAAGGTACACGAATGAAACTTCACATCTCGCTTCCCGAGGAGTTGCGAAAGTCTTAGGTGAGTCTCGAAAATTGCAAAATTTAACTATTTTAAAGCGAGAAAGAAGGTCAACTTAATCAATGGAGAGTCAATTTTGTCTAGTCGATAAAATGATATTGAAGCGATCAAAAGGGTAAGAGTTTTCTAGATCATCTCGAAGCGAGGGTGATAGTTCATGGGTTTAAAGTAGGCAAGTTATAATGGCTTGAGAGTTTGTGACATGACACTTTATTGTTTTGCAATGAGTTGAAGAGACATTTAGTTGTATTAAAAATCTAATAACTTAATATTATATTTAGTTGCAAAAGAGAACTAAAACACGAGAATTATGAGAGGTAAGGAAAGAAGAACCATGCCTGGAGAACAAATTCGGTCGAAGCCGTAGGCTTGGGTTCAGTCTCTTGCTTGGGCACTTCGTCAACCAGTCCACGAGCATCCTTAGCTCCACCATTTTACATACACGTCTACCAGGGAAGTTGCATTGCAAACAAAAACATCTTGTTTTCTATGCCTTGATGGTTTTCCATGCTCAATTCTAAAGCTCTTATTTTTGCACATGCGGGAGGATCTTTGCTTGAGAGGTTGGGAATATGGCTTTACACGTACCCATTGCATTTGCTTGAAGGTTTCCAAGGCCTTTTTAACCAACTCATTTTTATTTTTATTTTTACACCTCCTGCAATCATTGCTGCCCATAAACCACATTCCTTTCAGGCATTGTCAAATCGTTTGCATGCTTCCACATTTTGCACATTCTCATGTGCTCATCAAACACCAAGCAAACATATCCACACAGCCACATTTTTTTTTTTGCAGGCATTTTGTCAATCAACCCAACCGCCTTTTTAACAAATCCATTTTGTGCATATCTGCCATCATGGCATTCCATGAAATAACATTTCTTTGAGGCATTCTATCAAACAATTTATGCGCCTTCTCATCAAATCCATTTTGTGTAAAACAACTAAAAAAAATGGTAACATCCCCATTTTGTGCGAGCTTGGGAGGAAAAACAACAAAAACTGGTAATAAAAACAAATCTCCATTATGCTTACACGGACGACCAAACTGCATTTCAATTGCATGACATCGGCAAAACCCCTTTATCCTTTTATGCATTGTCAATGGGCCCACGCAAGTTCTAAAACGTGTTTTTGGCGCAGGATGGGAGGATATTGGAAAATGTAAACTCATGGGATTGGAGCCTTGTTTGTTGTGCAAGCCCCATTCTTTTATTTGGTCAAATTCTTCACCGTGCCCCAAGGCATTGGCAAACTACAACATCTGAAAACATTCCTCTGTCTTGTTGCTTCTTGGGTGTCAGCGGGTGGTACGGGTGAGGGATCTTGTATGACGAGAAAGTTGGGGAGGCTGCAAAAACCCAAATCCATGGCTAATGTCAAGGACCCGTGGAAGGGAGGAGTGAAGCGGTGGAAGGAGAGGTGTATGCCATGTGTGGAGATTCATGAAGAGAATAGGGCTTCCATTCAGTGAGACCATGACATCTATCAAACCCTAACTCTTCCCTGGCGGCGGTGCTTCTCCTCCAACAAAGCCAAAGGAAGAACAACAAAAAAAAAAAAAGAAAACCAAAGGAAAGGCAATCAAGGAGCTCGAGCCTCAGGTGCCCTAACTTCGCTTAAAGTTTCCCCTTTTTTATTTATTTATTTTTAATTATTTTATTTTATTTAACATTATTATTATTTATAAATTCATCTAACTCGTTTCATTCACTTGAAAATCTATTTCATTATTAAAATAATTTAATATGTTTTTCGTTATTATTATTATATTTTAATTTTGTCACGATATTGCCATACGACTCATAAAGTAAATCCTTAACAATGATTTGATAGGGTTTACGACCAAACCCGATGATGATCTGGATAGTCCAAATCAATACCAAAAACATGGAACAACACCATGTATATTATTTAAAGCCTACCCGAAACTATATTTTGACTAAAACACTAGTAGTGAGAATCAACAATATAACTTATAATATTATTACAAACATTATTATTATGATTTTATGACTTAAAATAATGATAATAATTATTAATCCTATTGATAGCGATGACCAGGTAACTCGACGAATTGAGAACCAGATTTCCCCTTAGCGGATAGCCATTGTGATCATGATGCTACGGGGTCCACGGTTTGGGGTGTTGACAACGACCCAACGTGAGCAGAAGGAGAGAGAAGGTGAAAAAAATCCTCACTGCGACACTGGACATGGTCAATGATGGTCAGCGAAAACACACGCACACCAGTCTCCCAAGCTTAGCAGCGGTGGTGGCGGAGTCGGGGAGGCGGGAGCAATGAACAGGGCATTACATTATTAAAACTCGCACACTATTTTCTTATGGCTGAATACAAAACAAAAGCCTTGCGACATGTACATGGAGCTTATATATATATACATATACATATACATATACATATACATACATATATATATATATATATATATATATATATATATATATTATATGTATATGTATATGTATATTTTGTATTCATTTTGATTTGGGTTGTTAACCCATTGTAGTTTTTCTTTTAATACACACACACACACACACACACAAAAAGTAAATACAAATGGTTATAAATGTATATACACATTTATATTTTATATATACCCTATCAAAATGAAAATGCATACTAAATATAGCTTTACAAATAAAATGGGGCAAAACCCACAAGCCCATTTGGGCAAATAAAGGAAAACTATGCTAAATAAAATATATTAATGTATTGAAACCCTAGGAGAGGGTGTAAGAAAAATGAGGAAAATATTGGAGCTTGTAGGTCACTTCTTGAAGCTTAAGAGTGCCTCTAATGGCTTCTCTTCCTCCTCCAAACAACCAAATGAAATGAAATGAGAAAGAAGTTTTCATAAGGAAGCTTTAGGGTTAGTTGCCCTTTTTCCACATTAAGGGCCCAAAATGAATCCATCCAAGGGATGAGATTCATCCTACAAAAAGTAGGTGGAGAGTGGGAAATTACCTTTTTAATTTAATTTAATTTTTTTCAAAAATATAGGTTGAATTTTAAGGGGTTACTTTATGGGGGTAGGGAAGTTTTCATTATCCTATCTCAACTTTTAATAAGGGACATTGCTAGTTGTTTCAACATTGTAGAAATTAAATAACTTGGGATTTAATCTCATTGGCCACTTTTACCCTTGTCACCCCTGAGAATATTCAACTCTAGTAAGAATTAATTTATTATTTAAGTAATCCTTAGGGAGATTAAACAGAGCTTAGTCAAATCAAATGTACCAATGTTTAATGTAGATTTTAAATATTGTGTTATCATGGAAAATTATTTATTAAAGTCATTTCCTTAGAGCGTTAATTTTAGTTGTCATTTTCAAAAATATTGTGGGCAAGGTTTTCAAAAAAATTATTCCATGATTTTTCTAACTAAACCTAGGTTGTTCTTGGGTTTCGTGTGGAATTTTTAGTAGGTGTTACACTTGGTATCAGAACCATGGGTTCAAAGCTTGGACCCTTGGGTACACATGAAAATGTGAGACACGAACATTGAACCTAGTACAATATTAAACCTAGCACAATACTAAACCTAGAAAACAACTTGTCTGAAAGATTGTATATTTTAGTAAACATAGAAAAATGGAATAAAACCTAGAATGATGAACTAAATCTCACCTTAGTCTGTGTAGGAGGCATGGATTAGAAGAGGGGTACTTTCACATAGACCTAGATATAACACCTCCAAAGCAGGCCATAGCAGCCATTCTACCCCTCCTGAGACGCTTTAGGACACAATGCCATTGTACGAGGAGGGTCCTTAGGAGGACGATCAGCCAGACATGATAGGGAGCCATCCATTGAGGCTTGTGCATCTCCTTGACATAGCGAGGAGTATAGGGTAGAGAACTCCCACGTGGAGTTGTCCGGAGTAGAGTCACCATAAAGGGTACGGTGAGACGAGGATTTCAAGACATGAGGATAGGTCTCAAATCCCTAGACCTAGAGATGAGCATGCAGAGAGGCCTAGGGGTCACCATTTGACAGTTGTAGACCATATCAAGGAGATCCTGAAGCTACGACCATCACACTATTATAGAGATACAAGTGGATTTTAGGAAGAGGCCTGGTTGGTGAGCTTGAGCGGGTGCTTGAGCTCGACCTTCTACTAGAACTTGAAAGCTCGTGTTACAATCCATCTTTTAAGGGATGGAGCTGGTGTTTGGTGGAGGAATGAGGAGCGAAGCTCCACGTTGATTCGAGAGACAGTTACAGGAGATCTTTAAGGAGTGGTTCGGGAGCGTGTACTTATCCCGAAGGTTTTTTGGCAGCGGATAGATGAGTTCCACGACCTCCATTAGGCATCTATGATTGTAGCTGAGTATGAGAGTCAATTTCTGGACCTACTCTAGTATGTCAACTATATATAGGATGAGCAGGTACAAATTCATAGGTTCATCAGGGGCTTGAATTTAGATTTGGGTGGTGTGGTGCGCATTCACTGCCCACAGACCTTAGCAGAGGCCGTGGAGAAGGCCTATATTGCAGAGGAGACACAAGGAAAGACGCAGTAGGCTAGGGATAGAGTTCGAGCTGCATCTAGCGAGATGTAAGATTATAAATTGGGGGGTAATTCCTCCTCTCGTGGTGGATAGGGTTTAGTACAGTCTTCTTTCAGACCACCATAGTAGCCACCTCAGTAGTAGACTCATCTACCATTCAGGCCTACTTAGAGGTTTGATGCATAGAGAGGATGGAGTATGGGGCCTCCTCCTAGGGGTCCCATTAGGACACGGTGTGTCCGAGAGCTTAATCAGCGAGGAGCTCGCTAGCGTGAGAGACCTCAATAGTCCATAGCCAGATCATCAAGATCCACACATACCTCTACAGAAATCTTAGAGCTGCATCTCATTGGAGAGGATCGGGAAATTGTTATGGTTGTGGTGTTGTCAGACATCATTGAGAGGAGTGCCCACAGAACCCTAGTAACAAGGGTAAGACGTAGATTTGAGCTCTTGTTGGTGATATGGGGCACAATCATGATCTATGCAATAGTGAGAACCATTTAGGCTAAATGAGCACTAGAGTCTTTGTCATCATAGAGACGACATGTAGCATTGGTGGTATTCCTACCTCCATTTTGTTTGATTCTAGTTCATCAGATTATTTTATTACACCATCCTTAGTAGAGTTGTAAAGGCTGGTGGCAGTTAGGCAGGGTCTTAGTTAGGATGTTGAAATGGCTTCGGAGCCAAAATTTCATGACTCCTTAGTAAAGGAGTGTGTAGTGGATTTGGGACCCTTCACCACTACCTCGGATCTTCACATCCTTCCTCTAGGTTCTTATGGAGTCATCTTGGCCATTACCATAAGACTATCTCATGTCATGAGATGATCAGGAGTTAGTCGTGTCTTGAGGGGTTAGGAGGCCCATTTCTATTCGCACCATCTCATTATATAGCTTAAGCATTGTGTGCAACGAGGTTTTGGATGTATGTTGTTATGGTTAGTAACAAATCGAGGATGAGTCTAGTGGACCATCCATTGATGATCATCCCATCTTGAGAGAATTTTTAGATGTCTTTCAGGGGAGATACCTTTGAGGTTACCACCCCCACGTGAGATAGATTTTCACATAGATTTGGTTAAGGTGCAGTAACCTATCTCACGAGCACTTGTATTAGATGACTACTCCCGAGCTATGCGAGCTCAAGTTACTGACTTGAGGACTTCTAGAGAAAGTCACGATCCTTCCTAGTGTACCCCCCGGGGTGTACATGTGATTTTGTAAAGAAGAAGGATGGATCTCTACGGTTGTATATTGATTCTGACCGCCATTTGAACAAAGTAACGATCAAGAATCGTTACCCCCTTCGCGCATTAACGATTTATTTGATTAGATGAAGGGGGCCATAGTTTTCTCCAAGATATATCTTAATTCAGGTTATCATCAATTGAGGATCACGGAGGAAGATATTCATAAGACCGCCTTCTGTACGAGATATGGCCACTATGAGTTCACTGTAGTGCCTTTTGGTTTGATGAATTCCCCCGCAGTGTTCATGAGATTGATGAATGGGGTGTTTAGGACTTTCTTGGATCGCTTCATGCTCATCTTCCTTGATGAAATTCTGATTTACTCACGTACGTGTAAGGAGCATGAGGAGAACCTTTGACAGTCCTTCAAAGTGCCTTCATGAGTAGCATCTTTACGGGAACCTAGAGAAGTGTGTGTTCTTTCAGACAGAGGTGCAGTATTTAGGCCACATCATTTTGAGGAAGGTATCATAGTCAATCCTTCTAAGATTGAGCTATTATGGATTGGCCTACACCCTCTAATGTGATAGAGGTGCGCAATAACATGGGTTTAGTAGGTATTACAGAGATTTGTTGGGGACTTCTCTCGGGTTGTGCACCCCATCACTTCCCTTCAATGGAAAGGGAAGAAGTTTGTATGGTTAGATAGATGTGAGAAGGCCTTCAGGAAACAAAAGGAATGCCTCACGAAAATGACTATTCTTGCAGTGTTAGATCCTTAGGGTGAGTTTTTCATATGCAAAATGCTTCTTTGGTAAGACTTGGAGGGGTGTTGATGCTAGGAGGGAAGAGTGGTTGCTTTTGAGTCCTGTAAACTCAAAGATTATGAGCTCAATTATCCTACTCATGATCTTGAGATTGCGGTGGTTTTTCATGCCTTAGTTTGATGGAGACACTTCCTTCTTGTCAGAGATTTACACTCGGGATCTAGGGTAAGTGCACCAAGTTGGGGGGCCAAAAGGGGGTCTTAAGTGGACGCATTTTTTAAAAAAAAAAACTTCAACTTGTACGAGTTTTTCGAAATAGTTACACTCAAAATTGGAAGATGTTGTAGAAATATGAATCATAGCATTTTGAGTCTAGTTTCTAAGCTACTAAATTTTATTGAAAACGGATAAGTTTAAGTGGGTCAAACAACTAAAATACCAACAGATGCTCTTGTTTTTGTTAAAAAACATAATAGAGTGACTTTTGTGCCCCCACCATTTTTTGAGCACCATTTAGTATTTTTGAAAACCCTTTGGTAGAAAGATAGCTAGGAGCATCTAGTTTGGGCTCATTTTTAAAGATTTTTTTAGCGAATATTTTTTTATTTATGATTTTTCTAGTACAAAATTTTATGTTTTGAAAAATAATGGAGCTCCATTGTGCCCCCCCCTAACTACCTCAAAAAATATCAAAAATTAGTTTTTTTTAATATGTATAGAATTATGCCTAGTTTGGGCTAGTATATTTTTTAAAATTTTGATCACCCAAAAAAGATACACCATGAAAGATAGACATATTTACACTTCAAAAAATAGCTATAAAAAGGCATAGTTAGAAAATAAATAATATGGAAACCTTATATTAGTCAGAAAATTTGAAAATTATATTTTTAGAAAGAAGAAACTTTGCTCTATGTCGTGGTATAATTTTTTTAAAATGGATCGATTGTTTTATTTTGATTTATCATAGAGGAAGTGACATTTTTACATTTTCTTGCAAAAACACGTTGTTTGTTGTGTTTGTGCAGGTCCATGCCTCAGGCTTGGGGATCCAAACTGGATCCCAAGCCTTGAGGCATGGCTTGGAAAAAGAGAAAATATAAAACGCGTACACATTACATAACGTGTACATTTTTTTCTTTTTTTATATATTGTGGCCCCCAACGTCCCTTTCATCTCTTTCATGGGAATTCTGCAAACATTTTGTTTTGTCTGCAATTTCTCTACATTCTTGCACAATTTTTAGTAGTTCATTTTGTCCCCTACCCCACTAGTTGATTTTTTCTAATCATGGGCGATAAACGTCAAGCTAAGGACAAGAGGAAAGTCAAGAACAAGACACCGAAGCAATTGGAAGAGAAGAGAATGCAAAAACTTTGAGCAGGAAAGGTACATCCGCTATATCAAATGTAGCTAATGTATTAGAAAATGGGGATGAAATACATAATGAAAATGTAGAGAATAATGATTTTGCAATGAATAATGATTTTACAATGAATAATGATATTGAATTGAATGATAATGTTGGTATGGATGAAGAAATTGATATGAATCCAATTGTTGAACCCTTACCTGAGAATCCAAATGTTAACCCCAAAATTTGTATGAAAACACTGAATGAAGAAAGTAACCTTGTAAATGAATCTTCACCTCTAAGAACACCTCCTTCCATTTTGCGAAGAAAACCAATTCACTTAATTGAAATTGATGAAAACATTATAAAACCAATGCCTAACAAAATGTCTGAAAAGAAATGCGAGAAGAAAAGTTAGTGGAATTTGGGATAATTACTTTGAGAATTTAAATGACACACAAAGATATCAATTATTTGTTTCATTGATGAAATTAATTAAGATGAGACCTATAATGAAGACCTAGGGTTAAGAACATCTAATGTTGTTGATCAAAATGTGTCAATTGTTGAAAACATACATAAAGCATACCAAACTGTAGGTGGCAAAAGACACACCAAAGATAGTAATGCTACACGATGCAGCACTTACTAATTGTATAGTAAGTGATAAAACAGTTAATAAATGCTTGATTAGAAAAAAACAAAGTGCTTTGAAGCTAAACAGAAAAACACTAATGAAAGCAATAGAGAGACATAAACGTCTTGAGTTAGTCAATAACACTGACTATTGGGCTTTCTCTAGTAGACTTCCATGAAAAGACAAGAATACATCTGATATTCTAAAAGAATTAATTGTAAAATTTTGGAATGAGAACACAAGGGTGTCACCGAATAGAAGAGATACAGTAAAAAAAGAATAGGTTCTTGTAATTGTGAATCATGTGCAAAAATATTTCTTAGATATGACTCAAACAAAATTGTTCTCTAAGTTTAAGAATGAAAATCCACAAATTAACATTAGCCAAAGATTCTTTGAAATGAGCAAACCCTTTTATGTGAAAATCAATCACTCACGTACCACTTGTTGTTGCAAGCATCATGTTGAATTTTCAATGCATTATGATGTTTTTTGTCAAATAAGTCGTGTTTTGCATATTGACATCATGTTGCAGGAGTGTGGATTAAATGTCCCACAAAATCTTCAAGGGAATTTATTGACAATATTTTGTGAAAAATCAACAAGATATTTTTTTATAACAAAGCATGTTTGGATGGAACGTGCAATGTATGCGAGTGGCTTGCCAAATCTAAAAAGTTGTATCCATGAGGAGAGTACATATTCAATAGGAAAATAATTGGTTGATTTCACCAAATATAAATTGGTGGCATATCAATTAAAAGATGGAAAATAATCTAAGAGGTGTGAGCTTGTTAGAAAATAATTACCTGTATCAGAATATATGGTCAAATTCAGAGAGGAAATTTTTATGAGTAATGCAAGGCACACACATAGAGCTCGATGGTGGATGAACAATTCAAGTTAAGAAATGACACATTCCCACTTGGTACTATTGTTTTAGTAGTTGAATTCATAGAGAATTACACATTGCAACCACAAATGGAGGTTCAGTCTCAATATTATAACTCAGTGCAAGTTTCTATTTTCATGCATATAACATTCATGCACTCTTGAAAGCATTGAGCAAGATAAAAAAATATTAAGAGAGTATCATTTCTACATCAGTGATGATCGGACACATTCTACATAATATGTACAAGGGTGTTTCAGGTGTTTTATGCGAACTTGAATGAGAGAAACATTAGTTTCCATCAACATTACATTTATTCGAACAACCGCACATCACAATTCAAGAATGCATGGATGTTTTTTGGACAACTAAACATCGGAAGCACAAAAAATAATTGTGAAGATGTCATATGTCCCTTAAGAGCCTTAAGGCCAAAACATGCCATATCTTTGATGAGTGATTTCTCGGACTCATGGTACCTAGAGATGTCTCGTTAGAAGACCTCCACGTTGGGGCCCTCTCTACGAAATCCTCTCACATTTTCTCCATATTCATTCGGTTCTCTCGTTATCCTATTGTTTGCAAACACGAGAAATAGTGCAGTCTAAGTCAGTGTAGGGCTTCCAGATGGCTGTAGTTTTAAACAAAAGCTATGGGACCAAACCAACTACGCCAACACATTGGGGTGGCTAGGTGAATGCTAGTGGAGGATTTGTTTTGGTTCCCTACGCTCCCAGTGCTTTCGGGCTACCTTGTCTAGGTGTAGTCCCTTAAAAGCCCTGAGGCCCAAACCGCCATATCTTCGACGGTGATTTCTGGATCGTGTGGCACTTAGAGACATCTCATTAGATCCAAGACCTCCACATCAGGGCCCTCTATGAAATCATATCACAAATTTATCCATCTCCATTCGGTTCTCTGTTGTCCTATTGTTTGCAAAGGCACAAAATAACTTTGATCTAAGTCATTTAAATGTTAGACGTTGTAGTCTACAAACATGAAGCTCATGGACCAAACCAACTATGCCAACACATTGGGGTGGCTAGGTTAATGCTTGTGGAGGTTTAGTTCTAGTTCCCTACACTCCCCGTGCTTTGGGCTATAGGGCCTTGTCAGGGCACGTAGTCCCTTAAGAGCCCCGAGGCCCAAACATGCCATATCTTTGACGGTGATTTTCGAGACTCAAGTGGCACCTAGAGATCTCGTCAAATCCAAGACCTCCATGTTGAATCCCTCTACAAAATCCTATCTCATTTTTCTCCATCTCCATCCAGTTCTCTCGTTGTCCTATTGTTTGTAAACACTTGAAATAGTGCAGTCTAAGTCGGTGTAACCATAGAGATCTGTATTTTACAAATGGTAGCTCATAGAACCAAACCAAATACGCCAACATGTCGGGGTGGCCTAGTGAATGCTAGTGGAGTTTTTTTGGTTCCCTACACTCCCTATGCTTTTAGGCTACCTCGTGATCGAAAGTAGTCCCTTAAGAGCCCTAAGGCCCAAACATGCCATATCTTCGACGGGTGATTTCTCGGACTCATGGCACGTAGAGAATATCGTTAGATCGATACCTATCATGAGTCCCTCTAAGAAATCCTATCGTGGTTTTATCCATTTCCATCGGTTCTCTTGTTGTATTATTGTTTGCAAAGGCATGAAATAGTGTAGTTGAGTTGTAGGGCAAAACTATAGTTTACAAATGGAAGCTTATGGGACCAAATCAACTATGCCGACATGTTGGGGTGGCCAAGTGAACGCTAGTGGAGTCTTAATTTTGGTTCCCTACACTCCCGTGTTTTGGGCTACCTCGTAAAGTGTAGTCCCTTAAGAGCCTTGAATGACTAGATTGGCTTAAGAATGAATTTGATAGGGGTATGTCTAAGAACACACGAGAGTTATCAATTGCCTAGTAAATCTTTCTTGTTTAGTTTTGGATGGGAGTCAGTTGGCCTATGGCTTAGTGACCTCCATTCATTGATAATTTATGTCATCATAACCCATGAATGCTTTCAAAAGCGCCTTCTAAAGGATAGGGGTAGTCATCAAGCCTAGTGAAGGGTGTGATGTGATTTCCAAATAACTTGAAATGCCTACAGATTTAAAGGTAATAACACGAATTGGACAGGATTAGACAATCAAGAATCATTGAGTGTCTGAATCAAAATGTCATTGCATTTGGAGACATTCTCAAGCATTGGAGTAATGTATATGGAGAGACATTCTCAAAATATCAACTAGATGAAAGGAATCAAATTGTGATGACTCTCGGGTGTTTTAACAGGGAGAAGACTACGAAGCATAGAAGAATGTAGTAAGTGCATGATAAGATAGGAACCAATACAAAGAGACCATGAGAAAGAAGAAGCGCAAGTAAGGTAAATACACATATACACATTGATAAATTGAATGAATAATTACTCAGATTAGGTAACTCTTTATATACATACATTATATAAATATTGATTTCCAAAGTTTGATGCATATTATACATTGAAAATTCTAGTACATGTACATCACCAATAAATGAAAAATAATCCATAATGTCTTAAATATTGTCAAGTGCACATCATATTAGTTTCATGCGAAAATAATCTCAAAAATGTAAGGTCTCATACAAAATTATCAAGTTCCAAATAGTATTTTAATGTGCATAATAAATACAAAAATGCCCAAATAGGTCATATACCATCAAGTTCAAATGCCATATAGGCGTACATACAATGCCATGCACATAGGCATACAAAAACAATGTCATGTAAGACATATATTTCCTACTCATCAAAATCTATCCCTCTCTTGGCCTTTCTCGAAGAAGGCCCTCCCTTAGATGAAGATGGAGATCTATGAGATGACTTTGGATCATCCGAGCCCATGCTTTGAGTCTCTTCCCTTTGAATACTCACCTGTAGATGAGCTGTAAATGCAAACAATGTTTTTTTGTCAAAACTTAATTTATATATGTTTTCAACATGTATTTAAGACCATGCTAGAATGAAAGTATTTACATAAATACACAAACTTACCGCAAGTTTTCGATCACGCTGAATTTGCATCTCATGCTCAGATGAGTCATCGGGAGCTCTGCAGTATGAACGGGGTACAAAGATGACGAGATGGAGGAGTTCGTGCCCTCGAAGTCAAAATGAAGGGGTTGAAGTTCCCTACATACACATAAGATCAAAAAATCTAACATCAAAATTAGCGAAAAATAGAACTAAGTACATGTATGTACATAATGACAATATTTTAACTAATTTTATCAATATAGAACTATTGTTTTTACCCCTCCACACCTATGAATCAAATGAATAGGTCTGCTTACCTATCGCATGAGTAACTCTGCGCATATACACAATGAAGGACATTATTAACATAATTTAATAATTCTACAATGAAAGACATTACTAACATGTAATTTAACATAATATGAATTACACGAGAAATTTAACAAAATTTACGTGTTGTTTGAATACCTCAGTGAGTTCTTTGCGCAGATGAAATCGCAGTGGAAACACCTTTATCTACTTGTCGCAGAGATGGTGGGGTGTCTAGTGAAGTCAACATCTTTATCAAACATGTATATCACGTGAGTTAGATGGACATACAAGAACATACATATATTTGACTTCAAAACTAATATATATACATATATATATATATATATATACACACACACACATGTATGTGAAAATTTTACATAATTAACATTCTAAATTACCTCTGTGAATGTATGTGTATGCATGGTGCTCACCGCCTATGGTCGGGATGAAGATGTGCCTCGCGCACTGTAATATCAATGCATATACATGTACAAATACAATTATTTCAAAAATTTAACATATATAAGTAAATCAAGTAATCCAAACTTTTTGTAACACACATAACAAAACATAACAAATTTACTATGAAGGTGACGCCGATGAATGTAATCCAAATGTCTCACTCAAAAGGACATCTGACATAGTGACATTATCGTGTGCACCCCTAGCACTGTGTGACTAAAATCAAGTACGCATGAAAGTATCGTCCTCCTTGGGCCCCAAACATATGCTACCACATGATGAGAAAAGATGTGGCCTCATGCTAGTACTCCCTGAGGGAATACTCTATGTACCTCTGCGAGCATCTGGCTCAAAAATCTCCCTCGTATGTCGAACAAGGGTTGCGAGATAGCCCCTGAAGTGCGTGGAGTGTATCAATCTCTATTGTCTCCTTCACTACTTGAGGGACAATCTCAGGGTGAGGGGCTTTTGTGTGGGGAATCTACCTCTTGAATAGGTGCACGTTGTGCACCTGGTCGATCCTTGTGCAGATCCTTTCCTCGGCCCTAGAAATCTCGAAAATCAAAATAATTTGGGATCTCGTTGAGGATAAACTTGTAATAGAGTTTCCTCAGAAAAGTATAGTGGCACCTCATTGTTATTACAAGGTGGAAAATCAAACACCATCCACCATCGGTCCCAAAAATTATTTTTAATCAAATTATTATTGCACCAATGGATGGGAAATCGTTTACATGACAACGGAACAGGAAAATTAGTGTGGGGTCCGTGAATAAGGTGCATATGAGGTCTTTTGAAATTTATTTTTCTTTACATCCACATATGACAATTTGTTGGAATAATAAACCCTACAACTCTCTCTATAAGTTTCCAACGAAGTTGTCCAATGATCAATTTGAACAAGTAATGCCTCCAATGTGTTTGCAAGAGAGGCATGGTGGGGTTTGTAGATTGTGGATCCCTCATTGTTTTTATTAAATCCTCAATTTCAATTTTGTTTTCAACTATGTTGGCTTGCTAAATCTTCTTGACTACTTGGGGATGTTGAGCAATTGTGGGAGTGATCGGGAGGGATGACATGAATAGTAGGGTTTGGTTGTGGTTGATTCCTCGACCTCTAACTGTAATAATAAAAATATGTATTCAATTCAAATTTTAATCTATAATTATCATATTTCAATGCAATTTTGAGAAAATAATTGTGCTTACCTCTTCTCCATGGTGCCATTGTCGATTTAGATCTTCTTAGTGATCCAGAAATGATCCTTTGAGCTTGAGATCTAGCTGAATGAAAAAATGTGAGGGCACGGTTAAGCTTTGAAACTCACGTTTGAGGGAGATAAAATGATAGAGGCTTGGGCCTCTTTTTTTGTTTATAGTAGGCATAATGTGTACACGTTATGCTTGGTAAATCCCAAACCTAACAATTGAAAATGTGATCACGTTATAATAGAACGTGTATGTATTTTTTACTTTTTTAGATTTTTGTCCACTTTTGGCCCCCCAACTTCGTGCACTTACCCACGGATCACTTGATTCTTCGCCACCTCTTCACGCAGCCCAATCTCAACGATTGTTAGCGGCGTTGGATGGAGTTGCTTTGTGAGTATGACATGGAGATAGAACATGTGAAGGGGAAGGAGAACATGGTTGTAGACGCTCTTAGTAGATGGAGACATGTGGTTATGGCCACTTCAGTGGGAACATATTTGTGGAGCAAGATATTACAACACTTCCTCACGACAACTTCTACCTTGCAGCCAAAGCAGAGATTGAGTCTTAGAGACCCCTTGAGGGAAGTTTGATGGATTCTCCCTAGAGACAGATGGCCTTCTCAGGCATAGAGGTCGGATTTATGTTCCTAGAGATGGAGGCTTGAGACAAGACATTTTGACAGAGGCTCATCGTGCCCTATTTTCAGCCCATCCCAGGGTGAAGAAGATGCACACCACTTTGAGATAGTTGTACATTGGAGGGGACTTTGAGAGACGTGGCTCAATTTATGTCACATTTTTAGAGTGTCAGAAGGTGAAGGTCGAGCATCAACATCTAGTTGGCCTTCTCTTTCCTCATGCTATACTAGAGTGGAAGTGGGACACCATTTCCATGGACTTCATTGTTGGGTTACTGATGTCGAGATACCACCACGACGCCATCATGGTCATAAAGTGGATAAATTGATGAAAGTGGCTCATTTTTCTTTGGTGAAGACCACCTACACAGCTAGTGCAGTGGCATGGGTATATCTTGATGAGATCGTTAGGTTACACGGGATTATGTAGAAAATCATTTGTGATCGTGATCCTTTGTACACTTCCCACTTCTAGACTACCATGCAACATGCCCTGGGATGAAAGTTAATTTCAGCACAACGTATCACCCTGAGACAGATGGACATACTGAGTGGGTGAATCAAATTTTGGAGGACATGCTTAGGATGTACATCATGGATCACCATTCGAGATGGGAGGAGTATTTATACTTGGTGGAGTTTTCCTACAATAATAGTTTTTAGAGTTCGATAGGCATGGCTCCTTTTCGGAATCGTACAGAGAGTGTACATGACACCTCTTAGTTGGGACAGGACAGTTAGAGAATAGGGTTTCTCTTGGGCCGACTTTATTGTAGGACATGGAGCAATGTGTTATGATGAGAAAGAGATCAGAGGATGCATAGGATAGGAAGAAGAAGTATGCGGATCAATATAAGACATAGATCGTAGTTTTGAGGTGGGCAAAAAGGTGTTTCTTTGTGTCAGACCATATAAGAGCCCTATCCATTATGGAAAAGGTTCTAATTTAGCTCCTAGATTCATGGGTCCCTTTGAGATCTTGGAGCGTATCGACCCTTTGGCTTACCATCTAGCATTGTCACCTAGCTTGTCTCGCATCCATGATGTGTTTCATGTTTCTGTAGTTAGGAGATATATTGCAGATCCTTCTCATGTGTTGGATTAGACCTCATTGCAGGTGTAGGATCAAGGGTAGGTGATGGTGGAGCCCATCACATTTTAGAGTGTAGGACCCTGGGCCTTGAGGTAGAGAGATTGACAGGTTTGAGTGTAGTGGGATAGATATGATGAGACTACGGCTACATGGGAGGATGCTACATTGCTACGAGTTTAATTTCCACACCTATTCCAGTGACTTCCAGGAGGAAGTCGAGTCTAAGGGAGGGGGATGTAGTGCCCACTTCCCTTCAACACATTTTTGTTATTGATTATGATATTGTCGACTATACTTATGGATATTATTGTAGCTTTTGATTTGGCATGATGTTAGATGTTAGAGATCATGGAATGTTGTTGATTTGATTCATATATGATGCATGTGGATTATTAGAGACATTTTATATTGATGTTAATATGTTGTTGACATAGTTATATATATATATATATATATATATATATATATATTTGGACATGCGATATTTTGTCACACTGAGTAGGCTTTGATAATTAAACTAATGTTGTGATCATTTTGACATGGATGAGAT